>OY728145.1:437288723-437746755 GCA_963277665.1 Viscum album | reverse complement strand
ATTTAGTTGTGATGAATGTGATCTACTAATATTTGGATTTTATGTTTGGGTATAATTAATTATATTTTAGAATAAATGTTTTTATAGGAAGGATTTTGAGTGTTAATATAGTAATGATGATATTTGGGTTCCTCCAAGAGATATAGGTGAGGATGAGAATTCATTAGAATTTTTTGGGAAGTGTTCCGATAATAGTTTATGTTTCAGTGATTTGGTAATGGATTACAGATTCTGATAGTAAGTCATTGAAATTTGTTAATTTTATTAGTAATTGGTTTTGAAGAATTGGTCAGTGTATAGGGAATTGGGAGTTAGGGTACCTTAGATTTGTTGTGATAAAAAATTAAAATTATTCTTGGCTTTTCTAACATGGAATGATGGTTTTGATTTAGGTAAATGCTTGGTTTTTCATTTGGGTGGGTCCTTAGTTACTTTTGGTATGTGCCAAGCTTTGGATAAAGATACATTCAATATGGTTATAATAGTTGAATTTGTATTAATCCAAATGTTATAACACACCATAATTAGATACTTTTAGGTATTAATAATTTCATAAAGGAATTAAATGTTTTCAAGTTTTTTATTTTATAAAAATAAAATCACATGGATAGTGCAAGACTCAAGATTTCACTATAACAAACATTTCATTATAATAGATTCTAGGTTACGGGTGTCGTGGAAGAGTGCTATATGCAGTTCCCAACTTTGATTTTTTCTATAATCAATGATCAATATGAGATCTATACAACTATGAATGTTGTGATCCACAAAATTTAGTAAAACAAATAGACAAAGAAGAATTGTGCCATAATCAAGAGAGAAGGATTAAAAAATATTGTTTAGAATTAATTTAATTTGACAAAGAATTCTCTCTAAGGAATTATTTCTTTTTTGATGTGTCCTACGAAAGATCTATGGTGCACCGCCATTACGTTGTAGAAAACAAGTGTAGATTTCCTCTAGCGGTGATCCACATGTGTTCTAGGAATCTCCAGACATCGCCAAAGGAGTTACAGGGTGCTAGAATGGAAGATCCTTGCACTTGCACTGTCTGCCTTAATCGCCTTAAGAATTGATTTCAAAGCGTACTCCTTGATCAGGTGGAGGAGGATTACTCACCGTTCTTGGGAGCATTCTTGGAGAAGGGAGCTCTATAGGCTTGAGAGGATTCTCCTTGATTCATTGTGTATAACCAAATAGGCTAATGTGAAAATAATATATTTGGGTATTTATATTTATAGGGTTAAAATAAAATAATTTTATAAGTTCCCTTATTATTATTTAATCCTAGCAAAGCCCCATGTCAAATAATAATAGTAATATTATTATTTATTGACACACACTTAACTTGAAAATTATAATTAAATATTATTCAGTTAAATAATATTCAATATTATCATTTCTCACCAGATCATTAAACTCATTCTTCTATTCCTCCACAATTTTATCAATCCTTGAATAATGTCTATTTATTTATTAAATAAATATCACTACATTACTTTCCAATAAATAAATAAATGTTATAATTACTAAACGACAAATAAATATTTATATGAGATCAAGAATATATGAATAATTATTAAAATTCATATGAGAATAATATTTATTTAATATGTTAAATAAATAATAATAATATATTATTTAACTAAGATTATTGATACACTTTGTGTGTGACCCTCTATGCCTCCTATTTTAGTAGCATTAGGCGAAGCAGCCTAAAGTCCAATGTTAGCGTCCAAAAACATGCCAATTAATCCATAGAGAAAGAAGTTAATTCTACAATTACATGTCACCTCTTACGAACACATTCCGTGTAATATAATCTCTTTATCACATTATCTAAAACTGAGCAGGTTGAATGCCAGTGCCATCAACCTATATGCTCAATTATCTCTTTTCTTTGAATTTCTGGAAATAGAACTTTCCTATTGATCACCATGGACAATGATTTATTTGGGCTATATCATTTCCATCAAAGGGCCTGAGATATTAACTTCCATTAAATAACATAAGGGACAAATACTTTCCCTCATGATTTATTAATGCAATATTACTCGTGATGCACCAAATGTATCCTACCTCACCATGAACATCTTTCGTCATGGTTTTTGTCAATACATATAAGTGAAAAATTCAAAATACTCATTAATAATAACCTTAAATTCTAAATAATAATACCCACATCCATAGATTGGAACATCCAATGAAACATAGAAATCATGATTTTCTACTGGAAGGTATCATTCTCAAAATATCCACACTCGACGTTACCAAGGGCGTACACCATGGAAAGGCACCTCAAAGTCCTATTAGTGTCCACACCTAATATCCTGTATCATTTGGGTCCATCAAATGATATAATCTGGCTATAGAACATATATTCAAGAATAGTTTTATAGCTAACAAGCATGTACCCAAGTGGTACAGGCTCCTGCTTAGCATCCAAAAGACCTAGGATCGAATCTGAGCAGGGACAAATTTATGGGTACTATAGCAGCATTGTAGCAGGGAACTGTAGTGGTACTATAGCAGCGGTGAACTGTAGTAGTGGTGACTATAGAAACGATGAAACTATAATGGAATAGGCACTGTATCAAGGAATATAAAGGTTGTAATACTGTAGCAGGTACTGAGAATCTCGGGTACTGTAGCAATATTGTTCACTGAAGGGCCCTTTTGGCCAACAAATGGGATTTCAAGCCATGTATGCAGGCCACTTGGACTTGGGAATTCAGTCTATGTTATTGGTATCCCTATACCCAGTAAAAATATGTCTTTTATTTAATAATAAAATTATGCCTCAACCCTAACCTCAAAAAAATAACACTGTCATAGCACTTCCAAGTTCTCATCATAGCGAGGAACTGCTATGGCCTTTTAGTGCGAAAAATACTCTTAGCAAATTATCAAATACTATGTCACATAGAAGAACAATATTGATGTTATAATTAGTTTATAAATATTAGAACAATGAATACATGTTTATTATAAAGTACAAATAAGTTGGTTCTAGGGAACTAACTCAGACAAATACCACTTGTACTAGAGGAAACTGCTTACAACCTTTAGTCCACTAGCTCTCACATGATACTCATACTTTTTTTGAGATAGATCTTTAGTCAAGGGGTCTTCCACGTTCTCTTTAATGGGTACTATGCTCATGTAAAATTCACCGCTTTGATAGAAATCCATCAAGAGGTGATACTTTCAGATTATATGATTTGTTCGTTGTTGTGATCTTGGCTCTTTTGTAAGATCCACCGCTGCAGTATTATCACAATACAATGTGATAGGGTCTTTACTGCTATGTATCACATCATGATCCTTGGAAAAGTTTTGAATACAAAAGTCTTCCTTGGATGCATCATAATCCATTATATACTCAGAATCCACTATAGAATTCGTGATAACTGACTATTTTGAACTCTTCCAGCTCATAGCTCCTCTATTGAGACAGAAAACATATCCTGGTTGTGACTTCAGATTATTCCGATTTGTCTAAAAACCATCATCATCATACCCTATGTTGATGAGATCCTCGTATTCTCTATACACCATGAAAATATACTTAGTTCTTCTCAGATTCTTAAGGATTGTATTAACAATAGTCTAATATTGTTCTCTTGGATCCTCTTGATATCTTCCTACATTGCTCAATGCATAGGCAACATCAAGTCTAGTACATAACATGACATACATGACTGATCCTATGAATGAAGTGTATGGAATCTTACTCATTCTATCTTTCTCCTATTGTGTTTGGGGACACATTTTCTTATAAATATATAAACCATGTGACACTAGAACCAATCCCCTCTTGGATTTTTATATACTAAATCTCTTTAGTTTCTGGTCAATATATGTACTTTGGGTTAGTCAAGAAGCCTCTTGGATCAATCATAGATGATATTGATCATTATAATGTAGACTAATTTTCCTATGTATTTCATGGAGAAACACTTGTTTAACCAGTCCTTAATAGATTGTAAGGTTGGTATGTTGTTTCCAATAAGTATATTTCATCCACATACACTACTAGGATAATGACCACATTCCTATTAAACCTCTTGTAAACACATGGCTCACATTATTTATTAATGAAACCAAATTCTTTTATGGATTCATCAAATAAAATGTTCCATTACCTGGATGCTTGCTTCAATCCATAAATGGATCTATAAATCTTGAAAATCCTTTTGGTATTACCTAGAGTGACAAACCCTTCTGGTTGTGTCATATAGAAATATTCTTAAAGGTTCTCATTAAGGAAATATATTTTGAAATCCATCTACCAAATCACATAGTCATGGTAAGATGCTATAGCAAGTATGATTAGGATAGATTTAAACATGGAAACTAGTGAAAAGGTTACACCTTACTCAATTCCTTGATGCTGTTTAAAACCTCTAGCCACTAGCCTTACATTATAGGTACTTACTTTACCTTCCTTTTATAGTTTCCTCTTAAATACCCATTTTCATCCAAAAGACTTTACATCTACTTGCACATCTACTAGAACCCATACTTGGTCCTGATACATAGAATCCATCTCACAATTCATAGCTTTTATCCATCTTATAACTTTTGATCTCTCTACTTCCTCCTTGTAAGAGAGAGGTTCATCATTTTCCAATAATAATGAGTCACCATCCTCAGCGACTAGAAAACTATATCTCTCTGGTCCACTTACCTCTCTTACACTACTATGCAATACTTGTGTTTCAGGAACTACTTCGTCCACAAGGACCTATGAAACATTTTCTTGTTCGAACTCCAGTGTATCTTGAGCATCAACTTCATTGAAGTCAATATTTCTCCCCCTATCCTTTTTAAGGATTTTCTACCTCTCAGGAAAGAAGGATTTTCTGGTGATAGTCACTTTCTTATTTGGGGGATTGTATAGGTAGTATCCCCTTGTCTTATTTTGATTCCCTATAAATATACACTTTGTGTGATGGGGTGATAGTTTGTTTCCTAATAAGGCCTTAACAAATGCCACACAACCCCACTCACGTGTATGAGATAAAATGGGTTTCTTTCCACTCTATAGCTCAAAGTTAATTCCATTTTCTACTTTATTTGGTACTCAATTTAATATGCATACTGCAATTTTTAATGCATATCCCCAAAAGGATAATGGAATATCTTCATAACTCATCATCAACCTTACCATGTCCAAAAAGGTATGGTTCCTCCTTTCACTACCACTATTCCACCATGGTGTATATGGTGGTGTGATTTGAGATAAAATCCCAAACTCCCATAGAAAACTGATGAAATATTGGTTAAGATATTCACCACCTCGATCTGATTGAATTTTATTTATCTTCTTACCAAGATGATTATCTACTTCATTCTTTAATTCCTTGAATTTTTTAAAGGACTCAGACTTATACCACATCAATTAGATATTTCCATATATACTCAAGTCACCAGTAAAAGATATGAAGTAAGAATATTACCCTCTAGATTCTACTGGAAATGGTCCACACACATCAGTGTATACCAAACATAGAATCTATATGTCCCTTTAAACCTATCCACCAAATGGTGGTTTGGCCATTTTTCCTTGTAAACAAGTATGACATCTATCAAGTGGTTTTTGTTCAAAAGAGTCTAAATAGACATCCTGATGGATCTTTTTCAAACAATTCTCATTTACATGACCAAGATGGTGATTCCAAATATTATTGTTATATGAGTCATGTGGACAAGATTCATTATCAATTTTCAACACTTGGTTTTTATAATTTAATATATACAGACCATTATTTAAATGTGCCTTACCATAATAGTTTTAGTTCTTATAAAAGAAAAATATTTTATTTCTGATCCTAAAAATAAACTTATTTATATCTAAAATTGATAAAAAAAAATATGTTTTTGGTAATATTGGGTACATAATAACAATCACGTAAAACTAAAATCATTTATGTTTTCAATGAAATGTGTAAGTCACCAATGGAAAGAGTAGCTAGCCTCACACCATTGGTAGCTCACAGATCCACCTATGCTCAGAAATTTTACGAAAATCTACTTGGTTCTTGCATTTGGATATTGATGTGAGCACAAAAAGCTATATCTAACACCCAATGTGTAGAAATCGAAATATTTCACTCGATAATGAACAGACCTTTAGTTTCCCCTTAATTTTGGGTGCAGTTTCTCTTCCAGTGGCCTAGCTTGCCTTAAGAAAAACTTACTACCTCTTTTTTCCTTTCCCTACATCTAGATCTTCCCCTTCTTAGAAGGATGATGCTCGGGAGCTTTAGACCATTTATAGGTCTTGGGACCCTTTTCTTTATTCTTCATCTCCTTTTTCACCGTAAAGAATGCATTTTTTTCATGCCCCATGTACTTATCCACTTGGAGAATCAAGGTGAGAAGTTCTAATAGAATCTTCTCATCATTTCTCCTAATATATTTCACAATAAAACTAGAGAAGGTCTTGGGAAGTTATGAATGTATGATATATCTATGAAACTCATCCAGGAATTTAATATTTATGATATCCAGGCATTCAATGTAGTCAATAAGCTTAACTACATGAGGCTCAGCTGACATAGACTCTCCAATATTACTGGTAAACAAATCATAGGATATCTCATACCCATCTTGTCTCACCTTCTCTTTATAGAGATCCTGAAGGTGAGACATTATACTATATACATTCAATTCCTCATGTTGCTTTAAAAGGTCATTAGACATAGATGACAACATGAATCACTAAACATCTATAGAATAATTCATATGTTTCTCAAAAAGAGATAGTTCTTCATCATTTACCTCATTTCTAGGTGTAATTGGTAAAGTTTCTTGCATCACATGTAATTTCATTTCATGGAGAAGGATGATGCATAAACACCTCTTCCATTCTTGGAAATATGTTCGGGTTAGAAGGTTTTCCTTCTCGAGTATGGATCACAATGAAATGTTTGATATCATTTTTTATTATTGTTTCTACAAATAAGATAAGCATATATTTATTAATTTACTTGATAAATTTAGACAAATAAATAAATAATAAATTTATTAGTCTCCCACCATTTTATCGAAACCCAATAGCCCTAATAATTGGCTTTGGAATATCCTACCGCTTGGACATTCTATTGGTATGGATCCATATTTTCCTTCTCATTACCCCATCTTTAGTTGGTTAGAAAACTTGATAGGTTTTTGGTAGATATTCTAAATTCCAACTGCATTAACTCATTGTTCCTTGATCTATTTTGTGGACTCCCCAATCTAGAAATCATTAATTTTATATTTCCTCAACTTTTTCCTCTCTTTTACACCAAGTCCTACTTTGTTAGTCCATCCTTGATGTGAACCAAGTTAATTATTCCCAAAACCTCATGTTATAATTCCCAAATAATTTAATGTACCCCAACTTTGGCTATTCAAGCACTTTAAACTGTGGTTTGATTCTAACTGAAGTAATAGAAGTCTATACCAACTTAATATTTTATTGAGGGATTTTATCCTTTAGTATAAATTGCCAATTATTGTCTTTATTACATGCTTGTTAATATTAAGTGGGATTAATTAGGTAATTAACCATATATTTTAATATTATTTACATATAAGCTAGTTTATTTTAGTTCCATATTGCATGATTTTTAATTCATTAATTATGTGATCATGATAAGAGATCCATAAAGAAATAACCATGAAACTGAAAATAAAATAAAATAATGGTTATTATCATGAGCTTATAATAATGGTTAGTTAATCTAATAGTTGATAGACTAACCATTGACCTATGGGAGAATCACCTTGAACTAATTTAGGTTTGTGTTTACAGCTTTCCACTTATCTACCTTTGTATCTCCTTGGATTGGTTTTTCCTCAGATTCTAACTTGAACTTCCTCCAATAGATTGGGAGCTCCATCCATTATATATGCCTTTTACTCACATGTAGGTGAGGGGAAAACAGGGTTTATATAAAAGAAATAATGGGCATGTAGGCCCTATATAATAATGAGGAGAGAAGGAACATAGGAAACCAATTTAATTTAATAATAAATTAAATGAAACCAATCACATACAAAAGGTTTGGTCCAGCTCATAATCATCTAGATTCATGAAACAAATTACACATTTAATAAAACTAGAATTCAATTCTTTAATCATTATTATTTAAGATAAATCGAGCTTGAATCGATTAATTATTATATTTAATTAATAAATCCTTTTATCTTAATTCTTATCTAAATTTCCTTGATATTATCATCCATTATAATTTTAAACAAATTAAATAAATTCATTTAAAATTATCCTTGTACATAACTTTTACCTTGGAGGTAACACGGTGAATACTCATCTAAGTCAAACCAACATGTACCAAAGCGGCTCCGTCATGGATTGGGATCCATGACGCTGAAATTTATTAAATAAAAAGTAGAGGTACAAGGAAGAAATGTTAAAAAGGTGAAAACATCACAACCAAGGGAGTACAAAATGATCATCATATAAAGTAATTATCACCACTTCCTAGGCCATCCCTGACCCCTATTTCCACCCCAAGTCGCTGAGTGACGCCCTCTTTGCCATTGAGATGACTACAAATATGATACCTCCTATGCTGTCTCTTGTTCTTGAGAAGACATAACATGACTTTGATCAACCTGCACAACCTGTTCACCTTGAACCGCCACTTCCTCCTGACACCAGACAACTTCCCTATCAACAGACTGTTGTGATATCATATGCTACTGCTCTATATCATGAATTTCATCATGCAGAGCCTCTTTTAAGGCAGATACATCTTCAGTGGAAGCATTATCAACACCTTTTGTAGGGGTCAGCATCTTTATTGGGACTTTTCCAGTAGTGGAATGCAGCAAATGGCCATGTTTTCAATTACTGCAACCTACACTCTCAAGACCCTCAAGGTTGACTAGGTCAAATTTTGGTGTGTTAATAGAGTCTAACATAGAAAAAAAATTAAAACCATCTTTATCTGGTACTAATGGAAGTTTTTTTTGAGGTTTACAATGAGACCTTGGAATCCCCATCACATTTATATAGCTGGGAGCCTGAACCAGAAACTACATCAGCTTGCAAGTCAGGTTGTGCATTAACCTGGATGGCATTCATCACCTCATCATGGAAAGGGACTGAGCCATCCTTAGCAGTAGGTTAAGAGGATACATTAAACATGTATTATACTCATATATTGTTTTACTCTTGTGACATATGGCATACACGACTTATAACATACTTTCACGATGTGTACTTCATAGATGATTAAAAAAATTACATGATTTTTTGGTCACGTGTTATTCTTCAATGTACGTATAGTAAAAACCTGTAATATGAATCATACATGATATGCAGATCTTGAACATTATACAGATATTAATTAAAATTTTAAATATTTATGTATATTAAAACCTATCACATGGAATTTCCTATCTTTATGATTACATGCAAGTACATGTATCATGATTTTCATAGTAAAATAAATAAATTTTAAATATTTGTAACTTCGTATAAGTACATGGTGTGTAGATTCAATCTAAATGGAATATAAACCTCTCACTATCTATCTGAGAAACATGCCTTGGGACTCGGCATGTAGTTTGTGCTGCAAAAAAATTAGAGTACACGATGTGTCCAATGGGCCACATGATGTGTTGACTATGTGTTACATGGTCACCCTTCAGGTAGGTCATGTATTGAATACATGTCCCATCATTGATGCAAAGGGACCACATGTCATACCCAATGAACCACACGGCGTGTAGTCTGGTTGACTGTGTGCTAGTCTGTCCCAATCAACATGTAGTGTAATAATTAACTACACCACATGTCATTAATACACATGGTTTAATTAATTTCCAAATTTACTCCTGGTGCATTGAACACAACTGTACAATGTGTAACTTTGGTTAAACAGCGTGTACCACTATATTATTCTAGTAGAATCCTTGGCACCTTCGGATGAGTTCTTTGATTTTATTTTAATTAAAAAATTTAAATGTCTCGATTATATATACAAGAAATGAATAAGGAAGAAACAAATATCACAATTTAGATAAACAAAATGATTAATCGTGAATTGAAAAAACTAGATTATAAACGTGTAAATCACCAATGATCTTAAATAATTATAAACAATTATGTGCCCCCCATAATACCACATGTAGGTTCTGGGTGCATTGAAAGCATGTGATGGGAAGTGCCCAACTTTTATTTTTTCCATAATCAATGATCTATTAGAGATCTATACGATGATGAATGTAGTGATCCACAAAATTGAGTCAAAGAAATAGACAAAGAAAATTTTCATTGGAACTGAGAGAAAAAGTTCAAGATATATTGTTTATAATTAACTTAATTATATAAATAATCACCTATAAGTAATTATTTCTTCATTGATGTGTCTAGTGACATATATGCGGTGCACCGTCATTACGTTGTAGAAATAAAGTATAGATTTCTTCTGGAGGTGATCCAAATGTGTTCTAGGAATCTCCATATGTTGCTAAAGGAGTATCTGGGTGCTATCATGCAATATCCTTTCACTTATGTCATCTTCTTTGATCACCTTGAGAATCAGTTCCAAATAATTCTCCTAGATCCATTGGAGGACGATTGCTCACTATTCTTGGGAGCATTATTAGAGAAGGGAGCTATATTGGCTTGAGTGGATTCTAAAAGAATCGTGTGAACAACCGAATAGGATAATGAGAAGATAATATAATTGGGTATATATATTTCAAGTGTTAAAATAAAATAATTTCAAAATAACCCTTATTAATATTTAATCCCATTAAATCCCCATGTCAAATATTAATAGTAATATTATTATTTATTAACACATGGTTAACTAGTAAATTATAATTAAATATCATTCCCTTAAATAATATTCAATATTTTATTGTCTCACCAGACCATTAAACTCATTCCTCCATTCCTCCACAATATTTATCTGGCCTAAAAAAATGTCTATTTATTTATTATATGAATATCACTGAATTATTCTCTAATAAATAAATAAATATTATATTTACTAAACAAAAAAAATATTTATATACAATTAAGAATAAATTAATGATTATTAAACCACATATGGGAATAATATTTATCCAACCTGTTAAATAAATAATAATAATAATAATATATTATTTAACTCAGATTCCGGATACACTTAGTGTGTGACCCTCTAGGCCTCTTTCTCAATGGCATTAGGCGAAGCAACATAAAGTCCAAGGTTAGCATCTAGAAACACGTCGAGGAACCCATAGAGAAAGAAGTTAATGTCACAACGACATGTCACCTCATACGAATGCTTACTATGTAATATAATCCCTTTATCACAATATCTCAAATCGAGAAGGTTTCATGCCAATACCATCAACCTATGTGGTCAATTATCTCTTTTTTTTGACTTTCCGGAAATCGAACTTGCCTATTGATCACCATGGCCATGTATTTATTTAGGATATATCATTTACATAATAGGGTATGAGATATCAACTTGCATTAAATAACATAAGGGATAAATAATTTATCGCATTATTCATTAATTCAATATTACTCATGACATACTTAATGTATCCTACCTCGTCACGAACATCTATCATCATGGTTTTTATCAATACATCTAATCACACGACTCATAATACTCATTAATAATAATATTACAGTATAAGGACCAATACACATGTTTTCATATAGAAACATCCCATGGACCAAAGAAATATGGATTTCCTACTAGGGAGTCTCGTTCTCATAATATCCATACTGAACATTACCAAGGGTGTGAACCACGAGAAGTCTCCTCAAAGTCCTATGAGTCTCTACCCCTGATATCCTATATTATTTGTGTCCCTCAAATGAAATAATTTGAAAATTGATTATATATTCAAGAATCGTGTCATAACACTTTTGGGTTCTCATCATAGTTGGTAACTGTTGTGACATTTTAGTGTAATGACTACTTTTAGGACATTATCAAATATTATGTCACGTAGAAGAACAATCATGATGTGATAAGTAGTTTATAAATATTTGAATAATGAATACATATTTATCATAAAGTACAAATAAGTTGGTTCTAGGGCACCAACTCTAACATAGACATTGTACAATACATGTTTTTTCATTTCTTTACCATAATGATAAAAAAACTACAAAATTAATGTAATGAACCAACTCAGGTCAACTTTCCATGTCACCTGAGTTGATTTTTTCACAAGGACTGAAGTACGTTCTTGATATCCATAGGCTAGAAATAAGAACTAAAAGAATAAAACACTATTGGGAGTGGAATTGTAGGAGTCAACCCAAAGGGTGACATAAGTTTCATGTGGACACTAAGAAATTAATTCCTTGGACTATTGAGAGAGTAATTAATGGAGGAAACCTGAAGAGATAAATAAGAGAAATTTTAACCATTTAATCCAAAAATAAAAGTCCTATGATAATCCCTAAGATGAGAACATGTGTTAAATGAAGGACCTCGGGACACCCTGAGAGGGGAGGGGTGAATCAGGGTGACCACTTTTTCTTTTAATGTGATGGATCTTGTTACCACGTTGGTAGGAACTTGTTGAACCTGTATGATGATTATGAATAGAAAGAAAACATACACAAGAACAGAGAAGACACAACCATTTTTACTTGGTTCACCACTAAGGGCTACATCCAAGGAGCATACGCCGACAGGTTGTCGGTCGTACCAAAATCCACTATGCTTAACTAGCTGTAGATAACAAAAGTTCGGGTACAGTCGCTCTGTCCCAGGCTCACTACCTTTACAAAGGTTCAGGGATAGCTCACTACTTCCCTCGGGTCACTCCCGTTGACTCCCCCTGGCTCACTGCCGTTGGTGAAGTCCCACTCAGTTTATAGACGTGAAGGTCTCTTCCTCATTTTCCTAAGAGTGCATCCTTTGTTGTATGTAGATGCTCTATTGAAGTCCGATTCTCACCAGAATAAGAATATCACTTTTCCTCGAATGTACCGAGTAGACTCTCAGCTTTCGTGCAGCTCCAAATAGGCCAGTGGGCTTCAGCAAAACCGGGCGCGCTTCTCCAAGACAGTCGCGCAAGTCCCACTACGGCGCGCAAGTCTAAACTGGCGCGCAAGTGTCATCAAAACACATGCGCGACTCTTCCTTCCCCAACTACAAACTTGCGTGGTCCACTTCCTTTCTCTTCCAAACTGCCTTGGGCGCACAGCCAAAAACCGGCGCGCAAGCTCTACTTGCGCGACAAAACTACCACCTGCACGACTCAACCACCTGCGCGACGAGAGATCGAACAATCTCTCGGCCTTGAACTCCGTGAGAAATGAGGTGGGGTGGTCCAGTATTTATAGACAAACTGGACCCCCTGCGCGGCGGCGCGCAAGTCCCTCGACGGCACACATGTCTTGTCTTCAATAAACTCTGTCGCGCAACTCACTTGCGTGACCCAACCAACACTTGCGCGACCTTCTTTCCTTAGCCAAATTTTGATGTTTTGATCCTAAAAAACATATGGCGCGCAAGTCTTTTATCCTCCAAGAGCACGGCGCGCAAGTACCTTTGCCAAAAACACTTTACTTTATTGGCCGATTTTTAGGCCCAAAAAAATGGCAAACACTGGGAAACAGCGCCACCTTCACTACTGTTTTCTGCTTGAACGGTATGATCGATTTGTTGGTACACACCCTGAACTTCCACTGAGGATTGACAACAAACACAAACCATACACCAAATCATGCTTTGAAGAACATGGTTCCAACAATCTCCCCCTTTGGGTTTGTTGGCAATCAGAATAAATTCAATAGATCTCCAACCATGAGCAAATCCAAAACGCAAGAATCAACTCAGCCAACACTCTAAGTCTACGTGAGAAATGCTCGGTGTAGAAAACAAGAGAGGAAGCTTGAATGGGGTCTTAGTGTTTTGAAATTCTCCATGACTCCCAATGTTATCCTTATTAAACTTCTCATCACAATCTTACACTTCTCATCACAGAAGAATTTCTTGCCGTGAATTTCTTGCCTTGAATTTCTTGCCTTGAATTTATTCCTTTCTCCCCCATTGACAATAAAACCAAAGACCGAAAAGTTTGTTCAATGTTCAGCTCAAGCCATACTCCCCCTGGATAGTATCTCCCCCATAAACCTGCATCACATCCATAAGCAGATAAAAACAGTTAAAACAAACGGGGAGAGGGGACTTCCGGAGCCTCCTTATGCAGTAGGAGGTGGTCGAACACCGAGGTTCAACCGATGCTTCTCGAACATAGCCGCGGACAATGGCTTCGTTAGAATATCAACCACTTGCTCATTAGTTCCAACATGATCCATTTTAATCACGCCTTGTTCAACCTTTTCTTTGATAAAATGATACTGTATTTCAATATGTTTTGTACGAGAATGTTGAACCGGATTCTTCGTAAGATCAATTTCACTTTTGTTATCACAATAAATCACCATTGGTTGCTGCACCTTATCACAAATATCTGTTAGATGCTGCTTCATCCAAAGAAGTTGAGTGCATGCTTTTGTGGCGGAGATATATTCAGCTTCAGCAGTACTAAGAGAAGTACTTTCTTGTTTCTTGCTCAACCAGCCAACACATTTCTGCCCAATATAGAAAGCTCCACCACTAGTGTACTTTCTGTCTACAACATCACCAGCCCAGTAAGCATCAGAAAATGATGATAATTCACTGTCCCTGCCTGCAGCAAAAAATAACCCGAAGTTATGTGTACCTTGAATGTACCTCATGATTCTTTTTACTGCTGCCATATGTTCCTCCTTTGGATTACTCTGAAAGCGGGCAACAAGGCATGTTGCAAAGACAATATCTGGCCTTGTCGCTGTTAGGTACAGTAGGCTTCCAATGATCCTCCTGTATATGGTGGGATCAACAGAGTTCCCATCCTCATGCTTTCCAAGTTTAGTTCCAACTGCAATCGGAGTTGACATTGGTTTGGAGTCTTGCATATTGAATTTCTTCAGCAGCTCTCTTTCATATTTTTCCTGATAAATGAATGTGTATTCCTTATTTTGAATCACTTGCAGCCCCAAGAAATATGTGAGCTCCCCAATCATAGACATTTCAAATTCTGATTTCATGTGGTTGGCAAATTCATCCACTGATTTCTTCCTGCTGCCACCAAATATGATATCATCAACATAGACAAGAACCATGAATTGATCTTTTGGAGAATTCTTCACATAGAGATTGTGATCAACTCCTCCTCTTTTGAATTCCAACTTCTTGAGATATGAATCTAGTCGTGAGTACCACGCCCGTGGTGCCTGCTTCAAACCATATAGAGCTTTCTTTAGTTTGCAGACCTTTGTTTCATCGGTACCCATGAAAAAGCCCACTGGTTGTTCAATGTAGACTTCTTCTTCGAGTACACCATTCAAGAATGATGTCTTGACATCCATTTTATATACTTTATATCCTCTTTGGAGTGCCATGGCAAGGAAAAGCCTTATTGACTCCAGTCTAGCCACTGGAGCAAAGGTTTCTTCAACACCAATGCCTTCAATCTGAGAGTATCCTTTACATACCAGTCGTGCCTTATTTCTGATGACACTTCCATGCTCATCAAACTTATTTTTGAAGATCCATTTGGTACCAATCACATTGTGACCTTCGGGTCTCTGGACAAGATCCCATGTCTGATTCTTGTCACTCTGATCTAATTCATCATTCATGGCTTTCACCCAAGATATATCTTTTGCAGCTTCTTCGAATGAGGATGGCTCTACAACTGATAGAAATGCAGATTGCGTGGTATTCCTCATCCTTCTTGTTTGAGTGGGTGCACTCCTGTCCCCAATTATGTTGGATGGATCAATCTCAGCTCTTCGATTTCTCCTGCGAGGTTCAGTAGTATTCTCTTCAGCCATAGTTTCTGTTTCAGATTCTTCTTCTGAGTCAACATCATGATGTGACTGCTGAGTGTTTTGAACAACTTCATCTATTTCTGCACTTGTATTTTCTTCATGTTCACATTCTTTCTGACTTTCTATCACATCAGCATATGACGTCCTTGAAGCATTTGTGGTTTTCTCTTCAATTATCTTAACATCACTGCTTTCCACAATTCTTCCCAAATGCTTGTTGAAACATTTGTAGGCTTTTCTGTTCATTGAGTAACCAAGGAAAATTCCTTCATCTTCATTGTCGCCATATTTCCCTTGATTTCCTTCTTTGTTCCTGATGAAGCATTTACTTCCAAAGACATGAAAGTATTTTAGAGACGGCTTCCGTCCATGCCACAATTTATATGGTGTCTTCTTCTCACCCATATAAAGTCCTGTTCGATTCTGAATGTACACTGTAGCTTGAACAGCCTCTTTCCAGTAATGTCATGGAATACGACTCTCAATCAGCATAGTTCGTGCCATGTTGTTCACCTGTCGATTCCTACGTTCAACAACTCCATTTTGGTGTGGAGTTCTCACAGCAGCTACCTCATGCTGTATCCCATGCTTCTCTAGATAATTCTCAAATTCAATGGACGTGTATTCTCCTCCATTGTCAGATCACAACACTTTGATTGTTCATCCAGTATCATTCTCGGCGATTCGCTGATATGTTTTCATGCAGTCAAGGACTTGTCTTTTCCTGTGAATGACCATCACACATACCATTCTACTGTAATCATCAATGAAAAGGACAAAGTACCTTTCTCCATGTGTTCCTGCAACATTTATTGGACCAAAAACATCTGTATGAATCAGATCAAGAAGGTGAGATGCCCTTTTCTTCTTTGGCCGATATGAACTACAGACCAGCTTCCCACGAATACAAGCATCACACGATTTTTCACGCTCACGCTTCAGGTTGGGAATGTCCATGAAAATTCTCAATTTTGATATTTTCTCCATGTCTTGTTGATTGATGTGTCCCAATCTTCGATGCCACAGATTGTTTTCTTCTTCAACAGTCATGTAACATACATTTTTTTCACTATCAACCTGATACAAGTTTCCTTCTGTTCTGCATCCCTTCATAAGAGAATTGCCAGTTTTTCCCTTGATAGTGCAGCCTTTCTGATTAAAAGTAACAACAAGTCCTGAGTCACAGAGTTGACTCACGCTGAGGAGATTATGACGCAGGCCATCTACGTAAAGGACTTCAGTCTTCTTTAGTTCTCCATTAGCTAATTTGGTACTTCCACTCCCTTTGATTTTCAGAGCCCCATCATTACCAAATCTTACTGTACCATCAACATTCTTTATGATATTTGTTAGTAGGCCGGCATTACCTGTCATATGAGATGAACAACCGCTATCTAGAATCCAGGTACTGTTGTTCTTTGTAGCTTTGAGGGCTACCTCTGCAAGGTTTGATTTCTCAATCTTCCTCCTTTCCTTCCATGAGACATTAGATTGAGTATATAGAACTGATGGCCTTTCAACTATCTCTTCTGCAAACCCAGGTTCTTCATAGTCAAAGTCTTCTTTAAGAGGTGAGAACCTGTTTGAAAGGGCAACATTGTCTTGCTGACGATACTTGACTTGTCTGGAACTTCTGTATGAGGTGTCAATGTCCCTTCTCTGCCTGTAATTAATGGCCTTATGACCAATGTTAGAACAACGAAAACAAAATCCATAGAAATTATTTCTTCTATAAGAATTAGGATATGAAATTGTTCTCCTTTGTTGAGCATCTATATCTTCTCCATTCAGATAGCTTCTTGCCTCTTCACAATAAGACATGGTATGGCCCAGATAGCCACAGAACTGACATTTCATGAGAAGAAATGTCTTCTCACTTGAATTTCTCCTTATAGCTTCTTCCTTGGGAGAATAGTAAGACTTTCTGCCATTTTTGAAAGTTTGAGGATAATTTTCAGGTCTCCTTTTAGTTTGGATTGAGGGTTCCTTTCTCAGCACTCTAGGTAACATTTCAACATGTTCAACTTTCATCTTATCTTTCTTTTGGATCTTTTCACTTCCAGCAGTTGATGACTCGGCCTCACAGCCAATTCCACTCTTTCCCATGCAAGCGGGTCTTTGATCACTCAAGATTTTTCCAACCCCATCTGAACCACACTTGGCTCTTGCTAGTAATTCTGCATCTGAGAATCGTCCAAAATGTATTTTGTTCCTTGATTCTTTTGGAAATGATTCAGTCTCCAGTTTACTCATTAGAGTAACTACTTCCTCCTCAAGACCCTCACCAGTCTTGGATTTTTCATCCAGTCTGGATGTGAGGTCATTGATGAACTTTTCCGGCTCTTCAATTCTCAGCTTCAGATCTACTAAATCGTCATTGATTTCAATTATTTTAGATTGTACCTTCACAAATTCTTCCAGTTGTTCAATTTCAGCTTCAAGTTGATCAACATATTCAGTTGATTCTTCTACAATTGATTTCCACTTATTGCAGCTCTTACATTTAATCTTAAGCTTACTAACCGCATCCTTAAGTTGCATCTCAGTATCTACACAAGTTCTCAGTTGTTTTTCTCCTTCATTATCTTCTGGATTTTCAACAGTGGCCATCATAGAAACATGGTTCCCAGTTTTGAATTCTGGTTCTTCTTCATCACAGAATTCATTATCATCTTCTTCCTCTTCACAGACAAAACTCTTCCTTTGCATTTTCTTACCAGATTTGAAGTATCCCTTTTTGAAGAACCTTCTCTGAGGCTTCTTGAAGTTTTCATCCTCACTATCTTCATCATTGATCATTTTTAAACACTGAGAAGCAATGTGCCCAACTTTTCCACAAAGGAAACACGCGAGAGGTAACTTCCCTTTGAATTTCCCTTTCCCCTTCTGGAACTTCTTTGCAATGAGAGAAAGAATTTCTTTTTCTTCGTCATCTTCACCGCTACTATCCTTTGATATTTTCAGTTTATCCATGGCCTTGAATGCCATTTCCTTGCTCACCCGAGTCGTAGCATCTTCAGGTTTGACTCTCATTTCATATGCTACCAAACTGCTCAGTAGATCATCTAAAGAAAGTTTGGAAAGATCTCTTTCCTCAAGGGCTGACACCTTCGCATTATAAAGAGGTGGAAGTCTTCTCAATATTTTCTTTACAATATCAATGTCTTTGATTTTTTTCCTAGACCCCGAATAGCTCCAACCACTTCGGTAATTCGATTGAAGAAAGAGTCTGCATTCTCGTCTGGATGCATCTTCAGATCATCAAACCGATTGTGCAGCACTTGTAGTTTCGCCTCCTTCACTTTGCTATCACCTTCATAAATATTTTCAAGTTTATCCCACATGGATTTTTCTGAGGTGCAATTCATCACCTTTAGGTAGATCTGATCAGAAAGGGCTGCAGTGAGTGCATTCTGTGCTTTAGCATCTGCATCAAGAAGTTTCCTGTCTATTTCAGTCATATCAAGGCCTGTTGGATCGGTGACTTGTATTCCTTGCACAGTAGAAAAAAGAAATTCCATTCCAAGAGATCTTAGATGAGATCTCATTCTGTTCTTCCAGATCTGGAAATTGCTTCCATCGAAGTGAGGGACTCCCCTGACATTGATCGCGTTTTCCATGACGAAGAAGGTCAGATTCAACACCAGCAACCTTTACCCTCTGATACCACTTGAAGGACCCCGGGACACCCTGAGAGGGGAGGGGTGAATCAGGGTGACCACTTTTTCTTTTAATGTGATGGATCTTGTTCCCACGTTGGTAGGAACTTGTTGAACCTGTATGATGATTATGATCAGAAAGAAAACATACACAAGCACAGAGAAGACACAGCCATTTTTACTTGGTTCACCACTAAGGGCTACGTCCAAGGAGCATACGCCGACAGTTTGTCGGTCGTACCAAAATCCACTATGCTTCACTAGCTGTAGATAACAAATGTTCGGGTACAGTCGCTCTGTCCCAGGCTCACTGCCTTTACAAAGGTTCAGGGATAGCTCACTACTTCCCTCGGGTCACTCCCGTTGACTCCCCCTGGCTCACTGCCGTTGGTGAAGTCCCACTCAGTTTATAGATGTGAAGGTCTCTTCTTCATTTGCATAAGAGTGCATCCTTTGTTGTATGTAGATGATCTATTGAAGTCCGATTCTCACCAGAAGAAGAATATCACTTTTCCTCGAATGTACCGAGTAGACTCTCGGCTTTCGTGCAGCTCTAAATAGGCTGGTGGGCTTCAGCAAAACCAGGCGCGCTTCTCCAAGATAGTCGTGCAAGTCCCACTACAGTGCGCAAGTCCAAACTGGCGCACAAGTTTCATCAACACACATGCGCAACTCTTCCTTCCCCAACTACAAACTTGCGCGGTCCACTTCCTTTGTCTTCCAAACCGCCTTGGGCGCACAGCCAAAAACCGGCGCGCAAGCTCTACTTGCGCGACAAAACTACCACCTGCGCGACTCAACCACCTGCGCGACGAGAGATCGAACAATCTCTCGGCCTTGAACTCCGTGAGAAATGAGGTGGGGTGGTCCAGTATTTATAGGCAAACTGGACCCCCTGCGTGGCGGCGCGCAAGTCCCTCGACGGCGCGCAAGTCTTGTCTTCAATAAACTCTATCGCGCAACTCACTTGCGCGACCCAACCAACACTTGCGCGACCTTATTTCCTTAGCCAAATTTTGATTTTTCTGATCCTCAAAAACATATGGCGCGCAAGTCTTTTATCCTCCAAGATCACGGCGCGCAAGTACCTTTACCAAAAACACTTTACTTTATTGGCCGATTTTTAGGCCCAAAAAAATGGCAAACACTGGGAAACAGCGCCACCTTCACTACTGTTTTCTGCTTGAACGGTATGATCGCTTTGTTGGTACACACCCTAAACTTCCACTGAGGATTGACAACAAACACAAACCATACACCAAATCATGCTTTGAAGAACCTGGTTCCAACATTAAAATGGGTAATAAAGGGGTAACCCTTGATTAATATGGATATAGAACTTTGGTTGGAAAAGTTCCAAGCTCTTGAATTGAAAATTTATATTTTATGTTGGGAAAGTTCCAGGGGATTTTTGAAAAATACCTTTGTATCTTATGTTTTTTAATAAAAATGGTCTTCCTTGTGACTTTACACCCATTTAAAATTCTCAATTTATATCCCAAAATTTCAAAAATAAAATATTTCCCTAGATTTATTCAAAACAATCAAATACAAATTTAACTTCTGAAAAGAGTTAGGGAAGTATTTCTGTCCATTTAAAATTCCACTTCAAAACCCCATCTTAAATTTCAAATTATAGTATACACAATTTTTTTAAATCTAGTCACGTTTTCCATTTAAGAAAAATGTTTACTCACATTGTTGTTTTAAATCCCTTAGGTCCCGTGTAATGACCCTAATTTTCTTAAAGGTGTGGATTTTTGTTGGAAAAAATATAATAATTTTTTATTTTTGAAACCATTATTATAATAAATATCCATATTTTCTATTATGAAAATGGTTTTAAAAAAATATAACATTTAATTTTTTTATATTTTTATTATTTCATTCAATAACTGAATTTATAAATTTCCTTCAATTTTTTTGATCATGTGGTTTGATAAAACATTTTCCAATCTTTCCATTTTCTTTCATGAAATTTAAGGGATCCATCTTAAATTGATCATAATTTTTATATTTATTTTGTTAAATAATAATATTACCAAATCAAATAGGATGAATATGAAAAAATAATGGATGGATTCCAATCATATGACAAAAGAGTATGAAAATGGAGTGAAAGAGTTCATCATGTTTGAAAAATATCATGCGCATGACCCTTCTCAAATACTTTTTCCATGTTTACGTAGTTGTTTTTCATGAGTAATTATTCCATAGGATTTTTAATAACACATGATTTTTCATGGAATTGATCAAAGTTGTAATTTTTTTAATAAACATGGGGAAAAGAAAATTTAGCTAGTGACTAGGATAACACGACATTTTATGAATCGTATGATATGATTAAAAGTGTGGATAATGAAGAATATTATATTAATGATGTGATTATAGGTGTGAATGATAATGAAAATTTTACTGAGGAAATGAAAAGGATAGTTGAAGATGAAATTCGTGATTTCCTAAAATTGGTTGAGAAGTTAAATAGTTGTGAAAAGATGCCATTGTATGCTAGTTGTACTAAATATAAAACATTGTTAGACATACTAAAACTATATAATTTGATACCTAGAAATAGATGGAGTGATTCCAATTTTACTGAAGTGCTTTCCCTCTTGAATGATATTCTCCCCAAATATAATGAGTTCCCTAGACAAACATATGATGCCAAAAAAATTCTATGTTTGATGGGTATGATCTCTGAAAGAATACATGTCTTCCCAAATGACTATATACACTTTCATAAGGAACATAAGGCCGATTATTTGGAAGTGAATAGACTGTAGAGAAATTGATTTGGCACAAATATTCAAGAAGTAAATATGGTAAACTACATCATCGGGTAGACTATCCTCTGTGTAAGAAAATTGATAATGAGTATCCTAAATTAGGAAATGATATGAGAAACCTTCACCTTTAATTATCTACAAATGGAGTGAATCCTTTTGATTTTAAAAGCATCACTCATAGTACATAGCCAGTTATATTGGTAAATTATAACTTTCCACTGTGGTTATGCATAAAATGAAAATACATCATGTAATCTATGTTTATATCAGGACTAAAACAACATGGTAATTATATTGATGTTTATTTGTATCCATTGATCTATGATTTAAAATTATTGTGGTATTTAGGTGTTATGTTTTATAATTATTACATAATTCAAGATTTTACATTGATAGACATGTTGTACATGATGATAAATTAATTTCCTACTTATATAAATTTGTCAGGATATAGAATTAATGTAACTCAGGGGTGCCCTCTTGCAAACAAAGTACACAGTCAATTAGGTTGAAACATTCAATGATGATTTTGTTTCTAAGAGATCACATATTTCTAATGTGGTGGCATAATAATAATCTTGGATTACATTATTCTATGGAAGTTCAAAAGAATGTACAACACCATATCTACTAATAGGTGATCAATTGCTTGAGAATGTAAAGGATGTGGAAATTTCTTTTGGTAAACCATTTTAAAAAACCTTATGAAAATTGGTTGAAAAAAGAGATCATATTTTCTGAATTACCATACATTAATATTTTGTACATCAAAAATTTTCTTTATGTTATGCATATTGACAAAAAAATGTATGTGATATTGTAATTGGAACATTACTAAATGTACCCACTAAAACAGTGTATGGGATTAAGGATTGCTTGGATATGGTTGACATGGGAATATGGGAAGAGTTGACGCCAGTGAAGGGTGAAAAACAAACTTTTCTTCCTATAGATGATTACACTCTTTCAAAGAAGGAGTGATATCAGTTTTTCAACTTCTTGAATGATGTAAAGTTTCCATAGGGGTATTCATCGAATATCTAGAATATCATTCTAATAACTCATTTAAAGTTAAAGGGTTTGAAAGCACATGACTGCTTAGTTTTGATGCAAGATCTACTTCCTATAGATTTATATTTAATTTTTCACAAGAATGTATGTCATACATTAACCAAGCTCTGCTCCTTTTTCAAAGCTATATACAGTAACGTTATAGACCCAAAAAAATTTTTGACTATGGAAAATGAAATTTCCATCATATAATGTGAATTGGAAATGTTCTTCCCACTAGCATTCTTTGATATGATGGTTCACTTGATGGTTCACTTAGTGAGAGAGATCCTACTATGTGGTCCCATACATTATAGATATATGTACCTCATTGAATGTTATATGAAATTTTTTAAAGGATATGTCAAAAATAAAATTCAGAGAGATGGTTATATTGAGGAGTGATAATTTTTTAAGGAAGCCATTGAATTATGTACTGAATACCTGTCTCGTGTGGAAAGCATTGGTCTATATAAATCTCATCACACTAGGTGGCTTATGGGTGAAGGAATTTCTTGTAGAGATATTGGCACAATCAATATTACATATCAGTATCATTCCCAACTTTACATTTTTCATAATAGTTTAGAGGTTAACCCATATGTTGAAACCCATAATGAAATTATTACACCTTTGAATCCATAAAGGTCTGAAAGCTGGATATCAAATACACATAATCAATAGTTTATACGATGGTCTCGAGAGAATATTTTTATGGAGTCAGATGAAAATAAGGATGCAATTTTAGAACAACTTTGATGACTATCTAGAGGACCAAGTGTGTGTGTATTATCTTAAAATAGTTATGTAATTAATGGTTATACATTATATACAAATAATCTTGATGAAGACATTACCATGAAAAATAGTGGAGTTACATTTTTGGCTGAAGCAATGCACGTTTATGGTACTAAGGACAAAAATCCAATTTATGTGAATATTTCATGATTTTTCATCATAAAACAAATATGGGAGTTGGATTATACAATATTCTAAGTGCCAATTTTTTAATGCAAGTGGTTAGATAATAGGAGTGTTATTAAAATAGATGAATTGAGATTCATAAAAGTAGATTTTAGTAAGGAAGGGTAAAAATATGAAGTGTTTAGAATGGAATCACATGTAGTACAAGTATTTTATGTTCTAGATCCCACAAACTTATAGTGTTCAATTATCCTGTTATCAGCTAAAAACATTGAAGGTCCAGATGAAAATTCAACTGAGGATAACCCTTTTATTGGGAAGTCTCAATAATTTCACATTGGTACCAATATATATGGGTGTTTTCATATCATAGAAGACAACAATGAAAATATTTAGATACTCGATAGAGGGGTCAAATCCCTTCAGCCTTTAAAAATGTGTCTAATAACCTGGTAGTATTTTTTTATTATACATTCTATTACCTCGTGTTATTATTTGTTGGTTGAGGAATTTATGTTATCTAAATTAAATGTCAAACCACTTCAATAGATAATGACTTCTACATGTGTTGTTTCTATCAATCCTGAGGAACAATTGGTCCTTAACCTGCTGGTGCTTCTAATTCATAGGAACAAAAACTTTCTGCACGCGATGATGCTCCCAATCCCGAGGAACAGAAGGTTTATCAACCTGTTGTTGGTCCTAGTGAAGAGGTAGAACCACCTTTTGCACATGTTAATTCTACTAATTGAAAGGAACAACATATTGGTGAGATTAAATCCAAGGAAATGGTAGGTGATGAAGGTTCGATGATGTAGAAAAAAAGAGCATTGTATTTTGATGGTATTAGAAAAAATCATTAAGGAAAAAATCAAAGACATCAATTTTGAGGTCAGTTGAAATGCACAGGGATAAAATGTTAACCCCAACAAGGCCACGTTCAGCAGTTTCATGGGAATCATCACTCAGCAACACATGTCGATTATGGTAGATTCGTGGCAGCATGTTGTTCCCAAACTTAAGGTACTGATGTGGGAAAATATTATGGTAACATTATGATATCATTTCTTTATTTTATTAGAAAATAAAATAATGTAATATTGAATTAGTCTTCATCATCCCTTATACAATGCATTTATATTTGATGAATCCCATAATAAATATGTATTAACTCTTACTGGAAATATTCATAGAGGATTTTACACAATTGTAAAGAGATTTCATCTTAAATATATTTAAGGGAAAATAATCCCACACCCACCACTTATGTATGAACACCTGATAACTAACCAATTGTGGGATGTGTTTACTGGCTGTCATGCAGAGATGTATTTTTAGGCACATTGTTAATGGTAATACATTGTTTTACAATACGTGTATTCATCACTTTGATTGAGAGTTTTTTATTTATGAAATAGAAATTAATTGATAAAAATAAGGAATGAGCAGAAAAACCAACGTACCCCTACCGAAAATCAATGATTGGGTACACTTCACTTGAAAAAATGGTACATAATTTAAATCTTCCATAATATTTTTATGTGACATAAAATAGCATAATAATTATGTTCCTCTATTAAGATGTAGATTGATGAATCCAAATCGAAATCCACTTTCATCCCACACCATGTGATATAGAATGAGGCACATGTAAATAAATATGGGATACTAATAGATGAAAACACACATTGTAGGAAACATGTGTAAGTATGAAATAATAAAAAAATGCTTTAAATTTATATTACATAACAATTATTGCTTATTTTCATATATTTGAATTAGTCACAGGAATCATCAACACCTGTACTAGGTGAAAACCTACTATCATTATCCTTGAAACGGCTATAATAGTATGGTCATGATAGAAGTGCGGGTTTGGGGTGACACCCCGAACATATTTTTATAAAAAAAATAATAGTATTGAGATAAATAAATAGTAGAGATGAAAGCAAGATTATCTTCCCTTGAAGAAAAATTTCATGGGAAGACTGAGTTGCTAGGAATTGTTATGGGGTGAAGCAAAGAGAAGAAACAACTCAAGAAAAATCATTACATGATGAACTTTCCCCACCCCCCACCAGCTTTGAGGTGAGCCATTCCCCTCAAAGAGTTGTGTTAGTTGAGGTAATAAATATTCTAATAGTTGTTTCTGTGAAATGTGAATTATATAGACATTGATACATTTCCTATACTGATATTATTAATGGTGAAAATGACTCTGATTTATATATATTTAACACCCACACATCTCCTTGTAGTGAGGGATACACTGTTCAATATTCAAGACGATAGGCTACACAACATAACACTTTCAACAGGTCATCTGAGAGTGATGATAAGCGTAACTCATGATTCGAGAACCGAATTACCAGTTCCACTTGATAATGAAGATATTCATATGGTCATCCAAGCTATTGGAACCTTCATCACATGGCCAACATATCTTTTAAAAACATATGTCAACAAGGAGGTATTCATTTACAATTTATTTTTCATGTTAAAACTTTAAGAATTAATGAAAAAAAATTCAGAACCGATGACTATCCTTATAGACGAACAAAGGGAAGGAGTAAAATGAATGGTAAAATAAAAACCATCAAAATGATCAACCAAAAAATTGAAAATATCTTCTAAAATCACTTTTACCCCTCCCTTTCAATATGTGCATTTACCAACATTGATGGTTCACGTGGATACAAATTGAAAAAATGGTAATAGTTATATAGATGATTTTGAAGAAACAATGTGTGGAGAGGAAGGTAGAAACTACATTGCCCTTGATAATGTAAATGAAATCCTCAACCATGAATATTTAGGAGCCTTAGTTGTAAATGTATACTTGAGCTATATTTTAATGTTTTTTTTCAAAAAGTTGATATACTATACTAATTATGACTAAATACATTTCATATTTTTTTAGGCGGATATATCAATACCAATTGAATGGATTTCCCCATGAAAATAAATTTGTACTCATTAGTCCTCACTTCACCTCTATATAAAAAAAGTACATAGATTCCAAAAAAATTAATAAAATAGTGAGAGACCTAAAAAATCATTTGAAATAAAAGTTGTGGATGATATACTCTTCTTAATACCAATGATAAAAGGGTAAAATCTAAAATTTAATTATATCAAAAAAAATAATTTCTTTCATTACTTATTCCTTTTTGTATTTTTATAAAATATTGGATGTGCACAATGGTCAATTTGGATACTCCAAATATTTATTTCCAGGATTCAATGCATGGATATCCAACAAACTGACCACAAATGATGAAGTTTTTTCAATTTGGAATAAACTAAATCCAACATTTTGGGACTAAACATCAAGTTATATATTTTATATTATGTTTTAATGAGAATTTTTTTATGATAGGGTAGTGTATAAATTTCATGAAAATTAGGCATGAGGACAACCGGTGAGCACAAGGACCCTAACATGTTTTATAACTACACAAGTATCAGGGTATATATAATAATATTTCACTATAGAAAACACATATCAAAATAAATTACATATTTTTATCAATGTTTCTATTGTTTCTAAAACAAAAAATTGGAAAAGATTGTGTTTATTATGTTTGTAAATTTATGATAGAGATCCAATTCCATCAACAAACTAAAATCCCCAAAGAGGTATTTTCAAAGATAATTACTATTTCATTAAAAATATTTATTATTACTTTGTGTATTTATATTTTTTCCCTTAATAATAGGAATTCTAAAAAAATTGTATTCAAAATATGATATATATTCTCATATAAATGAAAGGGAAACATACCTGATCTCATAAGGTACACAAATAACATGAAGACGTGACTTCTATATAAGTAATAGATTGTTTCATATTTGTGTTTAATTTATTTATTTTTATTATTACTTACATGAGAATTGTTTTCTAATACATGTGGATTCTTTTGTTTGATTTGGGATGGTTTGTTCGAAGTTTCTCAAACTCCTAGGGGATTAGACTTTGAGGTTGCAACTAAGGTAATTAAAATAAGAAAATGGTTCAAGAATATATAAAAACACCAGGAAAATGTGAATTCCCACTACTTATTTAATTAATGTTTTTATCATTTTATCTACTATTTGTAAGTTAATTTCATTATTATTTTTATCTAATCCTAATATAGTTTTTTACAGATATTTATTATTTCCATTTAATTTATTTTCCTATCTACCAAAAATGCATATCGAGTCGATGTCGTTAACTGAAATACATTTCTATTTGAAATCCATAAAATTATAGGAAACTTATGTGCTCATTGTGGAGACCGTTTTTGATATAATAGTCACATGAGGTTCCCCTATTCTCCTCACTTTTAACAAAGAGAAAGGTTTTTCATATAAGAACATACTATCAATATGCAGTGTTGTATCTTGACAAGAAAGACAATGAAAAACATGATAACATTGAGAGTTAGTATTTTTTTAAACTTTGGGATGTGTAGGAATCAGTCACACCTCAATTCAACACATGATGTGACTAGTATGACTCCAAGTGATTCTTTCTCTTTAAAACTGGCATAATTTTTATTAAAAAAGACATTTGACAAACTCAAAACTGAGAAAACCTATTCATATTGTTTTGATACTTTAATATAATGGTTTATAAGACATTTTTGACATGTAGGAATCATCATCAACTCAATTCGATACACGATATGTTCGATATAACTCAAAGTGTTTGTTATCAGTTTAAAATCAACATTTTAATTCAAAAAGTTCCACTCACTGAAAACCAAGAAAACACACATGGATTTTATTATAAATTTGGGATGAATTTTCATAGGTAATTTGTGATATGGGGGAATAAGTCTCACATCAAACTGATACATGATATGATTGGTATAAGTCAAAATGCATGTTTCTAGTTTAAGATGAAATTTTAGTAAAAAAGAAAAGTGACATACTCAAAATTGATCAAAAACATTGATATTTTTTGATACTTTTGTGAAAAGATCCATAATTCATTTTTTGACATGTAGGAATTATCTGGACCAAAATGTGATGCACAGTGTGACTGGTATGACTCAAAGTGCTTCTTTTTATTTAAAATTGACATCAATTTTAGTAAAAAAAGATAACTAACCTACTCAAAATAGAGAAAATATATACGCATTATTTTGATACTTTAGTAAAATGATCTATATGTCATTTTTGACACGTATGAATTAGTCTCACCTCAATCCGATACACATTGTTCCTAGTATGAATCAAAGTGCTCGTTATCATTTTAAAATTGACATTATAGTTCAAAACGTTTCACTTAATGAAAACAAAGAAAACACACTTGGACTATTTTTATAATTTAGGAAACCAATTCATAAGTTATGTTTGACATGTAGGAATTAGTCTCACATCAAATAGAAGCACAATGTGACTGGTATAACTATAAGTGAATTTTTTTAGTTAAAAATGAAATTTTGGTAAAATAGAAAAATGACTTACTCAAAACCAAGAAAATGAAGTCATATTGTTTGGATATTTTAGTAAAATGATCCATCAGTCATTTAGGATATAGAAATCATTCTCACCTCACTCCAATGCACGGTGTGACAGATATTACACAAAGTGAATCTTTTTATTTAAAAGGGACATTAAGTTTAGAAAAAAAGACAACCAACATACAAAAAATCGAGCAAACATATTCAGAAAGTTTTGATACTTTATGAAAACAATTAATATGTCATTTTTGATATGTAGGACCATCCACACCTCAATATGATATATGATTTGTCTAGTATGATTCAAAGTGTCTGTTATTAGTTAAAACTAACATTTTAGTTCAAAAAGTGCCACTCATAGAAAACAAGAAAACTCCTTCAGGTTGTCTTGATAATTTAGGAAAATGATTGATAAGTAATTTTTGATATCTATGAATTGGTATCATATAAAATAGATACAAAATGTGATCAGTGTGAGTCAAATTGTGTGTTTCTAGTTTAAGATGACATTTTTGTAAAAAAAGAAAAGTAACATACTCAAAACTGAGAAAACATATTCAAATTGTTTTGATACTTTGGGAAAATGATCCATAATTTATTTTTCATGTGTAGGAATCAACTTCACCTCAATATGATGCATGGTGTGACTCGTATAACTCAAAGTGTCTCTTTTCATTTAAAATTGACATTAATTTTAGTAAAAAGAACTAGTGACATATGAAAACAGAGGAAACATATTCAGATTATTATTTTTTAATTTAAAAAAATGATCTATATGTCATTTTTGATGTATAGGAGTCAATCAAACCTCAATCCGATGAATGGTGTGATCGATGTGACTCCAAGTGTGTCTTTTTATTTAAAATTGACATAAATTTTAGTAAAAAGAACAAGTGACGTATTGATAACCAATAAAATTAATTTATATTATTTTGATACTTTAGGAAATGATCCATTAGTAATTTATAATATATTTGAATCAGCCAAACCTTAATCTAATTAATGGTGTGATCTGTATGACTCAAAGTGTCTATTATCAGTTTAAAATTGACATTTTTGTTCAAAACATTTGTCACTCAATGAAAGAAAAGAAAAAACGCTTTGATTGTATTTATAATTTAGGAAAATGATTCATAAGTCATTTATGACATGTATGAAGTATTCTCAGGTCAAACTCCCTCATGATGTGACTGATATAACTCAAAGTGCATGTTTCTAGTTTAAAATGACATTTTAGTAAAAAAACACAACTAACATACTGAAAACCTAGAAAACGAATTCAAAATATTTTGATACTTTAGTAAAATGATCCATAAGTAATTTGTGATGGGTGGGAATGATCTGAACCTCAATCTGATGCATGGTGTGACCAGTATAACTCCAAGTGTGTCATTATTTTAAAACTGACATTAATTTTAGTATAAAGAATAAGTGACATACTCAAAGTCAAACAAATGCATTTAGATAATATTGATACTTTAGGAAAATGATCCATAACTCATTTGTGATGTGTAGAAATCAACCACACCTCGATACGATGCACGATGTGAATGGTATAACTCAAAGTGTGTCTTTTTATTAAAAATTGGAATTTTATTAATATATTCTTTCATATTAATGTTTCATTTATTTCTTTATAGTATTACTAACATAATTTTTATTTCTTATATAGGTATATTTTTTTCTCATGTTGAGATGATTTGTTCAGCAACTAATACCATGGATGGAAAGTTTTGAGAGGGGATCGCAGATACCAAAAGATGAAACATTAATATTTTTAAATGTTTGTGGATAATTGTAAATATAATTCTACAAAACATTGTTTGAAATGAATATATTTGAGTTTTTTTGTATTAATTATGTAAAATTTATTTCAATTAATTTATATATTTTTCATACACAGGTTATAGGTTTTTTCTAGGTGTTCTGTTATATAAACAACACACTACATCATGGTAGGGCTTTATCAGTTCTAGAAATAGCACTGATAAAGGGGACCCCTTTAATAGCACTGAGGATAAAAATGCTATTTTAGCACTGATAATAGCTTTTTGAGTGTTGTTAAAGGCCACATCTATAGTAGTGTGATAATTTATAAAAATGATTAATAAGTCATTTGTGATATGTGAGAATTAATATCATGTTAAACTAACATATGATGTGACTAGTATGACTCAAAGTGCATGTTTTCATATTAAAATGATGTTTTAGTAGAAAATAAAGTGAAATACTCAAATTGATAACCCACACCATATAGATAATTATTTTGTGTGTGTTTCATAATTCAAAGCCTACACACATATTTCTGAAGAACATTTGTAATGAATCTATCATGTGGTCAATTTTTTCGTATAAAAATTGATGGATTGATGGGTTTTTTCATCTGATTGTTTGTGTTTTTTCATTGGATTAGCTTGCAGAAATTAGTGATGAATAAATTATTTCCATAGTCACATGAACATCATTAATGAAATTAGCGATGAATAAATTATTTTTCCCAAAACTATTTATACAATTTCAATGATGTCACCCACTTGTTTGTGTGTGTGTCTATGTGTATATATAAACATAAATGGAAAGTTGGGAAAAACCCATTGGGTTCTTGGGGAAATAATCTACACTTTTTCCCACAACCAGCCATCGTTCCACCGAAATGTGACCATGGTGGGGTGCTCTGACAACCCGTACCACAAACCATGTCTGATCATGCCTCTGTCGGAAGGTGACAACAAGAGTCCATAGTAGTGGCGGTGGGGGGGGGGGAAGTCATGTCAGCCACATTGTGGCATGGATGGATGGATATAAAATGGGAAAATTCACATTTTACATAGTTTTTACTTTAAATTCTCACACAGTCCTCTAAAATTTGAAATTTGAAAACCATTAAAATCTGATTTATCATAAAAAATAGTGTATTTATTAAAATTAATTACTAAAGATAATTTTATTAGAAAAAATAATGTTCAAACACTTTGGAGAATGAAAACACATGGGAATGCGTCGCTTTAATTTAGTCGTCCTTTCCCCAGCCATTTAACAATTTCCCCAATCCCCTGGTGGTGGTTGAAATCCAGTAGGTGGCCATAATTTTAATTTTAAAAATTATTTATAAGTGTTAAAAAGTTTTTTAGTAATTTTTTTTAAAATTAATCTTTTATCTTATTTTTTATCAGGTTTTTTATAAAATTTTATTTGAATGTCATTTATTTATTTAGTTATTTAGTTTTTAGTTAGTTTTATTTATTTTATTTATTAGTTTAGTCAATTAGATATAATTTTTAAATAATAGTTAATATTTGTAATTAAATTATTATTATTGAATGATGACTATTTAGTAATTAATTTATAATTAGTATTAGTAATAGATTTATTATTATAAAATGATTATTATTTAATATGACTTACCTGTTTTTAAATATCAGTGAAAAAATCATCTACTAAGAGATAATTAATGAAGTAATCATTATGAACTTAAAATTAACTAATAAATAAATAATAAGTTGTTACTTAGTCATTAGTAAATAATGTTAATTAGATGATGAAAAAATATTAGTGAAAAAATAAGTAACTATTAAATAACCAATAATTGACTAAAATAACTAATAATTAACAAATGTTTAAAAAATTATTATCAAATGATTAACTAATGATTAAAATAGGATTAAATAATGATTAACTAATGATTAACTAATGCTCAAATATTGATTAATTATTGATTTGCTAATAAGGGAACTACCACAAATCGCGACTAAATCAATATATGCTTTTGTCATCACTAAATAGAAATCACTGATCAAGGGCCTACCTTTATAAGCACTAACTAAAAGTAGGGATAATGATAATTTTTACGAGCAATAAAAAAAGTAGTGATAAAGGTGTACCCTTTATCAGCTCCTTTTTAATGGTCATAAAGGTGGATCTTTATCAATTCTACTTTTAGTGTTGATAAAACCTTTTAATAAAACAAATTATTGATGTATATAAAATTATCATTTTTATATTCAAAAAATAATCTTTATTTATAAACATTAATTAATTAGAATAAATTTGATATATTAATATATGTTTTTAAATAATTCAAATATATATATAAATATATAATGTTTAAAAAATATTTTTAAAATTAAAAATAAATATATTTATTTATTTAGATATATATTTATATTGATATTAAATTATTTAAAATATATGTACATGTATAACTACATGTATGTATGTGTATGTGTGAATATACATGTGTGTATATATATGTGGTTACTTGTGTATGTGTGCATATATATGTTTGTAATTCACGTAAATGTTACAAATTCACTTTTTAATATTTTTTTAATTTTTTTAATTTAATTTTTTTCATTTATTATTATATATTTATTAATAATGTGAAAAATATATTGAATCATTTTGTAATATTTAGTTATACATATATTTATTTACTATAAATTTAATATTTTCATTATGTTTTTATTTTATATGAATAATATTTATTCATTTTTATTAATTAAGTTTTAAGATTTAAAATTTGTTTGAAATTTATATAATTAATCAATTTAAATGATTTTTTCAAAACATTTATAATTTAAATATTTAATTATACAATTATAAATAAATAAATATATATATATATATATATAAGGACCTATAGTTACCCTAGCATTTTCCACATTTCATTACATGATTTTAACCATAATAAAACATCATATTACAAGCCATGGATCATGAAGTCTAGTGTCTTGGAAGATTAGGTACATAAAACTGAAAACATGGGACAAAATAAAACATTCCTTTATTTAATATTTATAAATAGATCCTAACATCCATTTTGTTCATACATATTCATTGCATAACCTAGTGATAACATGAACAAAGGGATGAGCTAAACTCCTAGTAAGGGAAAAAGCATAGTAATAATGCTATAGCACATGGGTCAGAAGGCATGGCATAATGAAAATAAAAGCATGGAACACATGGAATCATAAAATATAAATATGGGATCATATAACCATGGATTCATTGTAATTTTTAAGCAACATAAAACATGAATTTATCATGATTCAAGGCTTGTTGCACATAGAGGAGCACAAGTCATGTTAACCACCAAAACCGTTACACATGGTAGCATGAGTCACGACTAACCACCAAGACTGTTGCACATAACATCTCATGAGACTCAACTTTACCCAATTCATTGGAGATATATCTAGGATAAAAAATCTTAACATGTTCATGAATATTATTTCCATATAAAGATTCATACATAATCAATCATACATAAACATAAGGGTACCCATGGAAAGAAATGAGTATCATAATCATGTCATAAAGCATAATGAATGGGCATATCATACAAGTGTCCATAAAAAAAATTCATTAGAACATACATAGACATTAATAAGGTAAAATATGAATATATTATGGAAATTTATGTCAAATAGAAGTGACATCATGTAAAAAAGATCATTTAAGAATTTTTTGCATTAAAACATTTTAGTGCGGTTTTTTGGAAAAAACTAACAAGCATTTAAAATAGAAAAAGGAATAATATTTTGTAAAAAACCAGAAGTGATCTAAGGATTATTTTATAATAAAAAAACTGGTTTTATAGAAACAATGGTGGCTTAAAACATATGGTAGAGTGAACTTGAAATTGAGTATGAATTCAGAAAGTTCCCTTAAAGGGGTTTTCTTTTCGGGAAGCATTGAGGAGGGAACCACTTAAAAACATGTATATCCCTGAAGGGTAATTATGATTGGACCTTGATATTTGATTTTTTAAATATAAATAGAAATTAAAAAATGTACCTTGACAGAATATAGGATTTCATTTGGGTAAAAAGAGAGTAAGAATAATCCGAAGGAATAATGGAGGTTCGGGTAGAATCCCTTACCTTAAGTCTGATGGTGTTTTCCAATTTATATTAATAACCTAAATAATAAAACTAGGTTCATTAATTAATAATTAAAGAACCTATTTTACATGTAATAGATTTAGTATAAACTTTTTAATTACATTCATGGCTTTTTTTGGGTTACGTGGTTCAATTTCATTATTCGGTTCCATTTGTTTCATGATCGGTTTACTTATATACATGAACAGATAACCATGTAAAATGAGGATGGATGTATTGAATTGGAGTTATATGTTATTATTGGAAATACAGAAGGTTAAATGGTTGTAAATTGCATTTGGTTACTTGGTGTGAATATGAATCATGACATAAAACTTTAGTGATAACCTTTTGTGTTAATTGGAAATTTTTGACCACAACAAACACATTTTGTTTTATAAATCAAAACCATGTGTACCAAAATATTACAAAACCATAAAGGAAGAATAATATATATATTATAGTCTCGATCAACCATATTAATGGTTTCATGGCCATAATTAAGATGGAAATGGAATTTTAAAACCCAACATCCTTGAATGTGGTAAATTAACTCATCTCGGATGGTGTCTTTACTACTATAATAGAAGAAGGGTAAATGACTGATGATAATAAATTATTACATTATCATAACCAAATTCCATTACATATAAGGAACATGATTTTTCATAACATTTGGATGAGGAGAGTTATGGATAGAGCTTGAGAGATATTTTTGAAGAATTTAGTAAAGGTACAAGGCTTTAGAGGAGTGAAGAGAATATGGACGTGTTGGTAGCTTTTATAGTGGAGGGGAGGAGGGTTTTCATAATATTTTAATCATTAGTTTATTATTTTTTCAAAAAAAAATAAATATTAATTATTATTGTGGAAAAAAATATGTACATATGATTTTCAACCAATGTCCATTTAAATCATCCATGACTCAATAATGACAGAGACATTAATTTATTTAGCATTTATCGTAAATTATAATATTTTACAATTCACAAAAATTCAAGTATTTTAGAAAAAACCCATAAATTCACCTTAAAAATTATTTGATGTGTAGAATCTAAAAATTAAATCCATTTTTCAAAAATAATTTTCTAAATATGATTATTTTAATTTTCAATTAAAATCATAATTTACTTGAAAATGTAGATTTTAAAACTATAACTGATTTTATAATGTTTTCAAAAATTATATAAGGTCTTATAAAATTATCTCAAAATTAGAAGACATGAAAATTTTAATTTATGAACACATTTATGACATTAAATTTTTATTCTAAATTAATTAATTTATGGTAATTAATTATTTATGACTTGCAAAAATACTAATACTTTTGCTATGGTCATATTATCACTTATATGATGCCTAAATTTTATTTATACATTAAAGGGTGAGGTTAATATTATTTTTGATGACTTACTATTCATAAGTTTTATATTAATATTCACAATGGTAGGTTACTATTCATAATTGTAGGTTACTATTCAGAAAAAAAAATGTTTGTCTTATCAGACTCCATACATCTTACTGATCGCAACCATGTATGTCAGATTTTCGAGATTCAAATCATAGAAGTGACAATATTATGTTTAAAGGACACAAATACTTAGTGGTTTATTGATTTTTGATTTCATGTGATTATATTACATAATTATAATAAAATAATTTCAATATATAATACATTGGGTCATTACAGGACACGTCCTTAAATGTTACATATTCTAGTGTTTTTAAACTAGAATTCACATCAGAGGATCTTTTCAGTTTAGAGTTTTATAGAGTTAGAAAAAAAACTCATAAATAGAAAAATCAAACATTACAAGTGGACACTTATACTCTGTATCCATTTTTTCATTAAAGGAAACCCTTTTAAAATAAAACATGATTTATTTTCACGACACGTCTTCAATAAATTCATCAAGGAATCTTTTTTGTCATTACCAATCTTAAGACCTATGATTATTTTTTTAAACTTGGGATAAGAAAAAAATATCAGTAAGGGACATAAAGAAAGTAAATCATTAGTCCATTTAAAACATGAAAACCCATTAAAACATTTTCATAAAAACTCATTTGAAAGCATTGAAAAATCACATAGGTGCCTTGGGAAATCATTACCATATCACTCTTACATTCTCCTATAAAAATGGAATAACAATAAAGTCGACTTCCATTTCTGGTATACCCAATGAAATGGAGAGATATAATGGGGATCACGCTTCATATAACCTATATTAGACTCACCCGTCTTTCATGATCTATAATGGGGCTCAACCCTTCGTATATACTATATCAGGCTCACCAGTGAGCTATAATGGGGTTTAACCCTTCATATAATCTATATCGGGTCACCCATTAAAACATTTAAGTACCAAAACATATAATATTTCAATTTTCCACATTTCACTCATAAAATTTCATTTTCATTCATAAGATTACCAATAAATTTTCAAAAATGAATTTAAAACACTTATAAATAATATTTTTGAATCAAAGTTTACCATACCACATTGAAAGTTTTAAAAGAATATTCAAGAATTAACATTTTAAAAAATTTATGTCTATATAAATAAATACATAAAATCAATTTTAAAATATGGATATTATTGAGAAATATTTAGAAGAATAAATCTTTAAAACACTTAAAACAATGTTTTAGTTAAAGTGTCTCATACCACTTAAAAGATTTAAATTATATGCCATATAAAAGTAGAACATTTTAGAAAAACATTAAATAACATGAGTATAGAAAAAATATGTTTATGTAAAGTCAAAGGTCATGTATATACACTTTATAAAAGAATAAAGGTGTATATCAACAAGAAATTTCTCAATAAACAGAGATTGAGACAAAATCCCTTACCTTAAGTCTGACTCTTCGTGTAAAATCTGTATATTCCTGAATAATAAACATAGGTTAATTATTTAATTTATTAATAACCTTTAAAAATTTTATTATTCCTTTTATATTACTATTATCATGTTATAACAATTACTTAATTATTTATGTTTGCATCGGGCGTTTTGTCGATATTTGGTATTTGAGTTGAAAATGTACTTGGTAGGATGTCAATACTCCATGAGGTCATAAGTCCATCATTTAAAAAATAATATTCATAAATAATAATATTTTTTTATATTAATTTTACCTTTAAATTCATTCATTAGATGTGGATATGAAAAATGAACAACATTAAAATCGTGGAGGCGGTAAGTCGTTTATACGCATGAGTAATGCCTTCATTTTTCATTGATCGTTGTAGAAAGAAGTTTAGTATTTTTTTAACTTTATAGAATGATAATAAAATCATTAATATCATATTAATAAATTAAATATACTTATATATATCATACAAGTGATGTAGTTAATAAAAATGAATCACATTGTTTCGTGGAGGAGATAGTTCACACACACACACGAATGCCGTTATAATTTTTATGTGCATGGAAAGTAAGAAAATAATTGGTATATTATTATATTATAATGATTAATATTTAATTAATATCATATATGAACATTAATTACATCATTATAACCATTATTTGAAGACAATTATGAAAATGAACTATATTGGTTCATAAGGTGGTAGTCTGCCATACGCACGAACCAAAAAGTTCATTTCCCATTAGATGAAATTGGATATGGATTTAGGTGATGATATTAACCTAATAAAATCTAAGTATATTTATTATACTTGAGTTATTATTTCATCATGGTTGGATTATATTTTAAGGAAGTTGAAAAAGTAATAAAATAGAAATACTTAAAGAAAACGACACCTCTTCTTCAATTGATCACCCTTGAAGAACACGTTAACACCTCTAAGTAGGGTTTTCTAACTAAAATAAGGCCTCAAGAATGTGGGGATTAATTCTAGGAAGTTTTTTGGGTAGATCATGGCTGAACTAAATTGTTTTCTATGTGTGAGTAATAGAGAGGAATGGTTCCCTTTTACAGGAGAGGAGAGTAGCACTCTTAGAATCATTATTAAATTAATATTAATTCATTTTCTATCCCAAATGGTCTAGAACAGATTTATTTTGAATATATGATGATTTTGGGTCGAATAATAATCATAAAAATAAAATTATACACGTTTTGAATATTTTTTAATCCTTATCTTTTTGTTTTAACCCCATTTAACTATTACCGATTTATCAAGTAATTTACACTTTGACGGTTAAAATAATTACCAAATCATGCCAAATGACCAATAAACGAGTCATTAATAAAATTTTTAGACTTATATAAAATTTTTGTCCAAATTTAATATTTTTAGTAATTTTATATCATTTAATTAAATATTTTATATTTTAAAATATGAATTATATCAAATTTGACACTATTCGTTATATGACTTTTTAAAAAATCATAATAACTTTATTCCTTTGATAAAACTAAATTAACTCAATACTAACATGTGATATTAATCCAAAAAAATTTTATGGCATCAAATATTTCAAATAATTTTTATTTTAATATTATTAATATCCTTTATTTGATTCTTTCTTTAATAAATCTATTACTACATCATCTTTGTGTCATAATTAAAATTAGTAATTTAATTCCTAAAAATTATAAATAAATTAAATGTTGTAGGTAATATTTTTATTTTATAATGACTATTCATAGTTGAAGATATCACTTACCTAACACCATATTAAAATTGTTTTAGAAAGAAGAGACATATCTATGACATATTTGCCTTTACTTTAAATTTAATGTTATAAATGTCATAATCACACCCAAGTGGGTTAAAAAAGTCACAATTTAATCCCACATATTGTAATGGTCGATAAAAACTCATCCAATATGATTAGTATAGGTGTTATGGTAATGTTATAATATTATAATATTAATTTTACTTTTAATTACCCTATTTACCTTTAACCATGGTAAATAAAATACTAAAGTTACTATTCACTAAAAATTATTTTGATCCTATTGGACCACATTTTACATAATGAGTGCAACCATGTATTTCCATTTTTGAAAATTCAATTCACAAAAGTGGTTAAATTAGGTTTAACACTAATCCTGTTGACGGATCGAGAAAACATGTTTTTTATATAAAATGTTCAAAAGTTCACAATGTTTTTTTGTTTAATTTAAATTTAAAATTTAATACAATGAACTACATTGGATTAAATAATAAAAAACTCATATAATTATACTTTAACACCATGTAAATGTGTAATATAACAATATTAATAAATTAGATGAAAAGAAAGATTTGAATTAAAATGACGTATTTTCACTATTCATTAAAATATGAATTTTATTAGAAAAATAAAAAAAATCAACCAAGGTAAATTTAGATGTTCTGATTACAAATAAGAAGTTTATATTTTAAAATATAACATATAAAAGTGATAAAAACTAAATTTAAAATGGGTTTTCCATCAAAAGGTGGTAAAACTCCCTTTTTTTGAAAAATACTTATTTTATTCTTAAAATCCGATTTGTTCTTATATTTGGACTAGAAAATACATAATATGAATTTTTAAGAATTAAATTAAATATATTTCATATATATTTCATTAAAATAATAAAACAAGAGTGATTGGATTAAAAAAAAATTATTCACACTTAAATAGTTTTTCATAAAACACATCCCTTATATTCAATTGGTTTTTATTTTAATTTCTAATTAATTTCTAACCAATGAATCATTATATAAAAATATGAAAACCATATTTTCATAATTCAATTAATAATATTCATTCTCTCCATTCTAACGAATATGTTATAATAGAAATATTTAAATAATAATATTTAATTGTTCATTTAAACTTGACATGACGAATCATGCACGCTATCGAACATAGTTTTTCTTTTTTTTAAACTCTAGATGTTACAATATATATATTTAAAAAGTATTTATAAAATTATAAATAAGTAAATATATATTTAAATAATTATAAAAATAATAATAAATATATTTAACATGTTTATAATTATATATTAATAAATATATATATTCATATAAATATATTTATAATTATATATAAATACCTTTTAAATATATTTATTTATATAAATACTTTTTAAATATATTTATTTATAATTATAATCAGAAATATTTAAATACATTATAAAATAATTATAAAATGATTATAAATATTTTTTAATAACAAATATATTTATAATTATATATTAACATATTTTAAATATATTTATTTATAATTATAATAATTAATAAAAAAATATTTAATAAAAAAATATTTAATAAAAAAATATAAAATTATAATAAATATAGCATAGATGGGGTGTTTTCTGAGTAGAAAGACAACCCCAAATGCATCCAAATGGATGAGGTTTCAATCCTAGTAGCAATTGATTTCCACCCTCGATTAAAATTGGCGGGACAACTGTGGGATGGCGTCTTTAAACGCTAGCATGTGATGTAGTTGTGACCTATATCCCACTATGGGGGTGATTTTTGTAGGTAATGAGACGACTAGAAAGCAGGAAGAATGATGGATATTACTTGTGATGGCGGTGAAACCATCATTGTCAACAGTAACTTTCATGCCTCCTTCCATGGAACCTGCACTTCCTATAACAGAATATTTTAAAGAGGATATATCATCATCAACTTTTTGATTGACATCCTTCCTTGGAGGTTGACTTGAATCAGCAATAATAGATTCAATCACGCACTCATCCATCCTAGAATGATTAGTTGAGAGTTCTTCCAATGGTTTATGGGTCGGTGTCTCCGTGTTAATCCTCTTCCCCTTCAGATCAGCATCGCTTTCTACCTCTTTCCTCATACATGAGGTGGTGGGAGTTTTCATAATAGTAGGTTGTGAGAGAGTACCTTAATTCTTGATTTGAATATTTTAAACATTCTTGCAATTGGGTACCTCATTCCCTACAATCATATAGAAGTTACAGAATGATGGGATGAATTCATATTCAAACTGAACATCAATTTTAACACCATTTTCCAACAAAGTGGATGTAATTCCCCGACCCTAGATACCCAGAGTCGGTGCATTATTACATAATATTGTCGTGATCACAAATGATCAAGTCTCGAAAGACCGATTAGTTTAGTAGTCTTGGAAACACTAGATATATTCATAAGTCTTACATTAAATCATAAGGTAAATAAAACTAAATCAACATCTTGTCTTCATATCCCCTCATACTATCCTTGTAGGTCATTCATAAATTACTTCTTCTCATCCTAGGAAAAATAAAGCACTGAAAGGGGTGAGCTCAGATGATCAGTAAGGATAACAATATAGTAGAAACTTTCATAGATAAGCATAAACACTTAAAGCAATTTAGAACTAAAACAAAAGCCTTTTAAACTTGAACTTCAGCATAATATGGCAAAGATAAAATGAAATAATGCCATTTACTTATTCACATGGATATTCTACTAGTCGAACAATCACATGCAATATCAATAACCCCTTTCATAATGATGGAATTCATAATGCCAGACTATCATAACCACATAGCCAAGGCCTCGTGCCAAGACTACAATAAGATTTTTCCAAGGCCTAGTGCCAAGACACTAGTTTGTCTCATTAGACCTACCGATTCATCGAGGAGCTATAGCGGGCTCCACCCGTCACTTATTAAGTCCAATGTATTCTTCATATGAACAGGTTTAAACATAACATAAACATTTGTATTAAAACTAGCATACAAAATGTCAATACTTTAACCACAAACCATGAATGGTATAAAAATAGCACATCCACAGTCAAACATAACTCATTTGATACAATATGGAAGATTTTATTGTATCACATTAACCTCAATCAAGAATAATGAAGTATGTTAACATAGATGAAAATAATCATCAAAACTATTTGAGAGAAATATCCCCCTTTTTCTTGAAATCATTTAAAAGTCACACTATTTGTCAAGAAGCCATTTAAAAATAGATTTTTGAATCAAAGTGTCCCATACCACTTTGAAAATTTTAAAAGGAATTTTGATTTGAAAACATTAATGTCCATATAAATAAATCCTTAAAAACATTTTTAAAACATGGACATTAATGAGCAAGATTTAGATGAATAAGTCTTTAAAACATTTAAAAAAGTATTTTAGTTAGAGATTCTAACCAAAATAGAGACACTTGATACAAATAATTGAGGTAATCAAAACTTTGTAATATCTTGAGAATAAAGGGAATCATGATATAATATGTCAAAGTACATTATATACACCACATAAAAGTTATTTGGTGTATAACAACAAAGAAGTCTCAATGGAATGTAAATTAAGATGAAATCTATCATAAAGGTCGTATCCTTAGGTTAAGGATAAATCAACGACATAGTTACGTGTGAAAAATATAAATACACTAAATATTATTGGATATTCTGTGTAAAATAATCAAATGACATTCACACATAATATTATAAAAACAAAACCAATGAATTGGATGTTTAACTCAACAAATGGAGAATGAGTTAAAATTAATCTTATCAAATTCATATCGATGAATTGAGAAATTATCAATGGAGTGATTATGTGTATCCAAAGTATATCCACAGAAAGTGGAGAGGAAATTATGACATAATAAAATGAATAGTGATTCCACACATAATCTTGGAGTAAAATAATCAATGAATTGTGTATAAAGCCGAATGAGTGGAAATTAAAATTTCAAATTCCCTTATCAATTTGGTATCTTATGAAACATGAACCCATGAAATAAGTATCATAAATAGATGATTTAAATACCCATAAATTAAAGTATATTACACAATTAATACAATCATGGGCAGTACACACACCACATGCAATAAATAAGTGGTGAACAATGGAAATCTCACGAAATTAAGAGTGAGATAAGAAACCCCTTACTTTGTACTTTTTCCTTGGTCAATGGTAGGTTAACCTCTTGTATAATGGTTAAATAATTTTTATTTAATTATACAAGAATCATTTACATTAATATGATATCATATATGATCTTTTAACATTGATTTGTTAATAATATCTTAGTATTATCGTCATTTTGGGTGTTAACTTACTCATTTTCCTTTATATTCGTTGTTACGTAAGCCGTGTTTGTTATGGATAGGTTGTATATTATTCATATACATAATTATATCAAGTCTTTAAACATTATTTTTAAATCATAAAATGATAATTATACTTTAATGGATACGATGGAGAATGAATCTCATCGGTTTCGTGGAGACGGTGGTCCGTACGTACGCACGGGCGACAATATCATTCTTTTGATGTTAAAATAATATATAATTGCATGTTATATCATATATAAAGAATAATTATCATGTTATATTTATTATTTACATTAATTACACATCATTATTATACCCATCCAAATAATAAGTTATTGAATAACTATTACACCACGACGTGGAGACGGTAAGTCGTACGTACACACGTATGGTGACATGTCATTCAAAGGATGGATAGAATACTGAATATGGTTTTACTATATTTATAATAACATCGCATTATATATAAGATACTGGAGTTATTATTTTATAATTAAAATAACAAAGAAAGAAAAAGTGGAAGAAGAAAGGAACTTGAAAGAGGGTGGTGAAAACATTATCTCTTCTTTGGGTTCTTCCTTTTGATTTGATCAAAAGGACTCCTTAGGTTGGCTTCCTGACTAAGTTAAGTCCTCTAGGATGAATTTAGGGAAGTTGAGAGAGTATTTGGGTAGGGTTTGGCCGAACCAAAATGCTTTGAAGGTGTGATGTAATGAGAAGAAGGAGTGCCCTTTTATAAGAGGGGTGAGGGGCACCTTTTGAAAAGCTAGAAATATTATTTTATAATAAATTCATATTCGGTTTATAATGGCTCCAAAGTGTATTATTTAAATGTTAATGTGGGGATGGGTCGAAAAAAACTCAACCAATAGAATTTAGACAGGTTTGGGTCATTATATTAACCTTATCTTTTAGTTTTAACTCTTAGTTAATTAGTTTGACACTTACCATGCCACTTTGTATTTTTATATTATATAGTTAATAAACTTACTATATACATACAAGAGACCCCCAAGTGGTACATTAATGATAAAACTATCATGATATAAGTCTCTTTTCCTAACAATAGATTTTTATGAATTTAATATCAAATAATAATATAATATTTTTTTAAAAAACTTTTTTATGTCAATTTTGACACTATTAAAAAATTGATTTTTTAAAAAATCATAATAGAATTATTACATAAAAAAAGTTAATTAAATCAATCCTAACATGTCATATTATTCTATAAAATTAGTTTAATTCATAAAAAGTCTCAAATTATATTTATTTGGGTATTTATAATATCAATTATCTTAATTTTTCACTATTATGGTAATTATTTTATCATCATTGTGTAATAATTAAACTAAATTATTTAATGTCTAAAAATTATAAATAAAATATAATTATTTATGAAATAGTTTTATATTTCTAATGAATATTTATAGTCTAAAAGCTAACATATATAACCTTATGTAAACATTGTTTTTCTAAAAGATATATGCTTATGTCATTTTTGTAATTAATTTAACTTAATTAATATAAAGTGTCATTATCACTTACAAGTGGATCCATGGGGTCCCAAAATCGACCCAAAGATTCCCATGGTCGGTCATGTATCAACCAATAGGGTTAAGACACGTTTTAGGGTAATTTAATATTATTATAATATTATTTATTTACGCTTATTTACCGGATTTACCCTTTAACCATGGTAAATAAAATATTTACCGAAGTAATTATTCAAAATGTCTAAAAATAAAAGTTACCTGTTTACACAATTTGGACATCCTGATTCCAAATATGGAATCTATTTTTCCAAATCCAAAACATATAAGTGGCAGAAATTAATTTAAAATTAATTCCCTTTGTTAAAACAAAAAGCGTGTTTTTAAGAAATAATAACTATCAAAAGATTGACAGTTGTTTATGTTCGGTTTAAATGTGAAATTATGTTCAATGACCAACATTGTATTACATGGTAAAAATATATTTTAAATATAATTTAAAACCACTCAAATTAAAAAATTATCACTATTAATTATTAGATTAAAAAAGTTGTTTTTAATTAAAATTTAGAAATTTGTACTATTCATCAAAATATAAAAGTTATCTGAAAAGTACCAAAATTTCACCCTAGGATAATTTAGTTATTATGAATCCAAAAATGAAGTCTATTTTACCAAATTCAAAATATAAAAGTTTCATTTATTAATTTGAAATTGATTCCCGCTTTCGAAACCAAAAGGCGTATTTTTAAGAAATAATAACTATCAAAAGTTTGACAGTTGTTTATGTCCAATTTCAAGGTGAAATTACTTAAAATGACCATAATTGTATTAAATAGTAAAAATATAATCTATTTATACTTCCAAACCATTAAAATTTATAATTTAACAATATAAATTATTTTGATTAAAAAAGTTGTTTTCAGTTAAAATATAGTATTTTTCACTATTCACCCAAATATAAAAGTTATCAGAAAGACACCAAAACATTATTGATACTAAATTATTTTGTCCCGATTCTAAAGAAGAATCTCATTTTGTCAAATTGAATATATAAAATTTTCAAATATTTGTTTTAAAAAGGCTTCGCCATTAAAAGGTGGTAAAATTTCATTTTTTGAAAAATACTTCTTTTATCTAAAAAAATGAATTTGTTCATAAATCATGTCTTAGAAACTCATAATATGGATTAAAATTATAAGGATAATATAATATTTAAAATTTAGTTAATACTATTCATAACCACTTTTGAACGGCAAGTTTGGAAAGTCGTGGTGTACTTGAACTTAGTGTTGCGTACAACACACACTATTGTATTATTCAAAGAGAAGTGTACCGTGGAAGATTGGGGTGTTACATTCACCCCTCCTTCAATAAATTGCGTCCTCACAATTTAAAAATTGGGCCTGAGAATGGAAAGTCCCACATCCGAAAAAGAGTCAATAAAACTATCACTTTAAAAGAAAGAAAGAGAGGTATAAAGGTCACCCAAGATAACCCATACTAGGATTCCAAGTAGGAAAACATGGATATGGATGATAAAGTAAGTGTCAAGTTCTGGTGGAGAGGGATAGAAATCATGATCAGGAGAAAGTTAACAATAAGGAAACCACAATCTTGTGTTGGGACAAACGATCATTAGTCTCCTAGTAGTAAAAGTAAACAGAAAACATTTTTTGTTTTAAGTTACATTACATAAGGATAAGGAATTCATTTATGATATTGACTAAGAATATAAAGATATATACTTACTTTTTAAGTAGAGTTTCATTCTTTAATAAATTTCCACCACTAACTCATTTTTTTAAACGATGAGTATTCAAGAAGACTTGGTCACACTGGAAGAGCTAGAATAAACTTCTATAGAATCACATGATCCATGCAGGATAAACTATATATTTACATTGTCTTTAGAGATAAATCAAAACCAAAATGGTTAGTACAAGATCTAATGATCCCCCAAAAGGATATTCCTTGAGAGAAATAAACACTAATCTTAATTTCTAAAATTAAACCAATAATACCGCAAAGTTAAATAAATACCATTTAATAATCAATTGTCCTTAAAATCCTTCAATATAATCCAAACTAATATTGAAACCCAAAACATAGAAGAATTTGATTATGTAGTCTCCCATGTTAAATTGTGTCTCCAAATGACATCAAATACTCTTAAAGTCACATACTTAAAATTAATTAACCTCATCACATATTCTCTATTATAGGTTAATCATTTCCATAAATAACCCAAATCACTATAAATCTACAATAAAAATGTAGATAAAAATCCACCATTACCCCACAAATGAAACCCCATAGTATTCTATTTTCCTTGGGTATATAGTGTTCCCAACAAAGCGAACATCTTCGAAAATAACATTTATCACTTAATCACCAAATCATTTTCATATACCAAGGGTATTCATTTGATAGGACATAAGAACCCAAATCAACTTATTATTGATCAATAAAATCATTTAACTAAAAAAAATTAGTCACACTATCTAGGGACTTCACGTAGTCCAGTGGTAGGCGATAAATCCCAATCGCACTTTGGTTGTGGGTTCGATTCCCATAGCTTTGTCCGACGCGACGGGTTGTCACACAGTCTGCATGTTGTCCTTTTCAAAAACTATTTTTTATAACATTACCAAAATGAGATAAATTCCTCAAAATAACCATAACATAATTTAACCACAAATCTTATCTCATACCTTGCATTTTCATCCCAAATTATAATAACTTATAATTGTCTCAAACCCAATGATCATCTAAAACCAAATGGTTATTTATAACTATATCCACAAGATAAGAGATAATTCTTCCTCAAATATCATTCTCACATGGCAAACTGCAGGGTTACAAATACAAGAGAAAATTATTCCAAAGTAAACCCATCAACAAGGAGCACTAAAACTTTTTAAACATTTCTCCAACCATTTATTTCCACATAGCTTCTTCTTTGACCAAGAAAATATCCTATAGAATAGGGCATTCACTTGGGTAATGGCCAGGTCCCCTACATTTACGGCAAATGACTGTAAATGGATTATTGGGACCATTTTTATCTTCTTCCATAGTACTCTTCATTTTTCTTTGGAAATTCTTCATTTTATGTCATTCCTTCCCACACGTAAAGCATTTCTTGGTCCCATTGAGACACTTTCCCAGGTGTCTCCTACCACATTTCTTGCATAATGGAAATTGAGGGTTCTTTTTTTCATGGTCTCCATTGCTGGATCTCTTATCATTCATCACATTTCTCTTCCTTGTTGAGACCGGGAGTTGGTTAATATATATGTTGTTGATCATATTTTGGGAAAACTGATTTGGCATAAAGATGATATCTTTTATGCCTATCAACATTCCATTTTTTTGCTCATTGCCACCACTGTTCCTACCTTGTACATCATTCTCATAGTCACTATGACTTCCTTGGAATCTATCCATTGACTAAAACCAGAAAGAATTGTGTGAGTAACAGTAGTCATAAAATCATTTAGAGATTAACATGTCACCATATTCTCAATTTGAAACAAATTAGGATTAACCAAGGTCATTTACTCTCATCTTATATATATTACTTCAAATTGGTTTGTAAAGAAAATTTAAATTATCCTAAGCATATCCCCCAGGAGTGTCGTAACCAAGAGTGCAGCAAGGCCTGTTGTCGTGCACCAGTTCCCGTTCGAGTCTAGCTCAAACCGGTGTTTTTGGGTTTTACCCCTAGGTACATCTGTGCCAGAGCCTCCTCTACCTTATCGTATCCAGACAGGGATGTATTGCTCGGAAAACTCACAAAATCTCTACAATACCAAAATTCTAGGAATTTTTTCCATACTAATCCTCAAAGTTCATCTTAGGTCTACGTGCTCTAATCAGAGTTTATCTAAATCTAGCTTCCAAGGTTTATACTAAACTTCCTCTGATACCAACTGTAATTCCCCGACCCTAGATACCCAGAGTCGGTGAATTATTACATAACATTGGCATGATCACAAAGGATCAAGTCTTGAAATACCGATTAGTTTAGTAGTCTTGGAAACACTAGATATATTCATAAGTCTTACATTACATCATAAGGTAAAAAAAACTAAATCAACATTTTGTCTTTATATCCCCTCATACTATCCTTGTAGGTCATTCATAAATTACTTCTTCTCATCCTGGGAAAAATAAAACACTGAAAGGGGTGAGCTCAAATGCTTAGTAAGGATAACAATATAGCAGAATCTTTCATAAATAAGCATAAACACTGAAAGCAATTCATAACTAAAACAAAATCCTTTTAAACTTGAAATTAAGCATAATATGGAAAAGATAAAATGAAATAACACCATTTACTTATTCACATGGATATTCTACTAGTCGAACAATCACATGCAATATCAATAACCACTTTTATAATGATGGAATGCATAATGCCAAACTATCATAACCACATAGGCAAGGCCTCGTGCCAAGACTACAATAATATTTTTCCAAGGCCTTGTTCCAAGACACTAGTTTGTCTCATGAGACCTACCGATGCATCGAGGAGCTATAGGGAGCTCTAACCATCACTTATTAAGTCCAATTCATTCCTCATATGAACAGGTTTAAACATAACATAAACATTCGTATTAAAACTAGCATACAAAATGTCAATACTTTAACCACAAACCATTAATGGTAAAAAATAGCACATCCACAGTCAAACATAACTCATTCGATACAATATGGAATATTGTATTGTATCACATTAACCTCAATCAAGAATAATTAAGGATGTTGACATAGATGAAAATAATCATCAAAACTATTTGAGAGAAATATCCCCCTTTTTCTTGAAATCATTTAAAAGTCACACTATTTGTCAAGAAGCCATTTAAAAATAGATTTTTGAATCAAAGTGTCCCATACCACTTTGAAACTTTTAAAAGGAATTTTTATTTGAAAACATTAATGTCCATATAAATAAATCCTCAAAAACATTTTTAAAACATGGACATTAATGAGTAAGATTTAGATGAATAAGTCTTTAAAACATTTAAAAAAAGTATTTTTGTTAGATATTCTAACCAAAAGAGAGACAATTGAATACAAATAATTGAGGTAATCAAAACTTTGTAATATCATGAGAATAAAGGGAATCATGATATACTATGTCAAAGTACATTATATACACCACATAAAAGTGATTTGGTGTATAACAACAAAGAAGTCTCAATGGAATGTAAATTAAGATGAAATCTCTCATAAAGGCCGTATCCTTAGGTTAAAGATAAATCAACGACATAGTTATGTGTGACAAATATAAATACACTAAATATGATTGGATATTCAGTGTAAAACAATCAAATGACATTCAAACATAATCTTATAAAAACAAAACCAATGAATTGGATGTTTAACTCAACAAATGGAGAATGAGTTAAAATTACTCTTATCAAATTCATATCGATGACTTGAGAAATTATCCATGAAGTGATTATGTGTATCCAAAGTATATCCACATAAAGGGAAGTGTAAATTATGACATAATAAAATGAATAGTGATTGCACACATAATCTTGGAGTAAAATAATCAATGAAGTATGTGTAAAGCCGAATGAGTGGAAATTGAAATTTCAAATTCCCTTATCGATTAGGTAACTTATGAAACATGAAACCATGAAATATGGATCATACAATGATGATGTAAATACCCATAAATTAAAGTATATTACACAATGAATACAATCATGGGCAGTACACACACCACATGCAATAAATAAGCGGTGAACAATGGAAATCTCACGAAATTAAGAGTGAGATAAGAAACCCCTTACTTTGTACTTTTTCCTTGGTCGATGGTAGGTTAACCTCCTGTATAATAGTGAAATAATTGTTATTGAATTATAAAAGAATCATTTACATTAATATGATATCATATATGATCTTTTAACATTGATTTGTTAATAATATCTTAGTATTATCGTCATTTTGGGTGTTAACTTACTCATTTTCTTTTATATTCGTTGTTACGTAAGTCGTGTTTGTTATGGATAGGTTGTATCTTATTCATATCCAGAATTATATCAAGTATTTAAACATTATTTTTAAATTATCAAATGATAATTATACTTGAATGGATATGATGGAGAATGAATCTCATCGGTTTCGTGGAGACGGTGGTCCGTACGTACGCACGAGCGACAATATCATTCTTTTGATGTTAAAATAATATATAATTGGATGATATATCATATATAAAGAATAATTATCATGTTATATTTATTATTTACATGAATTAAAAATCATTATTATACCAATCCAAATAATAAGTTATTGAATAACTATTACACCACAACGTGGAGACGGTAAGCCGTACATACGCATGTATGGTGACATGTCATTCAAAGGATGGATAGAATACTGAATATGGATTTACTATATTTATAATAACATCACAGTATATAGAAGATACTGGAGTTATTATTTTAGAATTAAAATAACAAATAAAGAAAAAGTGGAAGAAGAAAGGAACTTGAAAGAGGGTGGTGAAAACATTACCTCTTCTTCGGGTTCTTCCTTTTGATTTGATCAAAATGACTCTTTAGGTTGGATTTCTGACTAAGTTAAGGCCTCTAGGATGCATTTATAGAAGTTGAGAGATTATTTGGGCAGGGGATGGCCGAACCAAAAGGCTTTGAAGGTGCGATGTAAGGAGAAGAAGGATTTCCCTTTTATAAGAGGGGTGAGGGGCACCTTTGGAAAATATAGAAATATTATTTTACAATAAATTCATATTCGGTTTATAATGGATCCAAAGTGTATTATTTAAATTTTAATGTGGGTATGGGTCTAAAACCACTCAACCAATAGAATTTAGACAGGTTTGGGTCATTATATTAACCTTATATTTTATTTTTAACTCTTAGTTAATTAGTTTGACACTTACCATGCCACTTTGTATTTTTATATTATATAGTTAATAAACTTACTATATACATCCAAGAGACCCCCAAGTGGTTCATTAATGATACACCTATCATTATATAAGTATCTTTTCTGAACAATAGATTTTTAGGAATTTAATATCAATTAATAATATAATATTTTTTTTAAAAACTCTTTTATGTCAATTTTGACACTATTCAAAAATTGATTTTTTTTAAATATCATAATATAATTATTACTTAGAAAAAAGTTAATTAAATCAATAATAACATGTCATATTATCCTAGAAAATTAGTTTAATTCATAAAAATTCTCAAATTATATTTATTTGGGTATTTATAATATCAATTATCTTATTTTTTCACTATTATGGTAATTACTCCATCATCATTGTGTCATAAATAAAATAAATTATTTAATGTCTAAAAATTATAAATAAAATATCATTATGTAGTAAATCTTTTTAGAGTTATAATTAATATTTATAGTCTACAATCCAACATATATAACCCTATGTAAAAATTGTTTTTCTAAAAGATATATGCTTATGTCATTTTTGTAATTACTTTAACTTAATTAATATAAAGTGTCATTATCACTTCAAGTGGATCCATGGGGTCCTAAAATCTACCCAAATATTCCCATGGTCGGCCATGTATCAACCAATAGGGTTAGGACACGTTTTAGGGTAATTTAATTTTATTATAATATTATTTATTTACCCTTATTTACCGGATTTACCCTTTAACCATGGTAAATAAAATATTTACCGAAGTAATTATTCAAAATGTCTAAAAATAAAAGTTACCTATTTACACAATTTGGACATCATGATTACAAATATAGAATCCATTTTTCCAAATTCAAACCATATAAGTGGCAGAAATTAATTAAAAATTAATTCCCGTTGTTAAAACAAAAAGCGTGCTTTTAAGAAATAATAACTATCAAAAGATTGACAGTTTTTTATGTTTGGTTTAAATGTGAAATTATGTTCAATGACCCACATTGTATTACATTGTAAAAATATATTTTAAATATAATTTAAAAACACTAAAATTCACAAATTATCACTATTAATTATTTTGATTAAAAAATTTGTTTTTAATTAAAATTTAGTAATTTTTACTATTCATCAAAATATAAAAGTTATCCAAAAAGTACCAAAATTTCACCCTAGGATAATTTCGTTATTCCAAATCCAAAAATTAAGTCTATTTTACCAAATTCAAAACATAAAAGGTGCATTTATTAATTTAAAATTGATTCCCGCTTTCGAAACAAAAAGGCGTATTTTTAAGAAATAATAACTATCAAAAGATTGACACTTGTTTATGTCCAATTTCAAGGTGAAATTACTTAAAATGACCATAATTTGATTAAATAGTAAAAATATAATCTTTTTGTACTTCCAAACCATTAAAATTTATAGTTTATCAATATAAATTATTTTGATTAAAAAAGTTGTTTTCAGTTAAAATATAATATTTTTCACTATTCACCCAAATATGAAAGTTATTAGAAAGACACCAAAACATTATTGATACTAAATTATTATGTCCCGATTCTAAAGAAGAATTTCATTTTGTTAAATTGAATATATAAAAGTTTCGAATATTGGTTTTAAAAAGGCTTTTCCATTAAATGGCGGTAAAATTTCATTTTTTGAAAAATACTTCTTTTATCTGAAAAAATGAATTTGTTCATAAATCATGTCTTAGAAACTCATAATATGGATTAAAATTATAAGGATAATATAATATTTAAAATTTAGTTAATACTATTCATAACCTCTTTTGATCGGCTAGTTTGGTAAGTCGTGGTGTACTTGAACTCACTGTTGCGTACAACACACGCTATTGTATTATTCAAAGAGAAGTGTACTGTGGAAGATTGGGGTGTTATAGTGGAAGAGTTAGGAAATGGTTTGAGCATGTAAGAAAATACAAGTACTCTATAAAAGTACCAATATTTCCCTTCAACAGTGTTCATATACATCATAATGGGCCCACCAATACAAAAGACAAAATAATTAAGAATTATAGGATGCTAAAAAACCGAGTTCAGATAATGAATTCTGGTCAAGATCTACACATATTTGTGATTTTTTGAATGTATATTGAAGTTTAAATCCCAAGAAGAAATGAAAATTACCCCTGGATTCAGATTATATAAATTGGAACCCCAAACACAAGAATGATCATCTACATTAGAGTGTATTAGATGAAAATACCCTTGCCAATGGATACAATCTGCCACTTGGTCATGACCCAAATATGAGAGAGTTGTGACTTAATATCCTCAGTATTCATTGAATTTTAACCCTTGGAAAGAATAAAACACACAATTAGAGAGTACTTATAGGCTTCTAAATGCTATTTGAGATCATCAGGTTTGGCGACAACCATGAAGATCCCATTTGCAGATCTGGAAATGTGGGGTGCATGAGATTCAAGGGAGAGATCATCAAACACATGGATCTTCCCTTGATTTTGGGAATTGGAAGAAGAAAACCATTTTTTAGGGTTAGTGGATTGTGATGTGAGGGATAAGACCTTTCTAAGCCTATACCAGCAGATTTGTCTTCTCTTTCACCCCACTAAAGACCCAAGTAGTTCCCTATGACCCATCACCTTCACTGTCGTTTTCCTCAACATCGTGATACCCATACTCCTTTCACCAACCAATTATAACATCTTTGATGAGTCTCATTCCCATGGTACCATCACTACCCTAGTCTGAAGCGATGTTATCTTAGGTTTCTTCATCATGAACTTTAGGGTTTCTGGATTCACACCGCAATGGTTCCTCCCCTATATTCCTCATCCTAAACCTATTTATAAATATATATAATTTTAAATATATTTATTTATAATTATAATTATAAATTTATAAATATATAAATATATCATTAAAATTATATCTTTATCAGTGCTAAAATAAACCCCAATAGAGTCAACTTCTCTCACACCTTCATGCTCTTACGGAACCGTACTATTGTCATCATCACTCTCCCTTCCATCACTCCCTGTCATCATCATCTCTCTGTGCCATCATTGTCACTCCCTCACAGAACTAAACCCTCATGGAATCATAACCACAATGATCTTCATCAATGAATTGATCATATCAAGATCTAAGGTATGAGATTATTTCTTCTTATCTTTAATTTCTTCTTCCATCATGGTCTTTACCCCCTTATACCTCTATACATGTAGTACCGATGAGGTCCTTTCCTTCCCATGTTAGGTGTTCACCATCAAAGGTGAGGCATTTCCATTTAGACAATGTAGGTGTTTCTATGAAACCTTCATTATAATTAATATCTTGTTATTCTTAGTGGTTTAAAAAAATTTCTTATAAATTCATATTCATATGGTATACCCTAGTGGGTTTAAAATGTTTTTCAAATAAGTTTTGATGCTAGGTATGGGAGAGTTTCCAAATGGATTTCTCTTGTTTTGTTTTTAATTGATTTAATGATATATAATTCATTTTATGAAATTTCCAAATGGAACTTTAAATTTAATTCAAGGTTCTTAAAGAGGTGTTTGGCATTAATTTTTTTTAAATGGAGGATTTTTGCTTTTAAAGGGGTGTGTTGAACTCAATAAAATGGTTTTATGGATTTTTAGCCTGTGAAGAGAACTTTAAGGTGATTTTTGGAAAATAGTTGGTTTCCAAATAAATTTCAAATGGATATATGATAATTTTATTTCAAGGTATGTTTTAAAATAGGATTTCAAATGGTGTGACAGGGCTTGGAATCTGAAGATTCTTTTGAAATCCCGATTAGATCTTTTAAAGAAGTTGTTTTCTAAAACATTTGACACCGTAAATTTATCCCCTTATGATTGATATAAATATTGTGTCTTGTGATAACTTGGGGGTCTTTGGAATTTTTATCTCTTTATATAATTGTTATGTATGATGGTGAAACCAACTATTTATTATGGGGGTATAAGAGGTGAGATGAGGTTTATTTTATGTTATTTCTGATTATTATTTTCAATTTTTTAAATTTATCACCTTTATTTATTGATATCATGGGAGTTGTAGGAAATAGTAAATGAAATGTATGAGTGAAAAATATAGCTCGACAGGAATACTAGAATAGATTTGTTCTTATAGGTCGACCTAGGGTTTTTATCATGAGTTTAGATCATGTTACATGATTCATAGGGATTTTCCTATGATGCTTGGGTCCTTTTTGGATGTTTTAGAGGATTCCATCCTATAACCTATTTGTATCCCCAAATTCTCAACTTTATTACATGGCACCATCATTAGTGTTGTGTTTGATATCACTTATTAAGTGTTTGTGCGTGTGTGTTTCCATCACTTATTCAATCACTCATTACATGGCACCATCACTTATAATGGCCTCACTTGATCCTTCTTTGGTAAAGGCTTTCCTTTCATAGGGGTGTTTTGATAGTCATAGATTTGAATTTAGAAAGGAGAACAAGTGGTCTGATCGATGTGGGGATGTGGATACTTCTCTCTCGGTGATTGAGTCTAGCTTCTCTTTCTCCCTCTTCAAGAATTTCATTACTAGAGGTCTTCAGAATAATGCTAATGTTTCTTATGTGAATGAAGACACTATTGTGATATCAGAAAGAATTTATATTAGTAATAATTCGATAATTTATTCATTTATCTTTCCTAGGAGTAAAAAACTATGGAAAATTGGTGACCTGGAATATACTATTTTAGAATTTGGGGGTTTCTCATACTAGAAATGTGTTTCCCTTGGACGCGAGTTATTTCATATCCTCTACCACTCCAAGGAACTGAAAATGAATGCATGGGGTTTTGGTTTATTTTTCTTCAATATGAGGATTCTGCATCTCTATGAATGGGACTGTATCTTTAACTTGTCTGCGGTTTGTCACTCCTTTTTTCAAACATGAGTCAAATTTCATGGTTTGAATTGGGTCATTTAGCATCCTCTAATTTTTCTTGATATTTATTTGGACATTGGTATTCCTATAAAGATAGATAATGGGATAGAATTAGTCAGATTTTGAAATTAAGCGAGTCTCTTGGTTGATGTCAACTTGAGATCCACCCTTGTTGATAAGGTGATACAATCAACCGATGAAGATGAACTTGATATACAGATTGAATATGAGAAAATTTATCTTTTTTGTTTCAGTTGTAGAGTCCTCAGGCATGAAATTTTTAGTTGTAAAAGATTGGTTAATTTCTCCTTTTATTCTATCAAAGGACATGATGAAAGTTAGCGTTTTAAAAAATACAAGAGTATGAATCCTGTTGGCCATACTTCAGCTGCTGGGAAGGGAGTATCATAGAATGTTGAGGCTATATAAGAGGTTACATTGGCTTCTCTTTATATAGTTGAAAATAGCCATATGTTCCATGTGTCTCCCTATAATAGAGTCCCTACCACAACAACATTGAAGGTCTCTTCACAAATATTTGATTTGGATTTCTAGGATCATGTAGAGGATGACACTCAACATGCTGCTCCAATTAGTGAGAAGTGTTCTCAGTATAAGAATAAGTCATGGGAATATATAACAACTAAAGAAATTATTGAGACTAATTTTGGCTCTTTAAGAGGGAAAGGGTGTCATAACTAGGGAATCAATTTTTTATGTACGATTATAGGAAGCCTCAATTCTATTTTTTCTTTAAATTTCATATTTGAAAGTCTTGATACTAAGACTATGCAGGAAAAAGTGGTTGATCCTTCCATGAAGGAGGACTCATCCAAGGTTACTCTAAGAATAACCTATCTATCAAGGGATGAAATAGAGAAACAAGAAGTGTATTTCAGACTCTATTGGGATCCTACAGATGGTAAATCAGTTGAGAATTTTTTTTCCCAGGATACAGTTGACCAGTAATGTATGTGTAAGCATATGATTTATTCAAAAGATCATAAAGTTAAACAATAAATGATTATTGATTCTACTATGAAGACTAAAAATAATAAGGAATAAATTTCACTTCAATATGATTATATATAAGTGTTTTCACCTACCCCTTTATATATTAATGTCTTAGGGCTTATTATTTCCTATTTGGAAATGCAACCTCAAGCCTTGGAGTCTAATAAGGTGGATAAAAGTGATGTAATGTGCTCAACCACACTAGGCATGGATGTTTTGGAAACTAATTCTCAATAATCACATGATCTTAAGGAATATGTGACTACCCATAATTCATATGAAGTTATTGATTATTTTTTTCAAGGGTAATAAGGCGATGAGCTAGTTGGCTATGAGGCATGCAGTTTTGTTTCAATCCTAGAAATTATTTCAAAAGTGAAAATTTAGCTGATGGAGAATCAGTCCCTCAAAGGGGAAGATAATTTTCTTAAATTAATTAATGAATCCTATGATAAGGAGGTGTTTTAGGTAGATATTCTGCATTCTAACTCGGAGGACATTAGCATTTAGGGGCTTTGGTAGCAAGTGAAAACTTGGAGGTGAGTTCGTCATCCCAGAGTCTGAAGATTTGGGTGTGAGCACTCTAATTGGAATGTTATACATGAAGAGGAATTTAATATTGGATAGAAGATTAAATAAAAGTTAAGCTTATGACTGTTTTAAATTTTGAGGGTAGTTTGTCTTGTATGCCCCAATTTCCTATATTTTATGTTTTCTTGTTTAATAAAAGGGCATTTTCCTACCTTTTTAAAAAAATAAGTGTTTCCAAAAAATTCCACAAAACATTTCCCACTTAAAAGGGAACTTATGGATTTAGTTTAATTTGATAACACTTAAAATAGTTCAGACCTATCACTAATTTTTATGAATTGATTTGAAAAAATATATATATTTATTTTGTTTCAAAAAAACACTTGCATTTAATTTTTTTAAGATTAAATAAGTTATAGAAAATCATTATTTTTTAGTAAAAAGTTTCAAAATCATAAAGGGGTGAAAATAATTTTAATTAGTATTTTAAAATGTATCTTTAGGCTATTCTTGATGTAATTACACAACATATATCACTTATAATATTTTTTTTACTGATAATTGTTTTCTTTTTTAAAATAACATTTATAATTAAATTCATGAAGAAAATCATTCAAAGTATACACTTTTTTATATTTCTTGACTTTAGTAATTATTATTTAAAGATAAAATAAATTATTGGGTATGAGTTAACCAAACATATTTCATCATTTAAAATATAGTTTAGTTTTTGTAAATATTTTCACAACCTCATTGTTTAACATTTTCAAAAATAAAATAACTTTTATTGAAAAAATAACTTGTTTGAAATTATAGTATTTTTTTATTTAAAAATAAAGAATTTTAGAAAAAATCATTTTCTAATTTTCAAAATTTTATGTGATTATATTTTTCCTTGAAATTCATTTTTATTAGACTTTTAAAATTAATTTTTAATTGTAGGGGAAAAAATTATTTTATTTTATAATATTGTAATAGAACTTATTCATTTACAAACTGTAGAAACCATGAAAAACACGGTTGTGAAGAGAAAGACTCTAAGACAATTTTGATTAAATCCTACTACCTCAATAATGTCCCAAATATGATAAACATTTCCCAACCAAACACTCACATCCAACATTAATAATATTTTTAAATATTAGGACAAGAAACCGTGCCACATGAATAGTGTTTAAACTCTTTTTTATTGAGATGAATATCAAGATACAAAACTCAACATAAATAAAAAATAAAAAATTTAAACTAAAGAGAAAATATATACGATAGGACTATTCAAATAGATCTATCATAGATAAATCCAAAACCATGTTATTTAATCATTCTAAAACTATATTTCAAATTGGAGAATATTATAACTCATTTGAATAATTTTAAAAAATGGAACTTACGATGATAAACTTCATTTTAAGGTGAGGTTACCGACTCATAAGAATATCCAAAGTAGATGATTCCAAAACTATTGTAAAATAGTTCCTTATTTTATTTATATGGATGAAATAGTCCTCACATACATGAAAAAATATGTCAAAATAGGTTTAAAAATGTTTATCTTGAAAATGATATGGAAATGATCATATGGAAAATAATGTATATATAAGATTTTTTAGATAAGGATGAAAGAAAAATTTCATCTAAAATAAAACTTAATATCTAAAAGACCCTGTAAGATAACTTTTTAGAAAATAGGTACAGAAAGCATATGTGCTACAAAGGGGAATCCGAAAGAAAAATACTAGAGGGTGGGATGGAGGGAGACTTCTAAGGTTTCTATGATATAATACCATGTAGAAAGAATAGATAAATTTTCCTTATTCTTTAATAAGGTTTAAATTTTATTTATAAAAATAGATAACGAGATAGAAGAACTGAGATTGATAGAAAATTAAAAATTCAATCTAGTAGGAAGGTGATAGGATGTACCTATTAAAACATGGTCATATATAGATCACTATATTAATTATTTAAGCACCCTAATATATTATTAACACAAACTCCTTATGGAATTCAACATAAACATTGAAATTTAAAGTAACCAAGAATAACCCCACTAAATTGTAAACTTTATTGGTGCAATAGTTAAACCACCCTCCCACACACTAAAACATAAACCCTATACCAAGATAACCATTTAGTCTTCACCAAAAATCATATACTACCATCAAAAGATGAATTAATTTTTAACCTCATTGCAACTCCTAAACCTACTTTACATCTAACATCACCTACATGGTTTAAATTAGGGGTGTCCTCTACAATTACATCTTCTCTTTGATTTGGTGTTAATTTATAGAAGTTGATATAAATGAAAATGCAGGGAAATATGGGATGATAAACTATGTTATTTCTTTAGTTGGGTAAAAAGTATAAACCAATAGAATGGGTAATAATATTGATGATTGTTGGGTTTTGTAATGGTAGAGGTAAGCCTTGAATCCTACACCAAATCATAGAGAGGAATGAGGTAATCTCTCCATATGAAATTCAAAAGATTATATGAATAGGTATAAAATAGATGAATCCATAATTGGATTCCTAATTTAGGACATAAGTTAAATTAATTTCCCGTATCACCCACTTGAATTAGAATTTAACTTTGGTCACTTGACTCTTATCAAAATGCATCCATAAAATTAGGGATTCGTTTGTTTTTTATATTAAGTATGAAACTAAAAAAGGGAAATAATGTATTACCTTGGTATCATCCAAGAAAAACATCCACTCCAACCAAACCAAAGGAACTTTGAATATTTTAGATATAAAACTAAGAAATTTTATTCAATGCTTTGCCAACTCCGTATCTTAGGAACATTTATTTTCAATGAGACAACTGCCATCTTCATTGGATTCATCTCCTAGATAGTTATTATTGTATTTTTTTGCCTAGGACACATTCCTCATAACTTCTAGAAATGAACCTATGTTGCTTGAACGACCCATAGTAGTAGTAATCCCATATCAGGTAACATTGATCATTATTGATGAATTTAGAGGATAACACCTACCACCAATGGAGTAATTATTTTCTTAAATTCAATTGTTCATTTTCTTCAAAGCATGATGAAATTATTTGAAACATTCAAATGTTGGGAACCCCTTATTTGAAAGGACCATTTTTGTGTATTTATTTATTATGTTATATATTGATATTACTGAATCAAATAAGATGGATATGAATAAAACTTGGATAGATTATAATCATATGAAAAAAGAGTATTAATATGGGGTGAAGGAGTTCATCAAGTTTGAAAAAGATCATGCATATGAACTTTATCAAATCCTTTTTCCATGTTGATGTTGTTTTTATTCAAGATTAATTATTCAAGAGGATTTGGAAGAACACTTGATTTTTTACAGAATATATCAAAGTTATAAATTCTGGACTAAACATGAGGAAAAAAATGATTGTAGCTATTGATTGGGATAACATTACATTTTATGGATCAGGTGATATGATTACAAGTGTGGAAAATGAAGAAGACTGTATCAAGGATGTGATTACATGTGTGAATGATGATGAAGATCGTATTGAAGAAATGAAAATGATAGTTGAAGATGAACTTCATGATTACAGAAAATTATCTGAGAAGTTAAATAGTTTTGAAAAGATACCATTTTATGCTGGTTGTACTAAATATATATCATTTTCAGCCACACTAAATTTGTATAATTTAAAAGCTGGAAATCGATAGAGTGATTCTAGTTTTACAAAACTACAATTGGGGGATGATTTTCCCTTTGAAAATAAAACAACCACAAGAAAGTATACCATAACCAAAAAAACTTTATATTTCCTAATAACAATGCAATACACTCAATGTAATACCAAAACAAACCAATACCAAAATATTTTATAACCAAAATCAGAGTACCAAAGTGGAAACCAAACTAGAATAAAAAAATAAGGAGAAGACAAGACTCACAAAACTTAAATACTCCAAGGTCACCAACTCCATTGCTCTCAACATGCTCTAAGATCTAAATCTACAAGACATACTCATAGTATAATAAAACATAAATAAAGAAATTTCATACCTTTCCTTTACTTATGTCTCGATAAAGAACAACTGAAAAAGCAACAAAGTTCCAAAGTAGGGGTGATTAATGAAACCCATTAGGTTTTACCTAAATGACTCCCTACTCACTCCATTAGTATAGAACATGTTAGATTTTTTAGATAAGATATTTTATATAAAACAATTTGAAATAGTTTATATCAAAATATAAAACAATTTTCATATCAAACTAGTTTCCATGGAAAGAAACCAAACAATTCTTTAAACCATTTCACATCCCTTTCTGGCATACCCAATCTGTGATTCACCCACACACCCACACATGTATGATTCAGTGACAGATTCATAATCATGGGTAGTTTCTCTTCCATACACCAAGTCATCACTAAGTGGACAATCTTCTTATGCCCTAATGGAACATTCCCCTTTTCTAGGGTCATGTCCCTTATACCCGAATGGTACATAACCCTTATTTAGAGTCACATCAAAATCCTGAACTCACACAAACCTATGTTTGTCAAAACCATGCCAAACCAACCATTTCAATCCATTTCAATAAAAAAATATTTTATTGAAAAAATTTCTACAAAAAAGTCTTCTATAAATCAATCCAAATCTGTATTTTAAAACATCATTTTAAGTCATTAACAACCAAATTCCACAAAACATCAAACCATCAATAAAGAGGGTTTTTACCATTTTTTCACATCAATTTCATAAATAATTTCCTGAAATTAAATCAATTTGTAACTAATACTTCAAGTACTAATAATAGGAGTTAAGAGTGATGCCACCTACCTCAGAAATTATGGAAAAAATGAAGAACAACACAAATTCTACAACAAAACCAGGTTTATCTCCAAAAAATCACCTTAGATATCATTCCCTAACATCAAAACATCCACATCTCATCATTATTGGAATACACTGTCATAGATCTATCCCCAAAGGATCATATATAAGAATAAAAGATAGGTAAAAGGGTAGATCTAAGAAAAACCATCAAGAACGAAGACTTACCAAGCAGTCGGGCCATCAATGCACTACGATTTACCAACAAATCACTCCCAGATCGAGGGGGAAAGTCTCCACAACATTTAGGAGGAAGAAAAGATGAGTTAGGGTCAAAATAGAGGAAAATTGGGTTTATTTGGGGGTAAAACCAAGTTATAAATAATTTTTTAGGATCTAAATTTTAACCATACACAGTTAGGTCACAGAGTTAGTTAAAACATGGGCCAACCATATGAAATCCACTACCTCAAGGATCACTACGCATGGTTTGATCACACAGTTAGATAAACTATATGCCGACCATGTTTTTCTATCTGTTCCACTTTTCACGGTTAATCCCAAGTGGCCTCAGGGTTTGGCCAAACTGTGTGCTAGCCTAGAAGCCTACTACCTCTATTTTTATGGTTTCCTATAGGATTTTCATGGTTTTCACTAACCATGCTCAAACTATGAACCTCTATAAAAGACCCAAAAATATTCCCAACGTTCTCTAAACCCTCCCAAAATTTACCCAAAAACATTACATACTTAAAAAAGCATAAATAAATGGTTATTTACTTGAAATAGAGGGTGATACATCCAACCCACCATTGTCCTTTCCATATTTAGAAAGTAGAAGACCACAACTTTCTGGAAATATTTTGGGCCATTACTCAACCATTTCTTTCTCCTACACTCAAATTTATTCCTGAATTTGAACATGTAACCACAAGATCTGTACTAGACTAGTGTTTTTTCCATGAAAGACTTTATCTAGAATATCCACAATCTATACCAGCATATGAACAAATAAAGGATTCATCTCTAGGTCAATGTGATCTAATTGAATCACATGGTTAGTATCAGGATGATACTTTTTCAACTGAGATATATGAAACACATTATGCACCACACCAAACCATGGTGGAGAAGACAACCAATATTCCACCTAAAAACCTATTAAAGTATCTCAAAAGGGATTATGTATCAAGGAGATAACTTTCCCTCCTTCCTAAAATGATGATGTCCAATACTTGGAGAGATTTTTAAGAACTCCTGATCACTCACCTTGAATTACAAAGACCATTGATTATGATCTGCATATGATTTTTGACGACTTTGAGTCATCTCTATTCTCTTCTTGATCAACTGAATCTTCTTCATTGTCTCTTGGACTAGGCTCAGTACAACCAGTGAAGTCTCACCTATTTCCACCCGTAAAAGTGGACAGAAAAAAAGGAAACCCATAGGATGATTCAAAATGAGCCATATGTATTGAGTCTTGATAACTGTTATTATATGAGAACTCCACTAACGGTACGTGCTCCTCCCAAGATCCACTAAAATTCATTACACAAGACTGGAGCATGTATTCCATTGTTTATATTATCCATTATGATTGCCCATCCAAATGGTAATGATACGTTGTACTAATTTTCAACTAAGTCCCAACAGCTTGCTATAAGGATTTCTAGAAATGAGATGTAAACCTTGGATCTCAGTATGATGCTATCAAAACAGGTATTTCATGCCTCTTTAACTCTTATCATATATAGATTTTGGACAAGTAATCCACCATATTAGATTTATGAATAGAGATTAAATGGGATGACTTTGTGAGACAATCCACTATAACCCATATAGATTCATGTTTATGAACCATTTGTGGGAGAACTATTACAAAATCCATGTTTATCTTTCCCCATTTCAAATAGGAATGGTTAAAGATTACAACATACCCACTGGTAATTGATTCTATTCCTTGACCTATTGAGAAGTTAAGCATCTCGAAAAACCTTATCCACCTTCCTTTTCAAACTGAACCACCAAAACTGTGCTTTTAGTACCTTATAAATCTACTGTATTCAAGGATAACTTTCTATCTTGAATGGTTGTATGCATGAAGAATTTGTCCTGGATAAGCCAAAGGTACTACCATCCGATCTAGAAACCCCAAAACTGAACTCCCATCTAGTTTACATCCCTCAATTATATACCCAACATTGAGTTTTTACCTCATTGAAAAATATTAAAAATCACATATATGTGTCTATTTAACCACATTCACCAAATCAGAAATAAAACAAACTGAAAAGAAAACCACTGCACTACCTTGGTCTTCACAATCCAAGTGTATGATGTCTATGAGTAACATAAACTACCATTGGTCTAAAGAATCTTTTCGAACTGAATATATGAATTTCTACTTAATTAATATGCTATAAAATTATCTTTACCTAGTGTATACATCAAGTCGAAATCAAACATTTGGAGATACTATATCCATGTTATTTGTTTTTGGTTCAAATCCCTTTGTGAGAAAATATGTTTCAAGCTCTTATGATCCGTAAACACTATAAATTTCTCACCAAAGAGGTAATGATGCCAAGTCTTGAAAGCATGGAATATAAGATCTAACTCCAAATCATTTGTTGGGTAATTCTTCTTAGAAAACTATAACTTCCTTGAGCCATAAGAAACAACATGATCTCCCTACATGAGAAAACATCCCAACCTAGATCTCGAAGGATCACAATACACCATGTACCCTTTTACTAATTCCAAAAATATTAAGATTATGGTTGATGTAAGGTTAACATTTAGCACTTTAAAGGACTTCTAAAATATAAATGGTAATTCTCATAATAAACCATTTATATTTTTGATGTGATATTGTGATATCCATGCAACATGACAAGACTTGTGTTCCATGTCGAAATGCTTATATACCTGGCTCAACCCTGGAACAAGCACACTTATATTCTATAATGATAATATTGAACAAGCTCAACCTAGTACCATGTTGTAAAGATTATAGAGAGTGGTCTATGCTTAGTCCCATGCTGTAATACTTATAGGTATTTGAAACTAATGTTTTAATTCTTATTGGGATTTGACCTAAATTGGTGTGATTATACCATGGTTATATTCTTGTGGTTAACATGGTCATAAGAGAAGTTTAGAGATATTCTATCGTGGAACCTAAGTAAGTTATTTTACCATGGTAAGATGGTTGTGGTTGAAATGGTTATAATACATGATCATAGATATTTCATCATGGCACTGTAGTAGGTTATTTTACGATGGTTATATGTTTTTGGTTGGAATGGTCATAAGACATGCTAAAATATATTAAGTAATGGATCCAAATTAGGTGGTTTTTGTATTTTATTAATTATTAAATTAATCAATACACATGTTTATCAATTTATTGAAAACACTTCTTATCAGACTTGTTTTTTTAGTCATAGTGGTGTTGACCTACTGAGTTATACTCACACACTATTTAGGACACCCTTTGGTACCTAATTAGATTGCATGGATGGACATTTCGAAAATGGAAAAAGACATTGTAGTTGATTGTTTTCTTACTAGATGGGCTGGAGTTTTGAGGTAAAACCAACGTGGTGTTGAGGACTGGGGAATTTTGAGTCTTTATTTGATTTTTCTATTGTTTTACATGTATTATTTCTATCATGACATTTAGTTGAATTCCAAAATTTCATTACATTATTCCTTAATTATTTATTGGATTTTTCAGTTGGATTTTATTGTTTTCATCCACTATTTATATACTTTGATTTCTTTTGTTTATATGATTTATTTTATACCTCTATGACACTTAATACTAGGGGGTATAGTCCACCCACTATAAATTTCATGCCCCCGCTACTAGTCAGAAGCCTCAAGCATATGGGGAGGCACGCTTGAGGTCTCATAACCAACCCTTTTTGGTCACATGAGGGAGTTTTGTATCTGGGGATGTTACATGTTCTCTTTTATTAAGTTTTCATATTTGGTAAAGATGGAGAAGAGAATAATATGTGTCATGAATTGGTAATGAGCTTATGAATGCGAGTACCTAACCCGTGTATGGGGGAAAATCCAAGTTCCCTAGGATGGGTTTGTCGATTGTATTAATTGCTAGTTACAGTTGATGTTATTTCACCTTATGTGATTCATATGTTATGTGAGGTTATTGTTAGATGATGTTATTGTTTCTTGAGATTTGTACTCATGGCCTAGTATAGTGTGATATGAGAATACATGCATCATGATAGGCACATATGGATATATTGACATGAATTTTTCATGATAGGGGAATATTTATTCTTTCATGTGATATATTCTTTCATATTGAACTGTGCTATGAGATATATGTTTCACTAGAAAAATGAAATGAGTTGATGTTTCATGCTAAAAACATGTAAACCATGCTTATAGAGACTAGGAGTTAGCAGTTCTCTATTGTAGTCAGCTGTTGAGGTTGACCTTATTTCTATCTAGTTCTCTAAGGTGTGTGTTTGTCTTGTAGGGTAAATACCACCTTGTCATCTTTTACATGGGAATTAGGAGAGTGGAAATTATCATGCTCCTAATGCAATTGAACTGGACCTTCCTATAGCTTCTAAGGATCAAATGGATATTCATCTCCATGATAGATTCCTAAGGGTCATACGATCCATGGAAAGGGATATTGTTCACACTATTCCTTCGATGAATGATATAATAAGAGAGTTTTAGCTTAAGTATCTACCAATATTTTCTGGGGAAGGGGAACCCCAGTTATCTGAGTTATGGATTGATTCAGTACATACAATCTTCAAGTTTCTTAAGGAACCCATGGATAAAAGGGTGAAGCTTGTTGCATATAAACTTCATGGAGGTGCCAAGCATTGGTTGGATATACTAGAGTAATATGGTTAGTATGATGAGCTATCTTGGAAGGATTTCGAGATAATGTTCTTGAACCATTTCTATCTCAAGAAGTTAATGGATAAGAAAGATTTTGAGTTCAAGCCTCTGACATGGGAGGAAATGTCAATGCTAGAATATGTTGGACATTTCATCAACATAAACCACTTTAAAACATCTTTGGAAGATGATGAGATCTCCAGTGTGAGATGATTTTAGGATGGTATTTTATATGAAATCATGCCACAGGTAAACATTATTCTCTTGAGTAGCTTTGAGTATGTGATAAACTAGGAACTCATCACAGAAATGAATCTGAGAGAGGCCTCGATCAGTGACCACACAGTTTCAACAAGGTGACACAACTACAAAAAAGGATATTTCTAGGGTTCAAAACTATAACAATAGGGCCCAAAAACATGGCCATAGGCTACGACCACAGTTTTTTCCAACAGTGGGTGCTATCGTCGTGGTAGTAGGGTCTGACCTATTACCATAGTGTTAACTGTGGCTATAGGTGACCTATTGCCATGGTTTTGAAAACCGTGGAAATAGGTGTCTCCATTGTCAACCGTGGTAGTTGACCTATGGCCACTGTTTTAACGATGGCTATAGCCTAAGAAAACCGTGGCAATAGCCTAAAAATAATGTGTACCTAGTTGGATTTGATCCTAGCACCTTCCCTTCATGTTCTAGTTCCCTAACCACTACACCACCAAGGATTTTGTGTATATATCTATATATTATGTTATATATATTATTAAAACCCATGGTAATATCCTAAAAAACCATGGAAATAGTTCTTCCTGCCATTTTTTGGTGGGAAATTTTTTCTCCCACGCAAGGGCGGGAGACCTATAGCCACAGTTTTCAAAACTGTGGCTATAGACCATCGAAAAAAGAACTATAGCCATGGTTTTGAAAACTGTGGCTATAGGCCACATAACCGTTGCTATAGGTGTGGGATATATCCATGGTTTGAAAAACCGTGGCTATAGCCCATGAAAGAAGACTTATAGCCGCAGTTTTAAAATCATGGTTATAGGCCACATAACTATGGCGGTAGCCACCTATAGCCACAGTTTTAAAACCGTGGCTATAGATCCATGACTATAGCCTGTTTTTCTAGTAGTGTGATCTGTGAGTTCTTATTTGAGTGTAAAAAAGATCTACTATGTTGGTTTCTACCAAGCCACTAGTGGGAAAAGTATTCAAGGTAGTGGATAGTCATCTCAAGACTGTGTTTCATTACAGTTCTTTCAGAGTGGAAATTTTGGCCACACGCACCTGTTGTTTCCTTACCCCACAACTGAGTGTCACATTTGTGGAACTGGTTTATCTTAAAAAGTTCTCTGGGATCATTCTACGATAGAAAAATGGTAGGGTATTGGGAAAAGCATCTTATTTGAGAAAGGTCTTAGATACCCCTCAGCAGGTTGGTAGTCGGAGTTCCACTATCTGTTCTAGCTAGTTTAGGGGACGTGGTACCCCAGTGCATGAGAGAAAATACTAAGAAAGAGAAATAGCTTAGGGTAGTCAAAATAGAGCCCAAATAAGAGTAACAAGTCAGTAGTATATTTTACAGACTACTTCGGCTATCGTGGACGAGGACCGTCTCCCGTCAGAGGGACAATTATTGTATCATCAACCTTATCTTCTGATTTTTTATATATAAATAATCACATTATATTCTATAAACACTTTTTTAAAATATTTTGGGATTGTATGTGGAAATATTGGATGGTTATTTGACTATGGAAAGACTATTGTGAGTTCGTTCATAGAATATCAAACTTTACAAGGCATGTTCTCTAGAGATTGGTGGTTATAATTTCTTTTGGGAACTGTTCATGATGGAAATGACAGGATTCTAATTAATCCTTGGTATGGATTGGTTAGTTTCATATCAATCTCTTATTGACTGTTATAGGATGATAGTTACAATTTTATCTTCATAAGGGGGTGGTTATTTTCACTAAGGTGGGTGGGATCCTCAAGCTAGTCATGTAAGACCAATTCAACACAGATTGGATTGTCTCATAGCCTAGATAGATGGTATTTCCTTATATAATGATAGAATATATTAGGGTTATTTTCCTATAGTGGTATACCATTTTTTGGATGTTTTACTTAACATGTTCTATAGCTTATCTACCAAGCGAGAGATCGAGTTCAAGACCAAGGTTGTGTTGAGATTAGGGCCAATTTATATCTCTCCATACAAAATGGAACTAGCATAACTTTGAGATTTCAACGTTTGGTTAGAAGATCAAGAATATAAAGGATTAATACGACCTATTATATCTCAATAGGGTTCTCCAGTTCTCTTCATCAAGAAGGTTGATCAGTCTTTACGCTTATGTTTGGATTATCATAGGTTGAACCAGATGATGGTCAAGAACCGGTATCCTCTTCCACACATTAATGATATTTTTATTCCGATGACAGGTGCTAAGATCTACTCCAAGATTAATTTTGAAAATGGGTTACCACCATTTATGGTTGAGACCATCAGACATACCCCAGACAACATTTAGGAGCAGATATTTCTTGTATGAATTCTTATTGATGTCGTTTGGGTTGACGAACGCACCAGCGGTATTCATGGACCTGATAAATATGATATTTCAACCTTTTATGTACTATTTTGTGTTGATTTTTGTTGAATATATCACAATGTACTCCCTATCAATATATGATCATGCCAAACAACTTTCCACCATCCTGAGTACATTTAAAGATCATTGGCTTTATGCCAATCTAACAAAATGTAGTTTCTAGATTAATAAAGTGAACTTCTTTGGTCATGTAAATTCATAGGTACGAGTTTCAATGGACCCAGATAAATTCACAACCATGCTATATTGGGAACATCTTAAAAATTCTATAGATATTGGGATCTTTCTGGGTTTATCTGGTTATTACTGGTGCATTATCCATGATTTCTCCCATTTCCCAGCACCAATGTCCAGGCTGACCAAGAAAGGGGTGATATTTATTTGGTATGATGATTGCGAGAGAGCTTTTCAGGAATATTAATGATAGGATAACCTCAGAACCTATCCTCACTTTACCCGTTCTAGGTAAATAATATATTGTGTAATGTGACACATCCAGGGTTTTACGCAAATTATTTCTAATGCCGGAGGATCAAGTGGTTGCTTATGGATCCAGGCAGTTCAAACCAAATGAGAGGAATTAACCTACTCATAATATGAAGATATCATAAGTGGTGCATTCCCTGATATTTTGGAGAAAAAATCTCATTGGTCAGAGGTTTTTGGTATGCATGGACCATAAAATCCACAAGTACATCTTTTCTCAATGAGACCTAAACTTAAATAAAGGAGGTGGGTTGAGTATCTACAGTCTTTTGATTTTAATTTATCTTATACACCAGGAAAGGGGAAAAATTATTGCCAATGATTTGAGACAAAAAATATAGATAGAGGTAGTATGGTAGTCTTGTGATGATTAGTTGATAATGAACCTTTTTACATACATTAATCTAGATGTTCCTAAGTCTCATGGATGGGTATCTTTGACCTTGAATTTTTTTATACCTATTCTTTTGGACCAGATTAAGAATGAGAAGTTTTCTGATCGAGGGGGATCATTTTTGAGATAAAATTATATGGTGGGATGATACCATCAGGATGGTCTCTCGGTAGTGGAAATTCTTTTAATTTCAATGGATGAGTATGGGTTTATATGATCTTATGCAAGGAGTTGATGAGTGAGTTTCATGCTTATAGATGGGTGGTGCATCCTATTTTTATAAATATGTATCCTGATCTTCATAGACAATATTGGTGGTTAGTAATGAAGAAGGGGGTGGAAAGATTCCTGGCTAGATGCTTCACTTGTCAATAGGTGAAATTTGAGAATCTATGGCCAACATGGATTTTTTACCCTTATCCTATTTCTGAGTGGAAATTATATTATGTCACAATGGATTTTCTGATAGGATTACACATAAAAAAACCGTAATAATGACATTGTATGGGTCATTTTTGATCAACTGACAATGGTAACCCACTTCTTACTGAACGCGTTATCATGAAACATAAAATTTATTATGATTTAAAGATGATTTATAGTATAGGTAATACCCTAGGTAATCTCTCAAGAAGCATTGTTGTTTTATAGTGTGATTTTTTAATAAAAAGGAACAAAATATAGGGGTGGTTTTGAAAACAGTTTTAAGAAAATTACTTGATTTAAAGAGTTTAATAATTGATAAATAAAGGTTTTGTTTTATAATTATGAGATAATTATATCATTTAAAGTTCACTAAAAAGCTTGGATAGTTCATTGTTCTGAAAATTTTATATGGTGTAATGTAATCCTTTGGTGGAGGGTTGTCAACATCTCGACTTCCATCTTACCTCTTAGAATGATGATCAAAGAATCACCCCTTGACACAACAATCATGTTGTCAAGGTTGGGTTATAAAACATAAAAAATGGCCACCAAATCATACTGAAATCTTATTTATGCATGAGATAAATAGTATTCTTGTCTTTTCTAATCAGAACAACCCACGATTCCCACTTGAAATCTCAACCCAATCGGTATTGAAATAAAAAGTGTTCCACTAAATTATAAAAAAAGATATATATTCAGAGGATAAGAATATAAAAATTAAACATAAGTGAAATATTTAACACACATATTACACAAAACAAGTATAATAACCAGTTTTGAAACTCGCTCCCAAGTATGTGTAGGTCCCTCAAAACGATCGTCCACAGTTTAGCTCACCATCGAGAGGAGGAGGAGGCTCTGGTAGAACTTTGCCTTTATCCTTGATCCCCAAATGAGGATAGGGGAATCTAGAACATATTGGATGATTAGAACACTAATTTTGATCTCTAAAATAGCAAATCTTTTCTTCATGGGAGAACATGGAATTGGGGAGCCCATGGTTCCAATTTATAGGAAATGTGGAAGGTGGTTTTGGGCACACTGATTTTGAAAAAAACCACTTGTCCCGTAGTTTTTGATATCCAGACAGTATTATATCACTTTTTAAAAAAACTATAAAGTTTTATCCCAAGCTCCTAAATATCTCCATTAATGTTTTTTCACCATTTAGACAATCACAACGGGAGATATGGATGAAATACAGAACCCACTTTTTTACTTCAAGCTGATTCAGGTTCTTGGAAAGATTATTCGGTATGGGAAAATCGATGAATGAATGAGGCTTGGTTTAATTAATATTAAATTTATCCCATTTAATTTAGGACTAGTCCAAAAAATATCATCCCATTTGGAGGAATTATTTAGAATAAGTGCGCGGTTGAGTCCACTAGTGTGCTTAGATCCTGTGCAGTTTGGCCTATTTTCTAGAACTTTGTCATGGGCCCTCCAAATCACCTCCACCTTCAATGAAATTATCAAAACAAGTAACATTTTCCATTTTTAATAGTGATAAATACAAAATAACTAAATGAAACTTGAAGTTCAAATTTTGTTATTTTTATAATTTTCAATACAAAACTAGTTTAACATAGTGGTGTAAGGGTGAAAATGAAACAGTGAATCACGGTGTGATCACACCCTCACACCTAAAAATTTTCACTACTAGTAAAAGTCATATTTCCAAAAATTATTCATATAGATATTTCCAACTTCATAAATATTTAACATTCAATGAAAATTTAATTCCTGATAGAAATATGATCAAATAAAAAATCACATCGAGGAGTTGTTATTAGTGATCATGGAGAAAGACATATAAAAAATTATATCATAATGAAATTACAAGATATTCATAAAACCCATTGAAGAAAAAAATTCAAAAGTTAATCATGTCTCTAATTCTCCACGTGTGTGTGTGACAACCATTTCATACTATTATTTCCACATTCTATTGAGTAAATATAATTTATTTTAAAAAAATTCTACTGACATGATCTTTTCCATCGAACCTACCCTACATCATTTACAATCAAATTTCAAGACCCACTCACTTAATCATTCTCATAATTCAAACTATAAGCTATAGACCTAGATATCCCCATATGTTTTACATTTTATCACTCCCCCTCAATGTTTTTTTAGGGCGTAAAATAGTCATATAATATCTAAACACACATAGGTTAATCTGGTATAGTAATGAAATAGATCAGATAAGGAATGAATGTATGGAAAATTAATTTTTAAATGTAGATAAAAATTAAACTAACTTATATTTACCTTTTATTGGGTAAGAAATTTTCATACTTCATGGTTGGGTGAAAAGTGTGTGGTGATATTAAGTGAAACAATTTTTCCTTAAACTATTCACACAAAGGGTACCATTATTCTCAAAGGTTTCAAAATGATACAACTAATTATATCATCGAGAAAAAAACCAAATTTCAATAGAAAGACACACCATAGTATTAAATTCTTGCTAAAATGCACATTTCATCAGAATTATTTTTGAAGGTCAAACCAACATGAAATAGAGAAATTACTCATACATTTTCAATAACTTCCATCATAAAGTGGGAATCCTTTTCAATGATAAAGTGGGTATAAAAAATTAACATTATGACACAAAAATGATGGGGGAGGAAAGTGGGGGAGAAAGTGACGATGCACTACAGCAAGCCAAAAAGATAAAAAGAATAGAGATGATGAAAATTCCTAACTAACCTAGGAATATACCCATCCCCCACACCTAAAGTGTGCAGTGTCCTCATATAAATAGATAATGTGGGAAGTATGGATGAAACATGGTTAGTATTATTAGTAGGATGCTTCTTGAACTTGGAGTTCCTCCATCATGGGATCTGGAAGGGCTTCATGAAAGTACTTAAGTCATTTCCCATTGACTGTAAAGGTTTGTTTGGTTTATTACTTTTTTACCTGAACAACACCAAATAGATAAACATTAGTAAACATATGAGGTCCAAACCATCAGGAATTAAGCTTACCTAGATGAAACTTCATCCTTGCATTTTAAAGGAGGACCTTCTTCCTAGTGTGGAACCAATGATGAAGGAAGATATAGTTGTGGGTAGCCTTGGTTCACTTCTTATAATTCCTAGATTTCTCCTATAAACCTCTATGCATTTCCTCCAACTCCTGAATCGACAACTTCCTTTGATCACCTGAACCATACAGATTATAATTTCATTTTTTAATGGACTAGTAGGCTCACTGCTCTATCTCAACAGGGGTGACAACTCTTTCCAAATTCCAGAAAATATGGGGACATTCCAATTGGAGTTTTGAAAGTATTGCAGTAATCTGATAATGAATCATCGAGTCTGAGACTAATCATTTTTTTATTGAACCATTTTTCAAGAATCTATTTTACCTCTCTATTCAAAACCTCAGCTTGACCATTGGTCTATGGGTGATAATTAGTAGACACTCGATGCTCGACCCCATACCAATGAAAAAGAGATTTCATTTTTTGGTTTTAGAAATGAGAACCCTATTCACTGATGATGAACCTAGGTAATCTAAACCTACAAAAAATTTGGGTTCTCAAAAATTCCAAAATAGTCATGGAATCATCCGTCCTTATGGAACATGCTTCTACCCATTTTGACACATAATCAACTTCCAAAAGAATGTAAAAGTTCCCAAATGAAGGGTGGAATGGTCCCATAAATTCAATTCCCCAAACATCAAAAATGTCATGAAAGAGAAATTTTATTGGTGGAATTTAAATTCTTTTAGAGACATTCCCTATTCTTTGATAGTGAGGACATGATATGCAGAAATCATGGGCATCTCGAAATAATGTTGTCCAAAAAATACTAGAATTGAGGATCTTATGAGCAGTCTGTTGGGGACCAAAGTGGACCCCACATGAAAGAGTGTGGTAAAACCTATGTATAGACTAAAACTCACTATCAAGAACACAACACCCAAGGACTTGATCACTATATGTTCTCTAAAGGTAGGGTCCATCCTAAATGTACCAATAGGACACAGTTTTTAGAAGGTCAGCCTGGTTTTTGTTGAAATTAGCAGAAATGCATGATGATAGAAAATAATTTACAATTTAAACATACCAAGGAATAGAATCTTGCACTTGGTATAGTTTCTCATCAGGAAACATGTCATTTATTGGAATATTGGGGGATGAGGAAATGTACAAGGATGGGAGGATCCTACTAATATGGTCATCCACGACATTCTATACTCCTTTTTTATCTCTAATTTCTATATTGAATTTTTAAAGGAGGATCGTCTATAGAAGGATATGTGGTTTGGATTCTGGTTTCTTAAGAAGATATTAGAGGGATTCATGGTCTGAGAACACAATGACTTTACCCTAAAAGGTATAACCAGAATTTATCCAAGGAAAACACAATGGAAATTAATTATTTTTTAGTTCTGGTGTAGTTTTCTTGGGTAGGGTCCAAAGTACGTGAGGCATAGGCAATGACATGTGTAGATCGATTGAGTCTTTGTGATAAGACTGCTACAACTAGACAGTTAGAGGCATCACACATGATCTCACATGGTAAATCCCACAATGGTGGTTGAATTATTAGGGGTGATGTGAAACTTTATTTCAATTTATTAAAAACATTCTCACATTCTTTATCAAAAACAATTTTATTTCTTTTTGGAGAAATTGGTAGAGGGGGAGTGAAATATTACTTATGTCATGAATGAAACGACGGTAAAATCCATCATGACCTAGGAAAGACCGCACATCCTATAAATTTTTGGGGAATGGTAAGGAATAAATGAAATCCAATTTTGATTTATCAACTTGGATACCATCCCTAGATATGAAATGTCCCAAAACTATACCTTTTCACACCATGAAATGAAATTTATCAAAATTTAATACAAGATTATTTTCAATATAGTGATGTAGGAAGGAACCAAGAGTACTCAAACATTCATCAAAATAGGATCTATAAATAATTAAATCATCCATGAATACTTCCATGAAACTCTCCAGGTAATTCGAAAAAAATACTAACCATGAATCTCTAGAAAGTACTCAGAGCATTGTACAGAGCAAATGGAATCCTCTTATATAAAAATGCACCAAAGGGGAAAGTAAAGGTGGTCTTTTCCTGATCCACGGGGGAAATATGGATCTGAAAGTATCTAGAATACCCATTAATAAAACATTAATGAGACTTTCCTTCTAGAATCTGGTCAATGAATGGTAATGGAAAATGGTCATTCCTAGTGTATTGGTTTATTCAGTAGTAGTCTATATAGAATTGCTAACTATTCTACACACAAGTTGGAACCAATTAACTGTTTTCATTTTTAATTACTGTTGGACTATTTCTTTTAGGAACCACTTGTACTAGACTGACCCACTGGCTATCAGAGATGGGGTTAATTATTCTAGTAAAAAATAATTTTGTTACCTCCTTTTTAACAATATCTAGGTGGTTTGGGTTTAGTCAATATTGTGACTACCTCACTAGTTTAGCCTCAACATTTAATAATATATAATGTATACAAATTAATGGGATAATACTAGGAATGTCAGTAAGTTTCCATTCCAAATCTTGTTTATACTCCCTAAAAAGTTCTAACAGTCAAAATTCATGCTCAGGAGGGACTGAACTAGAAATGACGATAGAAAACTTGTTTCTGTCCTCAAGATAGGAATATTTTAAATCTTGAGGTAGTTGTTTAAGTTTCAATTTAGGGGAAGTTTGTATTCAGATAAGTGTGTGTGAAAGTGATAGGTCACTAATCTCATAAAACTTCTCAATGGTATCATCCTCATACGAGTAATGATATTTTAAAATCATATCATTATCATCAATGGTCATGAGATCCTCAGTGTTCAGGAAATCATAAATTAATAAACATGCATGGCATTTTTCTAAATCGGTACAACATTCTATGCATGATTCATTTCCAATAATTTCAATCAATTATGAAAGCTCGTAAAGGGGATCATGGGAATGAAATGAAGTGTTTTTAAGGGAAGGGAGTATAACTATAGGGTTAACATATAGAGAGGAATGTTCTTCTAATGGGTGCTTCATGGAATCAAGGATGTTGAAGTGGACAATGTCTCCACCAATCTCCATAGATATTGTACCATTGTGGGAATTAATTATACTTTTGGAAGCTTTCAAGAAATGTCTCCCCAATATAATTGTGTCATGTCTATTCATCCTATCATCTTCTATTTTAAGTACATAAAAATGAGTAGGAAAAAATAAAATTTATAGCCTCACAAGAACATCCTCTAACACAACAGAAGGGTGTGTTTTACTCCAATTCTCTAATTGAACAACAATTCCAGTGGGATTCATTTCCCCAACCTACAACGAAGAGTAAATAGAGTGGGGCATCACATTTATAGAAGAGCTTTAATCAAGAATGTAATTGGAAAAGGAATACTCACCTATGGTACACAGAATTGAGAATGTTCATGGATCATTTCATTGGTGATAAGTGATGGATCTATAAATGATGAGAAATTCCTCCCCAATATCACCTTCTTATCACCTCGAATTATCCTTTGGTGTGTGCACATATCTTATAGAAACTTGGAATATCTTGTAATTTTCTTTATGACATCAATCAAAGTAATGTCAACCAATAATTTTTTGAAAGTTTCAAATATTTATTTATCAAGTTCAGTTTCATTTTATTTTATTGGTTGGGTAGCCCTTTGGGGGAATGAAAGAGGAATGGTTGTAGTAGGTGACTAATCAAGAGACACACTCTTTCCTTTTGAAGGGCTTCTTTGAGGACAAGGTTTTACCTCATTTGGATAATATAAAGTGGTTGGGATGGTTGTTTCCTCGAGAGGGGATGTATCTATTAGATGATTCATTTGGATTTTAAGTTTAGTTCCACTCCTAAGGGTGATGGTACTCACATTTCCCTTATCCCAAGTGTTAAATAGTCATTGATAGGGTAGTTTATCTGAACCATGACTTTGAGTTTCCCCCACATAGTTAGCTAGTTTGCATAATTGGGAATTTTGGTCTTTTATGGTAGATTGGGTGGTTTTTTGGAATTAGATATTATTGGAATCCATTTATTTCATCATATCTTCTAGGCTTGGCTCAAGTTTTAGATGGGGTGGATAGAAAGCCCTTTGTGGTGGTTGAGGATTTCTGGGTAGTGGTGGTTGACTACTCTACCCTGGTTGGTTCCATGGTTGTTGAGGTTGGTTTGAATACCCCCTTTACTATAGTATTGGTTGCCTTTACACCCATGGTTCGATGGATAGTTTGGTTCTTTCCTAAAGGGTTGGTTATAGGGGTGTCCTGGAAAGATTTCCTCACAACTCTCAGAAGTCTATCTCAGTTGGGGGAATTGTTCAGAGTAGTGGGTGTCAGAAGAACATATACCACAATGGATGGGAGGAGGATATTGGGATTTCCCTTGGGAAAGATCATGTTTTAAAATAATGGTACTCAACTCTTTAAAGTCCGTGTCCACCTTCTTCATGAATTCATTACTTTTCACCTCATATACACCTCGAATGGGTACACTTGACCTTGAACTGAATTATTGAGTGTCTTGCACCATTTTCTCAATCAGGTTCCTTATAGAAATTCGAGTTTTATCAACTAGTGCACCACCTGCAGTATCATAAATCATATTTTGATTAATATGAATTAAACCATCATAAAAATACTGTATTAAAAGTTGATCACTTATTTGGTGGTGTGGTAAACTTGAACATAATCTCTTAAATATATCACAATATTCATGAATTTTTTCCCCTTATGATTGTATTATCCCATAAATTTATTTCCTTATTGTTTCAGTTAGAGAGTCTGGGAAATGGTTTTCAAGAAAAAGGTGTTTCATTTCCTCTCAACCACTAATTGGTTAATTAACATAATACAACCAATCTTTCATAGTTTCTTCTAAGAAAAATGGAAATGATCTGATCTTTACTTTTTCTTCATCCAAATTAGAAATTTTTAATATAGAACAAATAGTATCAATTTTTTTAAGTGCTTATGTGGGTCTTCACCCATGAGTCCATAACATATTGGTAATAAATTAAGTAAACTAGATTTTAGTTCAAAATTGGGTGCCTCACCCTACAATTGAAAATAGGTGGGTTGGATATAAACATTATGTGAGGTTAGTTATTTTAATTTTAATTTTTCTTCAGCCATATAATGTACTTTTAATTCAGTTTTGATGTTGGTTTTAGAATAATAATAAGGATCAATAATATTTTCAATGCTTTGTGTGTCCTCATTCAAAGGGTTCTCTTGTGCATCTCGGTGTCACTAACAAAGGATCCTCATTGGTTCAGGTCCAAAAGGGGGGTAAATATACCAGAGTAGAAAATTTCATTCATAGAACCTACACAATATTATTATTATATAAATAAAATAAAAAAATAAGGAAGGAAATAAGAAAATAAATAGTTACAAAGTTAACAATATTTTTATAAAAAATTCACACTAAAAACAAAAGTGTTTCTGGGAAACAACACAAAAATTTTAATGCGTTGTCATGACATGTCATATTTATTGTGATTTAAATATGATTTATAGTATTGGGTAGACCCTAGGTCGTCCATAAAGTAGTGTTGGTGGTTTATAGTGTAAATTTTTAATAAAAATGAAAAAAAGAGGGGCGGTTTTGAAAAAATATTTAAGAAAATGACTTGATTTAAAGAGTTTAATTGTTGATAAATAAAGGTTATTTTTTAGAATTATGAGAGAAGGAGATCATTTAAATTTCACTACACATATTTTATAGTTCATTTTTCTGAAAATTTTATATGGTTTAATGTAATTCTTTGGTTGAGGGTTGTCAATATCTCTACTTTCATATTGCCTATTAAAATGAAGCTCAAAGAATCAACCCTTGACACAATAATCCTATTGTCAAGGTTTGGTAATAAAACATAGAAAAAAGGATACCAAATCATACTAAAATATTGTTTATGTGGGAGAGAAAGAGGATTATTGTATTTTCCAATCAGAACAACCCATGATTCCCACTTGAAATATCAACCTAATTGGTATTGAAATAAAAAGGGATTCATTTAATTATAAAAAAATAAATACATTAAAAGGAGAAGTAAATACAAAATAAACATAATTAAAACATTTAACCCACAAAATTACACAAAACCAATAGAAAAAAAAGTTTTGAAACTCCCTCCCTAGTATGTATAGCTCCCTTGAAATGAGCATCCACCATTTAGCTCACCATCGAGAGTATGAGGAGGCTTAGGTGGAACTCTTCCTTCATCATTGATCTCCCTATGAGGATAAATGCCTCCATAAATTCTTGGATGAGTAGAGGACTACTTTTGGTCTCCAAAATACCATATCTTTTACTCCTAGACTAACTTACAAATGGGGAGACCAAGGTGCCAATTTATAGGTAGTGTGGAAGGTGGTTTTGGGCACCCTGATTTCAAAAAACCACTTGGACCATGGTTTTCTATGAAAAAACAATATTATATTAGTTTTGAAAAAACTAAAAATTTGTATCCCCAACTCATGAATATCTCCACCAAAATTTTGGTACCATTTGGACAATCAAATCTAGAGATATGGATGAACTACAAAACCCACTCATTGACTTCGAGTAGATTCATTGTCTTGGACAGATCTGTCTAGTTGAGCCACCAGAAAGCCGAATGAGGTTTGGGTTTATTCATTTTAAATATATCCCATTTAATTTTAGACTATACCACAAATATAATCCCATTTGGATGTATGGTTTAGTAGAAGTGTTTGTTTGAGTCCACTAGTGTGCTTGGATCCTACGTAGTTTGCCCCATTTTTCATGAACTTTGTCATGGGCCCTCCAAAAAACCTCCACCTTCAATGAAATTATCAAAACAAGTAACATTTACCCTTTTTAACATTGATAAATTCAAAATAATTTAATCAAATATGAAGTTAATTTTTTTTTATTTTTATAATTTTCAATACAAAACTAGTTTATCATAGTGGTGCAAGGGTAAAAATGAAACAGAGAATTACAGTTTGATTACTTACCTATTAGGAAAACCTTCACAGTTGATGATTTGGGCATTCCTTACTTACATGAGGTGGTTTTCTTTCATGGTGTTCTGAGTAGTATCATTTCAGAAATAGATCCTCATTTTACATTGCATTTCTTTGGGGTAGGACTATACTGTTTGTGCGAGTGTAATGGCAGCATGGGTGAGTTTAGTAGGAGACCTGGGAGTGGGAGTCTGATATGTGAACACAATGTCTAGACTTGTTTTTTGAGACCTTATAGTGATGGTTTGAACATATTTAGAATGAGATGTTATATGGTGGGGGGTTGTGAGATCCCAAATTTTTTTAGGCACGTCCCTCTATGAGTTTTTCATTTGTGCCTTGGTGGTCGAGTCTTATTCGGAGACATAGATCCTTTGTTGGGGAAAATCACCTAACGTTTAGAGATGTATGCTTGTTTTAATTAATGGAGTATTGTTATAAATGATTTGAGTGTCCTATGGGTTCTTGGTAAGTTGAGAAGCATTAAAGGTGGTTAGGGTTATTTAAAGGGAAAATGGGATGAAAACAATCTTCAGAACATTTACACACTGTGAAAGGGGATTACACATTGCATAATAATGTGGGTATTTTAAATAAAATATGATGAGATGGGTTTTTTGGTGTATCCCATTAAAAATATTTACATGGCGTTTAACCACATTACACATCGTGTAATTCCCCCAACCTTCTTTTTTAAACATTTTGTGCAGATGAATTTCATTCAAGTTTGTTGAATCTCTTCTCCTCTTATCCTCGGGAAACCCTCCATGTGATTTTGGAGTGTCAACTTCCCTTCCATACAACCCATTTATGTGAGAAATCCCTAGTAATCCTTTTCAGTCAGGTTCTTTGTAACGACCCAAAATTTCATTAATGGAAAATCCCTCTTGATCCAGTTAAATGTTTCTTTATGAAAAATGTTTTTATAAGATATCAACTTTTTTTAGTTTTACTTTAAGATTTGTGACCGTTACTTTTATAGTCGTTGAACAGTGATCATTTGGGTAGTTTAAATATAAGGCTTTAACGAACCAATTTTCTACTCAGACAAAGGAAGCGATGGCCTCATCCAGTAGAATTGCCCCTTACAAAGCCCATTTGTCGGAGCTCGGAAAAGAGGTGGAGTCTTTGGGCTTTTCCCTTGACCAAGCCCATGCTGGGCTTCATCAAGTCAAGCTCGAACGTGATCGTCTACGGGAAAAATGGAAGTTGATAGAGATTACCACTTGAGCGATGTTATCCGAGCAACCCCAAGAGTCTGTCACCATCGCACACCTTACCCTTAGGTCTTATGTGGCTATTTTAAGGGGTTATATAACAAATAAGTAGCACCATTTTCATGTACATTATTTTTTTTTGTATATAATAATGAATATAATTTCTAGTCATTTTTGATACATTGTAATTAGTTTTTAAAGTACAAATGGTGTTTTTAGTTATTATTTAATTAAGAATTATATTTTATTAAATTAAAGGATTTTTGAATTAAATAATATTTTAATAAAATATTATTATTAATATTAAATTAATTTTTATTAAATATAAATGATCTTATAATTTTATGAATGCAATTAAAATTTTTATTAAGGTTTGAAATCCATTTCTGTCAAAACCCGTGAATTTTTTATAAATGTCGGTTTTTATTTTAAAAGTTAAAATTCACATATTTAGAAAATTATTTAGATAAAATAAATATTATTTTTGGAATCAGGACGTCGAAATTATCCAACGGTTAATTTTTCATAATTTTCTGAGACAGTCAAATGTTTTGGTAAAAATTAAATACCATTTAAATATATAATGTGTTTTATGACATCATAATGACCCAATGGTGATGTAATAAAATACCATAATCCTTATGTTCGGCCAATATATGTTTTATCATTAAAATAATGACGTTTTGGGTTTGTTTGACTCACTTTTCAAAGCATTAATGGAGCCCTCAAGACTTATTCAACACTTTGCCTTTTTAAATTAATTTCCATGGGAGTGTGACTCACCTCCACATAAGCAACCCTAATTTTTTAATAAGTTCGGACCTTGGACTTGTAAAATATTGTTTTACTCTTTCCTTTTCCAGAAACCATGGGCAAATACCATGGGATGGTTTGTGGTTTGGATTATTTTAATATAAGGGGTCCCAAACCTAAATAATAAAGAATTCTCTCACCTTTCCTATATAAACCCACCCAAGATCCCACTTCCTCCTCACTCAAAGCCCTTGAAGATCGTCCAAACTCTGCCCTACTCTCTCTAGAATCATCTCAAGGTGACCCAAGCTCCCAAGAAGCCTCTCACAAGCCTCTCTCTAGCCTTTGGAAGCACACTTCCAAGTAAGGGGTTTTCTTCCTTTCTCATTTTTTTGTCAATTTTCTTTAAGTTGTATTTCCCTTTTTATTTCAATTATGAATGTTGGGGTATGGTTTCTCACCTCCCCCGTACTGACCTCTTATTGTTTGCATGATGGGAGAACCCTTTCTCTCTCATTAAATTCCTCCCATGTACACCCGTTACTATGCCGAAATTCCGAAAGGAACTTCTCTCTCTTCTTTTACATTCAAGCAATACTTTTGTATCATGAATCTAAATTCCATTTCTATTGTTGGGACATGTATATTTATGATCTCCTTACTGTACATTACATTTAAATATGATGAGGAACCCATTTCTCTCTCATCAACCTTTTTTATGAATTCTTATGTCACGCCGTTACGCTGCCGAAATCGCACCGATTTTCTAAGCCAATTTCTTTGTGTAGTGAATACCATGCCCATTTCTCCATCAAGGGTATTCACCTTTATGCACATTTACATATTGATTATAAAGTTTCATGTATGAATTCCACTTTCTTTTATCGTGGAAGAAATTATTATGTTTTATGAATCCATGTTTTATGATCCATGTGGCACACTTATGCATGAAATGAAATGATTAAGAAGGGTGCGCCCTTTATAGCGCTCCAATGCATTGGGTAAAGTATAGTATCATGATAAGTCATGTGCAATGAGTGTTGACTCATGCTAATTCAAGTGAAACGAGGGTTTACTCGTGCTTCAAGTGCAATGAGGGTTTAATCATGCTCCATGTGCAATGAGCCTTGGCTCATGCTAATTCAATGTTAAGTGTTGTTGCCACATTTCCATGTTATGATTATCATGCTTTATCATGCCTTTATATTCATGTTTCTATTATGCTCTATTGATATGCCTATTGCCTAACATGTATTTCACTCCTCATGTTATTCATTGTTTACTCCCTTACTGGGCTTTATAGCTCACCCTTTTCTTATGCATGTCCTCAGGTTATCCCATGCAATGCTAAGTACGAAGGAATGTAGTGGTCATGTAAAGGAAGTTTTCAATAAAGATGTTGTATTTCAAGTTTAAAGTTTTTATGTAATGATCCTAAGCCCCAAAGACACTAAACCTCTCGATCTTCTTTGTTGTATCAAGTGAAGTTTTATGTAATAAAGCACGCTTAAGTTGTAATAAAAAGCAGGGTTGTCATAGTTGGTATCAGAGGATAGGTTTAGTTATTTTTGGGATTAGGAAACCCTAGTAAAGCCTTAGATACAAGACTGAGCATAATAAAAACATCCCTATTTTTTGGTAAATACTAATTAAGTGGTTTATCAAACAAATACATCCCTATCTGGATACGAGCAGGTAGAGGCGGCTCTGGCACAGATGTATCCTAGGGGTAAAACCCGAAAACACCGCTTTGAGCTAGACTCGAACGGGAACTGGTGCACGACAATGGGCCTTGCTGCACTCTTGGTTACGACACTCCCGGGGGATATGTTTTGATGAATTCACAATCTTAGTATGAACCCTTATTAAAGGAAAAATGCCCCTAAGAATATATTTTAGAAGGAAGATCATGAAAATCCTGGATTGATTCCTATAGACTCATGAGTTAAAGAGATTAAAGTTTATTTATAAGTAATCAACTTTTGTCTTTGGATTAACCTTTATGCATTACCCCTAACTTTCTTTTATTCCAGCCAATGGCCGGTAATAGGAGAACTCAGGCTAACAACCGTTGTGAAGATCAGTGTGATGATTGTACTTATGAGATGCCCAATCCAATGGGAGCGGGAATCGCAAACTTTGTCATGCTTCTCTCTCAGCTAACTCAAGTTTTGAATAGAAACACTGGTCAAGAGGAACGTTCAACCCCCCCCCCCCTAAGAAAGAACAAGTAGCTATTGAAAGCTTCATGAGACAAAGGCCTCCTACTTTTAGTGGATCATCTGATCCCACGATCGCTGAACAATGGATCAACTCCATTGAGAAGATATTCTCCATCCTCAAATGCTCTGAAAAAGAGAAGGTTCTCCTGGCGGCTTATCGTATGGAGGGTGAAGCTGATCAATGGTGGACGTTGATCAAAAATACGAAGCCTGAGGAGGAGATCGAGGCTTTGAAATGGAAGGTATTCCGGAAGATGTTTTTCGATAAATATTTTCCACGCACCCTCCGTCTTAAGATGGAAAGGGACTTCCTTTCCCTCAAGCAGAAAGATGAGGAATCTGTGGGAGCGTACGAGGCAAACTTCACAAGGCTTGCACGATACGCTTCTGGCTTTGTCGTTACCCCCGAATACAAGGTTGACCGCTTCTTTGGTGGGCTGAAGCCTAGCTTGCGGAAAGCATTAGCGATCCGTGACTTCGACAGCTATGAGGAAATTGTCCGATGTGCCCTCAAGGTTGAAATGGAGATCGGAGAATCACATGGGTATCATGGGGACAAGAAGCGGAAGGTGGACTTCAATGCTGGTGGTCCGATGGATAAATCCAACGGCGCTAAGAAATTCCAGCACCCCACTTGCCAAAAGTGTGGAAAGAAGAACCCTGGAAATTGCCTTAGGGGGACAAGAAAATGCTTCAAGTGTGGAAGAGAAGGGAACCTAGCTGTTAACTGTCAGCAAGAAGGACCTGCGGCTGCGACAGAGGAGAGAAACGCTCCGTTCGAACCTCAACGCGTTGTTCAATGCTTCAAATGCAAAGAACTGGGTCATTTTGCGAATCAGTGCCCTAATCCAAGGGTTATCGGAGGCAATCAACAACCTCCAAGACAGCAAGGAAGAGCTTTTTCCATCACTTCTGCCGAAGTGAACCCCGACAACGAAGTGGTGACAGGTATGCTAGTTATTCATTCAAGAATAGCGAACGTACTTTTTGATTCAGGTTCTACGCATTCTTTTATATCTCAAAAGTTTAGTAGAATAATCCATGCACCACCACAAATCATGGAAGTAAAGATGTCGGTGAGTATGGAAAATGGGGAAATCATTGCATCCCATGAGTATAAGTCCTCCCCTGTTATAATCTGTGGATTGAATTTCCCGGCGAACCTCGTCATACTCCCTTTGGTGGAATTTGATGCAATTCTTGGAATGGATTGGCTTTCCTTATATAGAGCCAACATAAATTGTCGGGAGAGGGAAATCACACTCCATATGGAGAATCGACCCCCGATTCTTTATAAGTGTCAGGAGGAAGATGAATCTTCTTTAGCTCCATCATCTCAAGCATGGATATTACTGCCTTATGAGCATGCATATCTGGCTCAGATGATTAAGTCCAAGGAAGAAACCACCCTTGAAGAAATGCCTATTGTGAGGGAATTCGCTGAAGTATTTCCCGAGGAACTTCCTGGTCTTCCTCCAAGAAGAGATGTTGAGTTCTCAATTGAACTTATACCTGGGGCGCTACCAATATCCAAGACTCCATATAGAATGGCTGTGGTTGAGCTTAAAGAACTGAGGAAACAACTACAGGAGAATCTGGATAAAGGGTTTATACGCCCAAGTGCATCACCATGGGGTGCACCAGTCCTCTTCGTCAAGAAGAAGGATGGGTCAATGCGGCTTTGCATCGATTATCGTGAACTTTACAAAATCACGATAAAGAACAAGTATCCTCTCCCAAGAATCGATGACTTGTTTGATCAGCTGCGTGGAGCACAATACTTCTCCAAGGTCGACTTGCGGTCGGGATATTATCAAGTAAGGGTGAATAAGGAAGATCTCCCCAAGACTGCTTTTCGTACAAGGTACGGGCACTATGAATTCATAGTAATGCCTTTCGGACTCACCAATGCTCCAGAAATATTCATGGACTTGATGAATAGAGTCTTTAGAGATTACCTAGACAAATTTGTGGTAGTCTTTATAGATGATATTCTAATATACTCCAAAACCAAGGAGGACCATGAGGAGCATTTAAAAACTGTACTAGAGACTTTGCGCAAGGAGAAGCTCTATGCAAAGTACAACAAGTGTGAGTTTTGGTTGAAGGAAGTCTCATTCTTGGGTCATATCATCACAAGCAATGGGATATCTGTGGACCCCTCCAAAACAGATGCAATTGAGGGATGGACGAGGCCAACATCGGTAACTGATATCTGTAGCTTCTTGGGGTTAGCTGGATATTATCGACGATTTGTGAGAAATTTCTCACAATTTTCCAACCCTCTTACCAAGCTAACTCGAAAGGGAGTAAAGTTTTCTTGGAGTGATGAATGCGAAGAAAGCTTCAAGGAGTTGGAAAGAAGGCTTATCACTGCACCTGTGCTCACTTTACCCACAAGTGAGGAGATTTTTGTGGTATTCAGTGATTCTTCGAAGAAGGGATTAGGATGTGTGCTGATGCAGAATGATAAAGTGATATCCTATGTCTCAAGGCAGTTGAAAATCCATGAGCGAAACTATCCAACGCATGATCTGGAGTTGGCGGCGGTGATCTTTGCCTTGAAAATCTGGCGGCCTTATCTCTATGGAGAGAAATGTGAGATATATACTGACCACAAGAGTCTTAAATATATATTCACACAGAAAGAGCTTAATATGCGCCAGAGAAGATGGATAGAGCTCATCAAGGATTATGACTGTTCAATACATTACCACCCTGGGAAGGAGAACAAGGTGGCGGATGCCCTAAGTAGAAAGGATCCAGCAATTCTATCAATGATGAGAATTGAGAAGGATCCAATCTTCTTAGACTTGATGAAGATGGACGTGGGAATCATAAAGAAGGGAACATCATCAATCCTTTCACAAATGATTGCTCAACCATCTCTTTTTGAAAGGTTAAAGGATGCTCAAAATGATGATGCAGGAATCCAAGAAAAAGTGGAAGCTATCAAAAAGGGAAAATCCTCATATTTTAATGTTAATGAAGAAGGAATTGTGCGGTTTGGGAAAAGACTATGTGTTCCATCAAGTTCGGAGCTGAAGAAGGAACTTTTGGATGATGCACATAGTTCAAATTTCTCTATTCACCCAGGGAGCACAAAGATGTATCGAGATCTCCGAGAAAACTTTTGGTGAGATAATATGAAGAAGGAGATCGCTGAATATACATCAAAGTGCCTGGTGTGTCAGAAAGTGAAGGCAGAGAGGCAGAAGTCTAAGGGGATGATGCAACCATTGCCCATACCAGAATGGAAATGGGAGAACATCACCATGGACTTCGTCACTGGACTCCCAAGGACATCCAAAGGCAACAATGCAATCTGGGTTGTTGTGGATCGTCTTACAAAGACTGCACACTTCATTGCTATTCGAGAGGATTTCTCTTTGGATCAACTGGCACGGATATATATCAGGGAAGTGGTACGGTTACATGGAGTACCACTATCTATTGTGTCTGACCGAGATCCAAGATTTACCTCTAAGTTTTGGAAGAGTCTTCAACATGCTCTGAATACTGAACTAAACTTCAGTATGACCTATCATCCTCAAACTGATGGCCAATCCGAGTGGACTATCCAAACACTTGAGGATATGTTGAGAGCGTGCTCAATGGACTTTAAAGGAGGATGGGATCAACATATTCCTCTAGTTGAGTTCTCTTATAATAATAGTTTCCACTCGAGCATCCAAATGGCACCATATGAAGCCCTGTATGGGAAAACTTGTAGAACACCGGCATGTTGGGATGAGGTCGGTGAACGTAAGCTGCTTGGACCAGAAATGGTCGAATAAATGGTGGAGAAGGTGAAAACCATTCAGCAGCATATCAAGGCAGCCCAGAGTCGACAGAAGAGTTATGCAGATAATCGTCAACGAGACCTTGAGTTTAAAGTCGGAGACATGGTGTTTTTACGCATATCTCCGTGGAAGAAGGTCATGAGGTTTGGAAAGAAAGGGAAGTTAAGTCCAAGGTACATCGGCCCCTTCGAGATTCTTGATCGTGTTGGGACTGTGGCCTATCGACTAGCACTTCCACCTACTATGGCCAAGGTGCATGATGTCTTCCATGTATCCCTCTTAAGGAAGTACATACCAGACCCTTCACATGTACTCTCTTCCGAGGTGGTACAATTAGAAGACGATCTTTCTTATGAGGAGCAACCAGTGAAGATCTTAGATCGTAGAGAAAAAGTTCTACGAAATAAGACAATGCCCCTCATCAAGGTGTTGTGGAGAAACCACAAGTTTGAAGAAGCAACTTGGGAGTCGGAGGATATGATGAAGCTAAGTTACCCACATTTATTTTAGTGTGGGAAAAGGAAAATTTTTAGGGAGAAATTTCTTAAGGGGGAATGTTGTAACGACCCAAATTTTCATTAATGGAAAATCCCTCTTGATCCAGTTAAATGTTTCTTTATGAAAAATGTTTTTATAAGATATCAACTTTTTTTAGTTTTACTTTAAGATTTGTGACCGTTACTTTTATAGTCGTTGAACAGTGATCATCTGGGTAGTTTAAATATAAGGCTTTAACGAACCAATTTTCTACTCAGACAAAGGAAGCGATGGCCTCATCCAGTAGAATTTACCCTTACGAAGCCCATTTGTCGGAGCTCGGAAAAGAGGTGGCATCTTTGGGCTTTTCCCTTGACCAAGCCCAAGCTGAGCTTCATCAATTCAAGCTCGAACGTGATTGTCTACGGGAAAAATGGAAGTTTATAGAGATTACCACTCGAGCGATGTTATCCGAGCAACCCCAAGAGTCTGTCACCATCGCACACCTTACCCTTAGGTCTTATGCGGCTATTTTAAGGGGTTATGTAACAAATAAGTAGCACCATGTTCATGTACATTATTTTTTTTTGTATATAATAATGAGAATAATTTCTTGTTATTTTTGATACATTGTAATTAGTTTTTAAAGTACAAATGGTGTTTTTAGTTATTATTTAATTAAGAATTATATTTTATTAAATTAAAGTATTTTTGAATTAAATAAAATTTTAATAAAATATTATTATTAATATTAAATTAATTTTTATTAAATATAAATGATCTTATAATTTTATGAATGCAATTAAATTTTTTATTAAGGTTTGAAAGCCATTTCTGTCAAAACCCGTGAATTTTTTATAAATGTCGGTTTTTATTTTAAAAGTGAAAATTCACATATTTAGAAAATTATTTAGATAAAATAAATATTATTTTTGGAATCAGGACGTCGAAATTATCCAACGGTGAAGTTTTCATAATTTTCTGAGACAGTCAAATTTTTGGGTAAAAATTAAATACCATTTAAATATATAATGTGTTTTATGACATCATAATGACCCAATGGTGATGTAATAAAATACCATAATCCTTATGTTCGGCAAATATATGTTTTATCATTAAAATAATGAGGTTTTGGGTTTGTTTGACTCACTTTTCAAAGCATTAATGGAGCCCTCAAGACTTATTCAACACTTTGCCTTTTTAAATTAATTTCCATGGGAGTGTGACTCACCTCCACATAAGCAACCCTAATTTTTTAATAAGTTCGGACCTTGGAATTGTAAAATATTGTTTTCCTCTTTCCTTTTCCAGAAACCATGGGCAAATACCATGGGATGGTTTGTGGTTTGGATTATTTTAATATAAGGGGTCCCAAACCTAAATAATAAAGAATTCTCTCACCTTTCCTATATAAACCCACCCAAGCTCCCACTTCCTCCTCACTCAAATCCCTTGAAGTTCGTCCAACCTCTGCCCTACTCTCTCTAGAATTCTCTCAAGGTGCCCCAATCTCCCAAGAAGCCTCTCACAAGCCTCTCTCTAGCCTTTGGAAGCACACTTCCAAGTAAGGGGTTTTCTTCCTTTCTCATTTTTTTGTCAATTTTCTTTAAGTTGTATTTCCCTTTTTATTTCAATTATGAATGTTGGGGTATGGTTTCGCACCTCCCCCATACTGCCCTATTATTGTTGGAATGATGGGAGAACCCTTTCTCTCTCATTAAATGCCTCCCATGTACACCCGTTACTATGCCGAAATTCCGAAAGGAACTTCTTTCTCTTCTTTTACATTCAAGAAATACTTTTGTATCATGAATCTAAATTCCATTTCTATTGTTGGGACATGTATATTTATTATCTCATTACTGTCCATTACATGTAAATATGATGAGGAACCCATTTCTCTCTCATCAACCTTTTTTATGAATTCTTATGTCACGCCGTTACGCTACCGAAATCGCACCGATTTTCTAAGCCAATGTCTTTGTGTAGTGAATACCATGCCCATTTCTCCATCAAGGGTATTCACCTTTATGCACATTTACATATTGATTATAAAGTTTCATGTATGAATTCCACTTTCCTTTATCGTGGAAGAAATGATTATGTTTTATGAATCCATGTTTTATGATCCATGTGGCACACTTATGCATGAAATGAAATGTTTAAGAAGGGTGCGCCCTTTATAGCGCTCCAATGCATTGGGTAAAGTATAGTATCATGATATGTCATGTGCAATGAGTGTTGACTCATGCTAATTCAAGTGCAACGAGGGTTTACTCGTGCTTCAAGTGCAATGAGGGTTTACTCATGCTCCATGTGCAATGAGCCTTGGCTCATGCTAATTCAATGTTAAGTGTTGTTGCCACATTTCCATGTTATGATTATCATGCTTTATCATGCCTTTATGTTCATGTTTCTATTATGCTCTATTGATATGCCTATTTCCTAACATGTATTTCACTCCTCATGTTATTCATTGTTTACTCCCTTACTGGGCTTTATAGCTCACCCTTTTCTTATGCATGTCCTCAGGTTATCCCATGCAATGCTAAGTACGAAGGAATGTAGTGGTCATGTAAAGGAAGTTTTCAATAAAGATGTTGTATTTCAAGTTTAAAGTTTTTATGTAATGATCCTAAGCCCCAAAGACACTAAACCTCTCGATCTTCTTTGTTGTATCAAGTGAAGTTTTATGTAATAAAGCACGCTTAAGTTGTAATAAAAAGCAGGGTTGTCATAGTTGGTATCAGAGGATAGGTTTAGTTATTTTTGGGATTAGGAAACCCTAGTAAAGCCTTAGATACAAGACTAAGCATAATAAAAACATCCCTATGTTTTGGTAAATACTAAGTAAGTGGTTTATCAAACAAATACATCCCTGTCTGGATATGAGCAGGTAGAGGCGGCTCTGGCACAGATGTATCCTAGGGGTAAAACCTGAAAACACCGCTTTGAGCTAGACTCGAACGGGAACTGGTGCACGACAACGGGCCTTGCTGCACTCTTGGTTACGACACTCCCGGGGGATATGTTTTGATGAATTCACAATCTTAGTATAAACCCTTATTAAAGGAAAAATGCCCCTAAGAATATATTTTAGAAGGAAGATCATGAAAAGCCTAGATTGAATCCTAAAGACTCATGAGTTAAAGAGATTAAAGTTTATTTATAAGTCATCAACTTTTGTCTTTGGATTAACCTTTATGCGTTACCCCTAACTTTATTTTCTTCCAGCCAATGGCCGGTAATAGGAGAACTCGGGCTAACAACCGTTGTGAAGATCAGTGTGATGATTGTACTTATGAAATGCCCAATCCAATGGGAGCGGGAATCGCGAACTTTGTCACGCTTCTCTCTCAGCTAACTCAAGTTTTGAATAGAAACACTGGTCAAGAGGAACGTTCAACCCCCCCTAAGAAAGAACAAGTCGCTATTGAAAGCTTCATGAGACAAAGGCCTCCTACTTTTAGTGGATCATCTGATCCCACGATCGCTGAACAATGGATCAACTCCATTGAGAAGATATTCTCCATCCTCCAATGCTCTGAAAAAGATAAGGTTCTCCTGGAGGCTTATCGTATGGAGGGTGAAGCTGATCAATGGTGGACGTTGATCAAAAATACGAAGCCTGAGGAGGAGATAGAGGCTTTGGAATGGAAGGTATTCCGGAAGATGTTTTTCAATAAATATTTTCCACGCACCCTCCGTCTTAAGATGGAAAGGGAATTCCTTTCCCTCAAGCAGAAAGATAAGGAATCTGTGGGAGCGTACGAGGAAAACTTCACAAGGATTGCACGATACGCTTCCGGCTTTGTCGTTACCCTTGAATGCAAGGTTGACCGCTTCTTTTGTGGGCTGAAGCCTAGCTTGCGGAAAGCATTAGCGATCCGTGACTTCGACAGCTATGAGGAAATTGTCTGATGTGCCCTCAAGGTCGAAATGGAGATCGGAGAATCACAGGGGTATCATGGGGACAAGAAGCGGAAGGTGGACTTCAATGCTGGTGGTCCGATGGATAAATCGAACGGCACTAAGAAATTCCAGCACCCCACTTGCCAAAAGTGTGGAAAGAAGCACCCTGGAAATTGCCTTAGGGGGACAAGAAAATGCTTCAAGTGTGGAAGAGAAGGGAACCTAGCTGTTAACTGTCAGCAAGAAGGACCTGCGGCTGCGACAGAGGAGAGGAACGCTCCGTTCGAACCTCAACGCGTTGTTCAATGCTTCAAATGCAAAGAACCGGGTCATTTTGCGAATCAGTGCCCTAATCCAAGGGTTATCGGAGGCAATCAACAACCTCCAAGACAGCAAGGAAGAGCTTTTTCCATCACTTCTGCCGAATTGAACCCCGACAACGAAGTGGTGACAGGTATGCTAGTTATTCATTCAAGAATGGCGAACGTACTTTTTGATTCAGGTTCTACGCATTCTTTTATATCTCAAAAGTTTAGTAGAATAATCCCTGCACCACCACAAATCATGGAAGTAAAGATGTCGGTGAGTACGGAAAATGGGGAAATCATTGCATCCCATGAGTATAAGTCCTCCCCTGTTATAATTTGTGGATTGAATTTCCCGGCGAACCTCGTCATACTCCCTTTGGTGGAATTTGATGCAATTCTTGGCATGGATTGGCTTTCCTTATATAGAGCCAACATAAATTGTCAGGAGAGGGAAATCACACTCCATATGGAGAATCGACCCCCGATTCTTTACAAGTGTCAGGAGGAAGATGAATCTTATTTAGCTCCATCATCTCAAGCATGGATATTACTACCTTATGAGAACGCATATCTGGCTCAGATGATTAAGTCCAAGGAAGAAACCACCCTTGAAGAAATGCCTATTGTGAGGGAATTCACTGAAGTATTTCCCGAGGAACTTCCAGGTCTTTCTCCAAGAAGAGATGTTGAGTTCTCAATTCAACTTATACCTGGGGCGCTACCAATATCCAAGACTCCATATAGAATGGCTGTGGTTGAGCTTGAATAACTGAAGAAACAACTACAGGAGAATCTGGATAAAGGGTTTATACGCCCAAGTGCATCACCATGGGGTGCACCAGTCCTCTTTGTCAAGAAGAAGGATGGTTCAATGCGGTTTTGCATCGATTATCGTGAACTTAACAGAATCACGATAAAGAACAAGTATCCTCTCCCAAGAATCGATGACTTGTTTGATCAGCTGCGTGGAGCACAATACTTCTCCAAGGTCGACTTGCGGTCGGGATATTATCAAGTAAGGGTGAAGAAGGAAGATATCCCCAAGACTATTTTTCGTACAAGGTACGGGCACTATGAATTCATAGTAATGCCTTTCGAACTCACCAATGCTCCAGAAATATTCATGGACTTGATGAATAGAGTTTTTAGATATTACCTAGACAAATTTGTGGTAGTCTTTATAGATGATATTCTAATATACTCCAAAACCAAGGAGGACCATGAGGAGCATTTAAAAACTGTACTAGAGACTTTGCGCAAGGAGAAGCTCTATGCAAAGTACAGCAAGTGTGAGTTTTGGTTGGAGGAAGTCTCATTATTGGGTCATATCATCACAAGCAATGGGATATCTATGGACCCCTCCAAAACAGATGCAATTGAGGGATGTCCGAGTCCAACATCGGTAATTGATATCCGTAGCTTCTTGGGGTTAGTTGGATATTATCGACGATTTGTGAGAAATTTCTCACGATTGTCCAACCCTCTTACCAAGCTAACTCGAAAGGGAGTAAAGTTTTCTTGGAGTGATGAATGCGAAGAAAGCTTCAAGGAGTTGGAAAGGAGGCTTATCACTGCACTCGTGCTCACTTTACCCACAAGTGGGGAGCTTTTTGTGGTATTCAGTGATGCTTCGAAGAAGGGCTTAGGATGTGTGCTGATGCAGAATGATAAAGTGATATCCTATACCTCAAGGCAGTTTAAAATCCATGAGCGAAACTATCCAACGCATGATCTGGAGTTGGCGGCGGTGATCTTTGACTTGAAAATCTGGTGGCATTATCTCTATGGAGAGAAATGTGAGATATATAATGACCACAAGAGTCTTAAATATATATTCACACAGAAAGAGCTTAATATGCACCAGAGAAGATGGATAGATCTCATCAAGGATTATGACTGTTCAATACATTACCACCCTGGGAAGGCGAACAAGGTGGCGGATGCCCTAAGTAGAAAGGATCCAGCAATTCTATCAATGATGAGAATTGAGAAGGATCCAATCTTCTTAGACTTGATGAAGATGGACGTGGGAATCATAAAGAAGGGAACATCATCAATCCTTTCACAAATGATTGCTCAACCATATCTTTTGGAAAGGTTAAAGGATGCTCAAAAGGATGATGCAGGAATCCAAGAAAAAGTGGAAGCTATCAAAAAGGGAAAATCCTCAGAGTTTAATGTTAATGAAGAAGGAATTGTGCGGTTTGGGAAAAGACTATGTGTTCCATCAAGTTCGGAGCTGAAGAAGGAACTTTTGGATGATGCACATAGTTCAAATTTCTCTATTCACCCAGGGAGCACAAAGATGTATCGAGATCTCCGAGAAAACTTTTGGTGGGATAATATGAAGAAGGAGATCGCTGAATTTACATCAAAGTGCCTGGTGTGTCAGCAAGTGAATGCAGAGAGGCAGAAGTCTAAGGGGATGATGCAACCATTGCCCATACCAGAATGGAAATGGGAGAACATCACCATGGACTTCGTCACTGGACTCCCAAGGACATCCAAAGGCAACAATGCAATATGGGTTGTTGTGGATCGTCTTACAAAGACTGCACACTTCATTACTATTCGAGAGGATTTCTCTTTGGATCAACTGGCACGGATATATATTAGGGAAGTGGTACGGTTGCATGGAGTACCACTATCTATTGTGTCTGACCGAGATCCAAGATTTACATCTAAGTTTTGGAAGAGTCTTCAACATGCTCTGAATACTGAACTGAACTTCAGTACGGCCTATCATCCTCAAACTAATGGCCAATCCGAGTGGACTATCCAAACACTTGAGGATATGTTGAGAGCGTGCTCAATGGACTTTAAAGGAGGATGGGATCAACATCTTCCTCTAGTTGAGTTCTCTTATAATAATAGTTTCCACTCGAGCATCCAAATGGCACCATATGAAGCCCTGTATGGGAAAACTTGTAGAACACCGGCATGTTGGGATGAGGTCGGTGAACGTAAGCTGCTTGGACCAGAAATGGTCGAAGAAATGGTGGAGAAGGTGAAAACCATTCAGCAGCATATCAAGGTAGCCCAGAGTCGACAGAAGAGTTATGCAGATAATCGTCGATGAGGCCTTGAGTTTAAAGTCGGAGACATGGTGTTTTTACGCATATCTCCGTGGAAGAAGGCCATGAGGTTTGGAAAGAAAGGGAAGTTAAGTCCAAGGTACATTGGCCCCTTCGAGATTCTTGATCGTGTTGGGGTTGTGACCTATCGACTAGCACTTCCACCTACTATGGCCAAGGTGCATGATGTCTTCCATGTATCCCTCTTAAAGAAGTACATACCAGACCCTTCACATGTACTCTCTTCCGAGGTGGTACAATTAGAAGACGATCTTTCTTATGAGGAGCAACCATTGAAGATCTTAGATCGTAGAGAAAAAGTTCTACGAAATAAGACAATGCCCCTCATCAAGGTGTTGTGGAGAAACCACAAGTTTGAAGAAGAAACTTGGGAGTCGGAGGATATGATGAAGCTAAGTTACCCACATTTGTTTTAGTGTGGGAAAAGGAAAATTTTGAGGGTGAAATTTCTTAAGGGGGGAATGTTGTAACGACCCAAAATTTCATTAATGGAAAATCCCTCTTGATCCAGTTAAATGTTTCTTTATGAAAAATGTTTTTATAAGATATCAACTTTTTTTAGTTTTACTTTAAGATTTGTGACCGTTACTTTTATAGCCGTTGAACAGTGATCATCTGGGTAGTTTAAATATAAGGCTTTAACGAACCAATTTTCTACTCAGACAAAGGAAGTGATGGCCTCATCCAGTAGAATTTCCCCTTACAAAGCCCATTTGTCGGAGCTCGGAAAAGAGGTGGCGTCTTTGGGCTTTGCCCTTGACCAAGCCCAAGCTGAGCTTCATCAAGTCAAGCTCGAACGTGATCGTCTACGGGAAAAATGGAAGTTGTTAGAGATTACCACTCGAGCGATGTTATCCGAGCAACCCCAAGAGTCTGTCACCATCGCACACCTTACCCTTAGGTCTTATGCGGATATTTTAAGGGGTTATGTAACAAATAAGTAGCACCATATTCATGTACATTATTTTTTTTGTATATAATAATGAATATAATTTCTAGTCATTTTTGATACATTGTAATTAGTTTTTAAAGTACAAATGGTGTTTTTAGTTATTATTTAATTAAGAATTATATTTTATTAAATTAAAGGATTTTTGAATTAAATAATATTTTAATAAAATATTATTATTAATATTAAATTAGTTTTTATTAAATATAAATGATCTTATAATTTTATGAATGCAATTAAAATTTTTATTAAGGTTTGAAAGCCATTTCTGTCAAAACCCGTGATTTTTTTATAAATGTCGGTTTTTATTTTAAAAGTGAAAATTCACATATTTAGAAAATTATTTAGGTAAAATAAATATTATTTTTGGAATCAGGACGTCGAAATTATCCAACGGTGAATTTTTCATAATTTTCTGAGACAGTCAAATTTTTGGGTAAAAATTAAATACCATTTAAATATATAATGTGTTTTTTGACATCATAATGAACCAATGGTGATGTAATAAAATACCATAATCCTTATGTTCGTCCAATATATGTTTTATCATTAAAATAATGAGGTTTTGGGTTTGTTTGACTCACTTTTCAAAGCATTAATGGAGCCCTCAAGACTTATTCAACACTTTGCCTTTTTAAATTAATTTCCATGGGAGTGTGACTCACCTCCACATAAGCAACCCTAATTTTTTAATAAGTTCGGACCTTGTACTTGTAAAATATTATTTTCCTCTTTCCTTTTCCAGAAACCATGGGCAAATACCATGGTATGGTTTGTGGTTTGGATTATTTTAATATAAGGGGTCCCAAACCTAAATAATAAAGAATTCTCTCACCTTTCCTATATAAACCCACCCAAGCTCCCACTTCCTCCTCACTCAAAGCCCTTGAAGTTCATCCAACCTCTGCCTTACTCTCTCTAGAATCCTCTCAAGGTGCCCCAAGCTCCCAAGAAGCCTCTCACAAGCCTCTCTCTAGCCTTTGGAAGCACACTTCCAAGTAAGGGGTTTTCTTCCTTTCTCATTTTTTTGACAATTTTCTTTAAGTTGTATTTCCCTTTTTATTTCAATTATGAATGTTGGGGTATGGTTTCGCACCTCCCCCATACTGCCCTATTATTGTTTGAATGATGGGAGAACCTTTTCTCTCTCATTAAATGCCTCCCATGTACACCCGTTACTATGCCGAAATTCCGAAAGGAACTTCTCTCTCTTCTTTTACATTCAAGCAATACGTTTGTATCATGAATCTAAATTCCATTTCTATTGTTGGGACATGTATATTTATGATCTCCTTAATGTCCATTACATGTAAATATGATGAGGAACCCCTTTATCTCTCATCAACCTTTTTTATAAATTCTTATGTCACGCCGTTACGCTGCCGAAATCGCACCGATTTTCTAAGCCAATGTCTTTGTGTAGTGAATACCATGCCCATTTCTCCATCAAGGGTATTCACCTTTATGCACATTTACATATTGATTATAAAGTTTCATGTATGAATTCCACTTTCCTTTATCGTGGAAGAAATGATTATGTTTTATGAATCCATGTTTTATGATCCATGTGGCACACTTATGCATGAAATGAAATGTTTAAGAAGGGTGCGCCCTTTATAGCGCTCCAATGCATTGGGTAAAGTATAGTATCATGATACGTCATGTGCAATGAGTGTTGAATCATTCTAATTCAAGTGTAACGAGGGTTTACTCGTGCTTCAAGTGCAATGAGGGTTTACTCATGCTCCATGTGCAATGATCCTTGGCTCATGCTAATTCAATGTTAAGTGTTGTTGCCACATTTCCATGTTATGATTATCATGCTTTATCATGCCTTTATGTTCATGTTTCTATTATGCTCTATTGATATTCCTATTTCCTAACATGTATTTCACTCCTCATGTTATTCATTGTTTACTCCCTTACTGGGATTTATAGCTCACCCTTTTCTTATGCATGTCCTCAGGTTATCCCATGCAATGCTAAGTACGAAGGAATGTAGTGGTCATGTAAAGGAAGTTTTCAATAAAGATGTTGTATTTCAAGTTTAAAGTTTTTATGTAATGATCCTAAGCCCCAAAGACACTAAACCTCTCGATCTTCTTTGTTGTATCAAGTGAAGTTTTATGTAATAAAGCACGCTTAAGTTGTAATAAAAATCAGGGTTGTCATATTCTTACCTTCTCTCCTTTCTTCTTCCAACCATTGTAATGAAATCCTTTGATCTTGTACATTGTTGGTTTTGATATTGATCAGTTTTGATATAGGTTTCTCTTGGAAATCATCCACACCTTCTTCCCCATGGGAGTTTGTCATTTGAAGCATTGGCAGTTAAAGGTAAGGAGTCTAAATCTTAACCCTATAGTTTGATAATTTCCAAGCCTATGAAATATTGTGATTGAACCAACTTAACGTGAACCCAAACCTATTAAGTAATGATTTATATTATGCCTTTATTCCCTTTGGTTTCAATTGGATTCTGGACTAACTTATAGTTACCTGTGGGGTGAGCGAACCATGAATATAATTGAATTGAATAATGTTTGAAAGTGTGTTTAGCCTGGAATGCGGACTTAGGTGATTTCTTGATATATAATCTCTAATTTGGGACTTATTTCTTTTTATATAACTATTAATCAATTTTGATTAAAATTGAAAGTGGTATATGAAAGATAAATGGTAATTATCATAATTAACCATTAATATTTTTGATGTGATATTGTGACATCCATGTTGTACGACATGACTTGTGTTCCAAGATGAAGTTCTTATATATCGAGCTTGGACCTGGAACATAAAAACTTATATACTGGAATTATGATATTGAGAGGGCTCAACCCAATCCCATGTTGTAATGCCTATACAGAGAAGACAATTCCTAGACCCATGTTGTAATGCTTATAGGGATTTGACCCGGATGTTGTAATGCTTATAGATCTTTGAACCGGATTGTTGTGACTATACCATGGTTATATGGTTGTGGTTTACAAGGTAATAATACATGCACATAGATATTCTGGAATGGTGCCAAAGTAGGTTATTTTACCATGGTTATATGGTTTTGGTTGGCATGGTCTTAAGACATTCTCAGAGATATTCTGTAATGGAGTCGAAGTTGGTTATTTTACCATAGTTATATGGTTGTGGTTGGCATGGTCGTAAGATATGCCTATAGATATTCTATCATGGAGCCAAAGTTGGTGTTTTTTTTATTTTATTAATTATTTAATTAATTAATACAAATGTTTATCGCTTTATTTCATACACTTTTTATCAGTCTGGTTTGTTTAGACATTATGCTGTCGACCTACTGAATTATACTCACACCCTATTTGGGATTCCATTTATTATTCAAGAAGATTACGTGGATGTAGGTTTTGAAAAGGGAAAAGAACCTTGTGGATGATTGTTTTCTTGCTATATGGGCTGGATTTTGGAGGTAGAACCGATGTGGGGTTTGGGACCAGGGACTTTTGAGTCATTATTTTAGTTTGCTAGTCTTTTATGTGTATTATTTTCAACATGAAATATATTTTTATTTAATCACATAATTACATTAATCCTTTATTATTTTATTGTATTATTCTGTTAGATTTTATTTTTTTCTTCCGCTATGTCTATACTTTGATTTCTTTCATTAATATGGTTTATTTTCTAATGCTATGACACTTCATACTATGGAGTATAGTCTCCCCACTATACATTTCACACCCCGACTTCTAGTTAGAAGCCTCTGGTATATGGGGAGGTATGCCTGAACTCTTTCCACCAACCCTTTTTTTCCACGTGAGGGAGTGCCATATCGATGGACGTTACAGTTCCCGGTATGACTCAAAGTGTTTGTATCTTTTTAAAATTTACATTTTAGTTCAAAACATATGTCACTCGCTGAAAACTAAGAAAAAACACTTGGATTGTTATGATAATATAGAAAAATGATTCAAAAGTAATGTTTTATGTGTAGGAACCATTCTCACATCAAACCGACACATGATTTAACTGGTATGATTCAAAGTGCATGTTTTCAGTTTAAAAGGAAATTTTAGTAAAAAAAAGTAACATGATCAAAATCAAGAAAACGAATTAAGATTTTTTTGCTAATTTTGGGAAATGATCCATAATTCATTTGTGTTGTGTATGAATCATATTCACCTCAATTTGATGCACGATGTAACTAGTATTACTCAAATTGTGTGATTTTAGTTTGAAAATGAAATTTTATTAATGTATTATTTCATATATATGTTTTATTTATTTATTTATAGTATTAGTGATATAAGATTTTTTTTCTTATATAGGTGGAATATTTTTCTTGAGTCGGGGTGGTTTGTTCGGAAACTTATTTCATGATTGGGCTTTTTGAGAGGGAGTCGGGTTCTGAAGACAATGAAATAATTGATGTTTTTGAATGTTTGCGATAAATTTCACTTTCTAATGTTTTTTATTCAAAAAAATGTTTGAAATTTATATAATAGTGTATTTTTCTTATATTTGTGATATAAATTTTAGTTCAACTAAATTATGAATTTTCCATATCTTGTATTTTTCTGTATTTTTATTGCATTATGTTGTAATTTTAATATTGCACTGCAGTAGTATTCCCTTTATCAATTCTAAAAGTAAAGTTGATAAAAGGGACCCCCTTTTAATGATGCTTATATCAACAATTTTTTTTAGGGTTGATGAAATATTTTTATAGAACTGTTAGAAGTCTATTTTTTAAGATTGTATAATTCTTATTTATTTTGTTAAATTCTAATTTATATCTTCGTTTTGTTCTAGTTGATGACATGATGTTTTTTGTTATGCGTATAACGACTTTAGCTATGGTGGAAATTGGATGTTGTGGATTTGGTGAGATGGGAGTATTGGTTATGAGTTGATGATGTACATTGAATATAGTTTATCTGTATATATATGATTAGTGAGCGTATGGTTGACTAATGGTAGTGTATATATGATTGTTGATGTATGACTATGTTTATTGGGTATTTATTATTGAGTTTATCGTATTAATGGGCTCATTTTATGTGTATTTTTTTTAAATAGTATTTAAAAACAATTATATAATAGGTTAAGTGGTAGTTTTGATAACCATCACTAAACCACATCGTCGCTGATTTTTTTGCAGCTATTCAGTTAATTTCAATTATTTTTATTCCTTGAAAAATAAACCTCTGCTAATTAAATTAGTAACTATTATTCTAAATTCCCCAAATTTATTTTCTTTAATAAATAATTGTCTCCAGCTGAATAAAAATTCGTTTCTAAATACAAAAGAATCACGCATATAAATTTTTTTTAGACTATAAGAACTGTTGATAAATGATTGTTAACCATGAAATATATGGTGGTTTGAAAAACCCCTGCTAAAAAATAGTGAGGGTTTAAACAAACAACAATAGTAAAAATCGTTCCTAAGACAACATTTTTTTGTAGTGCTTAGAGATTACCAAGTGAGAACTTTATGATATGAAGTCTCATTCGCATACGAGTACTCACATCCAATAGCCAACATACCATGTGTCTCATCATAGAGTGTTATCTGACTGTAGAAGAATATTTAAAAATATCATCATAGTATTTCAAGGATGTCATCTTAGTGGAGAAATGTAATGCTATTTTCAATGCGACATATACTCTAAGATATTATTACATTAAATCCACACGGAACAATGAATGATATGTAATAAGATATTTTATTAATTTTCACTTCTTCGAATATAAAAGAAATTTAAAGTACAAATAGGTTCACTAGAACAACTACTCCAATAAACCTTGGTCTCCACTATGATACATTCTAAGGTTAAAAAATGATTATTGTGAGACTGCAAGACAAGTTATACCCCAGCCTGCAAGCTGATGTGTTCCCATAATATGATGATCAATGATTTGTTCATCCAAAATGAAAACCATGGGTTAGATTCAAGGTGGCCCATCACAAATCGGATTTGTAAATTTGTGTTTATGTGAGAGGAGAAATGAAACAATATTCATAGATAAATTGTCAACCCCCACTTCCTTAACTCATGGGTCAAAGACATGGCTTCCTCCTTTAATTATCTTGTTGATAACCCACACCTTAGTGAAAAGTATTTTGTGGGTGTTTCATAAGCCAAACCAACACAAATTTCTCAAGATAAATTGTAATGGATCTATCTTGCGGTCTACTGATGGCAACAAGGATATTTTTTTTGTGTATTACAATTGGTGGATTGATGGGTTTTGTCATTAGATTGTTTGGATTTTTTCATTGGGTTTTATCCTTGGATTTTTTGGGTTTTCTGTTTTTTTCTTGGCTTGATATTATATATATATATATATATATATATATTTCGTTACATTTTTTATCCATATATATATATATATATATATATTTAAATACATATTTAAAATATGTTTTGTGCGTGTGTGTTTATAAATACATACATACATATATATATATTTATATATATGTGTGCATATATTTATTAATTTACATATATTATATATTAATATTTATATACATATATTAGAATATGTAGATAAACATATATATGTTTGTTAATACACACACAAATATATATATAAACACACATTATATATACATTAATTGTATATGTATATATATCTAACTACTCATACATTTGTATTTTTAAAAAAATGGATATTGTTTTTTATTTAGATAAGGTTTATACATTGACAAATATATTTTATATGTAAATATGTTTAATTATTTATTTATAAAATTAAATTTTTATGGGTGAATATATAAAATATATGTATATATTTGATTATAAGTAAAAATATATTGTGAAAGATGATAAAATTTAAAAACCATAATATCAATATTAATGTTATACCTATGGATAAATTTAGTCTCCATTAAAAATAGGAAAAAAGACCTCTTTAAACGAGGTTGAAATTCTATAGAATATTTAAAAATATGGCTACCCCGATTAAAAAATCAGTTTTGAGGCCTTCTGGGCCTTTTTGGCCTTGAAAAATGTGAAGAAGGCTTCCCCTATGTCATCAGTGTGTAGATGTAACACCCTAATATTTTATGAGAAGTATATTTTTTTATGTATTATGTTATACGCAAAGGAATCTTTCACTGCACAAAACACTAGCTTGGCTTGCGTTACACGCAATCGCGACCTTCCTCGATAGCGTGTGTAGTACGCAATACCGAGTTTCCCTAAACAATGATATATTATTATATTATAAACTAGAAGTTATGAATAGTATTAAATGAATTTTGAATTTTATAAAATTATAATTCATCATACACATTTTCTAGAATGAGGTATGAAAACAAAATCAGTTTTTCGGATAAAAGAAGTATTTTTCAAAAAATGCAGTTTTACAGCTTTTTGATGGCACACCCAATTTAAATCTAGTTTTGACATGTTTATAAGTTAAATTTGAAAAAATAAAATTCTTCTTTGGAATCAGGATATAAAAATTTACTTTGGAAAAATTTTTCATATTATTCTGGTAACTTTCATATTTTGATGAATAGTAAAAACACGCTATATTTTAATTAAAAACAACTTTTTTCATCCCAATAATTTATATGTTTAAGTTATAATATTGAATGGATTTAAAGTATAAATAGAATATATTTTTACCATTTAATATAATGTATGTCATTAGCATTAATTTTACATTGAATTCATAGGTAAAAACATTTCAATGTTTGACAATGTTTTAACTTTTAAAACTCGTTTGCTTAACAACAGGATTAATTTTAAATTAATTACTGCAACTTCTGTGTTTTGAATTTTGAAAAATGGATTCCATATTTGGAATCAGTGGGTCCAAATTATGTTAATAGGTTACTTTTAATTTTTTGATATTATGAATAGTAACTACGATAATTTTTATTTACTGCGGTTAAAGGTAAATAGGGTAATTCAAGGTTAAAAGAATATTATAATAATTCAAAATTACCTTGAAACTTGTCCTAACCTTATTAAATTAGTATTGGCCGACCATGGGCATCCTCTGGTCGATTTCAGGACTCCATTGAGCCACTTGGTACTGATAATGACAATTTGGATTAATTAATTTAATGTAAAGACAAAATTGACATTAACAAAAATCTTTTAGTAATTAATTTTTATAATGGGTTATATAAATTATATTGTCTACTATAAATATTAATAGGAAATCTAAAAATATTTCCTACATAATGATATTTTTTTAGAATTTTTTTACCCCAAATAAGTTAAATTATTTATGACATAATAATGATGAAGTATTTACCTCATTAATAAATGATTTAAATAAATAAGATTATAATGATTAAAATATTTTCCAAAAAATGTCCAATTATGATTGGATGATTTAATTTCTACCATGAGTCATCCTATCTTCATCATTAATGATTTTTGGAACTTTTGAAACCGAAGATATGTTTATAATAAAATAATATTTCCACACTTTCCAAAGGTGCCCCTCTCCTCCCTTATAAAAGGGAACCTCCTCCCTCTCCTCCTCACACCAATTTGAGCCTTCAAGCTCAGCCAAACCCTTCCCATTTCACTTCCCCACTTCCTTATAAACCTACTAGTGGTACTGGTCTTCTCAAAAGACCAACTCTAGTGCCCTAAGAGAAAGTTTAAAGGAGGCACTTTGAGAAAGAGGTAATACCTTCTACCGTTTTCTTCAAGTTCCATTCTTCTTCTACTCCCTATTCATTAGTTCTTTCATTATGAATTAATAACATCATTATCCCTCATATATTGATATGTTATTATAAATATGAAACAACCCTATTTCACCTCTTATCCATCCTACGGTAAACAAAATCATCGCGCGTGCGTATGTACGGAATACCGTCTCCACACCGTGGTGTAATATGTTTTCCACCACCACCTTACTTGGATGAGTATAATGGTGTAAATAAATAAATATATATTATTATTTTAAAGTGGAATTTATTCTGAAATATTATACAGTTCAATACAATTCAATGATCATGGGAACAATATCATCGCTCGTGCGTACATACGACCTACTGTCTCCACGATGTGATGTGACTCGTTCTATATGATCTTCATTGAATAATGATTATATAAATGAATTTAATGATTTAATATGATATATATTACACTAATACCATTCTGTAAATGATGTATCTATATCCTATAAAGAGGAATATGAGTTTATTCGACAAAACACGCATAAGAACATAAAGCAATAAACACCCGAATAACAAGTAGCAATGAAATAATACTACTTAGAAGATATAAATATGACCATATATGATATCATAACAAAGAGTATGATTCTGGAATAAGTCAATGACATTATTTAAATCATTATAAAGGAGGTTCGGACACGTATAATGCATATCAGACCTAAAGTAAGTGAAAATCTCACAATCTCATTTTTATCCGAGATTGTTTGTACATTGGTATTTACTGGGGTGTATTTTATCATCCACATACATGGTTCCTTAATATGTAATATTATTTCTATCCTCCTACAATTGTTAAAATCCAATTTTACCCTTCGGTGAGTTTTTAGTAAAAGATATGAAAGGAATCTTTTGTCGTTTTTCGTACGAGGTACTTTTTGACTTTTCTGGCCAAAATACGAGAAGAATTTTTTTTTAACTTATATGGCATGAATGGATTTTTTTTTATGATTTCATAGAAAATTATTTCCATGAAGCTTATTTTACAAGTTCTCAAGTTTATTTTTAATCAAATTCCTTTAGATTAAAATGGTATGACATGTTAAGAAATGAAAAATGTTTTTGAAGTAGAAAGGATATTTTCCTCAAGAATGGAGTTCAAGTGTTTTATCAAAATTATTTTCCATATAAGATAATATAGGGTTTTGTTTATATCCCTATTTTTACATTGATTTTATTATGTTATGATGGAATTATTTTTATGATGTCCTTTTATCTTATATGGATTATGTTATGATGACATGATGTTTAAGAATCCCATTTTTTTACATGGGTTATGATATAATGTATGATTTTTGATCTTGTGGCACACATAAGAATGGTATTGTTATAAGATGGGTGGTACCTATATCTACCTCCAATTCATTGGGTAAAGATTTATATCTCATGAGATAGACATGCCAGGAACGGAAAGTTAATCCGGTTTAGTGATACAAGGCTGGAACGAGGAGTGAACTCAGTTCAGTAATGGAATTTGTCCGCTAAGATGGTCTTGGAAATGAGACTTGACTAATATGAAATTATTTCCTATGATTATGTGTGTATGCCACAAAGTTTCATTTTTTAAGTTATGATTATTTGGGATTACGTTTCATTACTATGATTTATCCCATGACATGATATTATGGCATCTTTTGCAGGTTAAGATTTTCAAAATGTTATGTTCTTATGTATATGATATGACTGATATTTCTTTTTTTTACCCTTACTGAGCATTTGAGCTCACACTTTTTTATGTTTTCTTTTCCCCAGGTCCGGAATAAGGATATTAAGTAGGATATGCCAAAAAGGTACTCTAGATATGATGAAATAAACGGGAGACAATGTAGTTGATTTTATGAACCAGTTGTTTATGATTCTCAGTTTCTAAAGACACTATACTTATATGGTCCATTCATGGTTTTGTTATATGTTGTAATAAGTATTATTCAACTCTTAGGTAATAACAATGTTTGTAAAAGTATGGGTCGTTATAGTTGGTATTAGAGGAAAGGTATAGTCAACCTTTGGAAACTAGGATGTGAAAGCCTTAGTAAATTTTACAAGACTCACAAGGTACGTTTCCGGAATTATTATCCCACCTGAGAGTAAAATCGATCCATTCTTTAGTGTCTTAAAACCATGTCTTCGAAGGGTGTTATCCATAAGGGACTTCAATAGCTACGAGGAAATTGTTCGATGTGCTCTCAAGGTTGAGATGGAGATTGGAGTAACCCATCAGTCATATAGGTTTGATAAGGAGAGGAAAATGGAATTAAAAGGAAAATCTAAAGACCACACTAAAAAGAATATGAGTTTTCCTTTATGCTCAAATTTTGGAAAGAAACATGGAGGTAATTGTCTTAAAGGGACAAGAAAATGTTTTAAGTGTGGAAAAGAAGGTCATCGGGCAGTTGAATGTTGAAATAATGGGAAGAAGATGTCTAATGATGCGAACAAAGAAAGGGATGCATGGAATGCACCTTCTATGCCTAAATGTTTCAAGTGCAAGGAGATGGGGAATTATGCCAATCAATTCCCAAATCCAAGGGTTGATGATGATGATCGACATCAACAAACTCTTAAGGCTAAAGACAAAGGAAATTCACATGCAATTACTATCAGCGATGTGGAGTATGACAATGAAGTGGTGAGAGGTACACTTACCATCCACTCTAAAGTAGTAAATGTTTTATTTAATTCTGGATCCACCCACTATTTTATTTATGAAGATTTTTCTAAGGGTATCGCCATATTACCTCAACAATTAGATGTTGAGTTAGTTTTGACAACTCCTAATAGCACAACGGTCGCATCAATAGTTTATAATTCTTCTCCGATTGAAGTTTGTGGGAAAGTGATTCCTGCAAATATTATGATCCTTCCTATAGTGGAATTTGATGTGATTCTTGGCATGGATTGACTTTATTTATACAGAGCTCATATCAATTTCCAAAGAAGGGAAATCACATTTAATATTCCAGATCAATCTATGATCGTCTATCAATGCAAGGATGAATATAACCTTACAGAGGAAATTTCTTCCATCTTATGAGTCTTGATTCCACTAAATGAAGGTTATTTATCTCAAATGGTTGGAGAGAAACTCATGATTAAGAATACACCCATTTTACGGGAGTTTTATGATGTCTTTCCGGAGGAATTTCCAGGTCTTCCCCCAAATCGTGAAGTTGAGTTTTAAATAGAACTTATACCGGGTGCTATACCTATTTCAAAGACACCTTATAGAATGGCCCCAATTGAGTTGAAATAATTGAAGAAGCAACTCTAAGAGAATCTTGATAAAGGATTCATACGCCCTAGTGTGTCACCATGGGGAGCACCTATTCTATTTGTTAAGAAGAAAGATGGATCAATGAGACTTTGCATTGATTATAGAGAACTTAACAAGATCAATATCAAGAACAAATATCCTCTTCCACGCATTGATGACTTATTTGAACAACTACGCGGATCTCAATACTTTTCCAAGATTGATCTTCATTCAGGGTATCATCAATTAAGGGTCAAAAAAAGTGGATATACCAAAGATGGCTTTTCGTACAAGGTATGGACACTATGAATTTATATTGATGCCATTTGGTCTTAAAAATTCCCCTGCTATCTTCATGGATCTAATGAATAGAGTCTTTAGAGACTATCTTGATCAGTTTGTGGTAGATTTTATAAACGATATTCTTTTCTATTCAAAGATCAATGAAGAACATGAAGATCACTTGAGAATTTTATTGAAGACCCTGATAAAGGAGAAGCATTATGCCAAATTTACCAAGTGTGAATTTTGGCTTCAAAAAGTTGCATTTTTTGGTCACATAATCTCAAAAGAGGGGATATCTGTGGACCCAGCAAAAATAGAGGTTATCAAAAGATGGTCGAGACCAACAACAGTAACTGAGATTCGAAGTCTTCTTGGCTTGGCTGGACATTACCGATGTTTTGTGAATGATTTTTCAATGTTATCTAACCCACTCACCAAGTTGACTCAGAAAGGTGTTAAGTTTGTTTGGACAGAGGAATGTGGAGAGAATTTCAAAGAGCTAAAAAGAAGGTTAGCCAGTGCACCTATGCTCACACTACCTTACAGTGTATAAAGGTTTGTGATCTACAGTGATGCATCCAAGAAGGGACTGGGGTGTGTTCTCATGCAAAACGATATGGTGATAGCTTATGCCTCATGACAGTTGAAAATCCATGAGCAAAATTACCCAACTCAGTATTTGGAGTTAGCTGTAGTAATATTTGCATTAAAGATTTGGAGGCTTTATCTTTATGGTGAAAGGTGTGATATTTATACTGATCATAAAAGTTTAAAGTATATTTTCACACAAAAGGAACTGAATATGTGCCAAAGAAGATGGTTGGAGATAATTAAGGATTACTACTTCTCAATTCATTACCACCCTGGGAAAGAAAACAAGGTGGCAGACGCATTAAGTCGACAAGACCATGCTAGCTTATCCATGATGAGGATCACAAAAGATCTGATATTTATGGATTTACAAAGGCTGGAACTTGGAATTTTAATGGAATAGGGAAAATATTATCTTTCTCAAATTAATGGTCAACCATCTATACATGTGAGGATTAAAGAGGCGTAGAAAGAAGATGTGGAGTTACAAAAGAAGGTGAAAAATGTTCCTGAATTCAACCTTGATTGTGATGGGATAATAAGGTTCAGGAACCGTGTCTGTATTACTCCCATACAAGAATTAAAGAAGGAGCTACTGGATGAGGCTCATAGTTCTTCATTTTCTATTCATCCTGGAAGTACAAAGATGTACATGGACCTGAAAGAGTACTTCTGGTGGGATGGCATAAAAAGAGATGTTGCTGAATATGTCTCTCGATGCGTGGTTTGTCAGCAAGTTAAAGCTGGGAGACAAAAATCTAAGGGAATGTTACAACCATTACCCATACCAGAATAGAAATGGGAAAACATCACTATGGACTTTGTCACCGGACTTCCTAAAACATCCAAAGGAAATAATGCTATCTAGGTTATAGTTGATCGTCTTACGAAGTCGGCACACTTTATTGCTATTAGAGAATATTTTTATCTTGATCAGCTTTCCAGGATATATGTAAAGGAAGTGGTAAGATTTCATGGAGTACCACTTTAAATTATATCTAATTGGGATCCGAGGTTTACCTCAAAATTCTGGCAAAGTCTTCAGCATGCTCTAGATACATAGTTGAGTTTCAGCACTGCTTACCATCCTCAGACAGACGGTCAGTCTGAGAGGAAAATTCAAACTCTAGAAGAAATGTTGAGATCTTGCTCTATGGATTTCAAAGGTGGTTGGGATCAACACCTATCTTTGGTGGAATTTTCTTATAATAATATCTTTCACTCCAGTATTCAGATGGATCTTTATGAAGACCTCTATGGAAAGAAATGCAGAACTCCAACTTGCTGGGATGAAGTTGGGGAAAGAAAGCTATTAGGGCCTGATCTTGTTGCTGAGATAGCAGAAAAGGTAAGATCTATTCAACAACACATAAGAGCAGCTCATAGTCGATATAAAATTTCTACCGACAACCGTAGAAAAGACCTAGAGTTTGAAGTTGGTGATAAAGCATTCTTACGAATATCTCCTTGGAAGAGAGTAATGAGATTTGGAAAGAAGGGAACGTTGAGCCCTAGATATATCAGTCCTTTTGAAATTATGGATCGTTTTGGGAAGGTAGCTTACTGATTGGCACTTCCACCAAATCTCTCTCAAGTTCATGATGCGTTCCATGTATCTCTCCTAAGGAAGTACATACCTGATCCTTCACATGTACTAAGCTCAGAAGTTGTAACACTAGAGCAAGATATTTCTTATGAAGAACATCTGATAGAGATTCTGGATCGTAGCAAAAAATTTCTGTGAAACAAGACCACTCGCTTGGTAAAAGTTTTATGGAGGAACCACCAATTAGAATAAGCTACATGGGAACTTGAGGATATGATGAGGGAGAGGTATCCTCATCTGTTTGTTACGAAGTGATGAATTTCGTGGGCGAAATTAATTTTAAGGGGGGTTGAATGTAACACCCTGATATTTTATTAGAATTATATTTTTTATTTATTATGTTATACGCAAAGGAATCTTTCACTACACACAACACTAGCTTGGCTTGCGTTACATGCAATCGCGACCTTCCTAGATAGCATGTGTAGTACGCAATAACGAGTTTCACTAAACAATGATATATTATTATATTATAAACCAACCGTTATGAATATTATTAATTGAATTTTGAATTTTATAACATTATAATTCATCTTACACATTTTCTAGAATGTGGTATGAAAACAAAATCAATTTTTCGGATAAAAGAAGTATTTTTCAAAAAATGCGGTTTTACCGCCTTTTGATGGCGCACCCATTTTAATTCTAGTTTTTTGACATTCTTATAAGTTAAATTTGAAAAAATAAAATTATTCTTTGGAATCAAGATATAAAAATTTACTTTGGATAAAATTTTCATATTATTCTGGTAACTTTCATATTTTGATGAATAGTAAAAACACGCTATATTTTAATTAAAAACAACCTTTTTCATCGCAATAATTTATATGGTTAAATTATAATATTGAATGGTTTTAAAGTATAAATAGAATAAATATTTACCATTTAATAAAATTTATTTCATTAGCGTTAATTTTACATTGAATTCAAAGGTAAAACATTTCAATCTTTAACAATGTTTTAACTTTTAAAACCCGTTTTCTTAACAATGGGATTAATTTTAAATTTATTACTGCAACTTCTGTGTTTTTAATTTTGAAAAATGGATTCCATATTTTGAATCAGTGGCCCCAAATTATGTTAATAGGTTACTTTTATTTTTTTTGATATTGTGAATAGTAACTACCGTAATTTTTATTTACTCCGGTTAAAGGTAAATAGGGTAATTCAAGGTTAAAAGAATATTATAATAATTCAAAATTACCTTGACACTTGTCCTAACCTTATTGGATGAGTAGTGGCCGACCATGGGCATCCTTGGGTAGATTTTGGGACCCCATTGAGCCACTTGGTAGTGATAATGACAATTTGGATTAATTAATTTAATGTAAAGACAAAATTGACATTAACAAAAATCTTTTAGTAATTAATTTTTATAAGGGGTTATATAAATTATATTTTTGAATATAAATATTAATTGGAAAGCTAAAAAGATTTAATACATAATGATATTTTTTTATAATTTTTAGACCCCAAATAAGATAAATTATTTATGAAAAAATAATGATGAAGTATTTACCTCATTAATAAATGATTTAAATAAATAAGATTATAATGATTAAAATATTTTCCAAAACATGTCCAATTCTAATTGGATGATTTTATTTCGACCATGAGTCATCTTATCTCCATCTTTAATTATTTTTGGACCTTTTGAAACTAAAGATAAGTTTATAATAAAATAATATTTCCACACTTTCCAAAGGTGCCCCTCTCCTCCCTTATAAAAGGGAACCTCTTCCTTCTCCTCCTCACACCAATTTGATCCTTCTATATCATCCAACCCTGACCATTTCACTTCCCCACTTCCTTAGAAACCTACTAGAGGTACTGGTCTTCTCAAAAGACCAACTCTAGTGCCCTAAGATAAAGTTTAAAGGAGGCACTTCGAGAAAGATGTAATACCTTCTACCATTTTCTTCAAGTTCCATTATTCTTCTACTCCCTATTCTTTAGTTATTTCATTATGAATTAATAACATCAGTATCCCTAATATACGGATATGTTATTATAAATATGAAACAACCCTATTTCACCTCTTATCCATCCTACAGTAAACAAAATCACTGCGCATGCGTACGCATGGAATACCATCTCCATGTCGTGGCGTAATATGTTTTCCACCACCACCTTACTTAGATGGGTATAATGGTGTAAATAAATAACTATATATGATTATTGTAAAGTGGTATTTATTCTGAAATATAATACACTTCAATACAATTACACGATCATGGGAACAATATCATCGCTCGTGCGTACGTACGGCCTACCGTCTCCATGATGCGATGCGACTCGTTCTATATGATCTTCATTGAATAATGATTATATAAATGGATTGAATGAATTAATATGATATATATTACACTAATACCATTATTTAAATTATGTATCTATATCCTATAAATAATAATAAGAATTTATTCGACAAAACACGCATAAGAACATAAAACAATAAACACCCGAATAACAAGTAACAATGAAATAGTACTACTAAGAAGATACAAATATGACCATATATGATATAATAACAATGAGTATGATTCTGGAATAAGTCAAGGACATTATTTAAATCATTATACAGGAGGTTTGGACACGTACAAAGCATATCGGACCTAAGGTCAGTGAAAATCTCACAATCTCATTTTTATCCGAGATTATTTGTACTTTGGTATTTACTGGGGCGTATTTTCTCATCCACGTCCATGTTTCCTCAATATTTAATATTATATCTATCCTCCTACAATTTATTAAATCCAATTTTACCCTTCGGTGAGTTTTTAGTAAATGATATGAAAGGAATCCTTTGTCATTTTTCATACACGATACTTTTTGACTTTTCCAGCCAAGGTATGAGAAGAATGTTTTTTTTAACTTATACGGCATGAATGGATTTTTTTTATGATTTCATAGAAAATTATTTCCATGAATATTATTTTACAAGTTCTCAAGTTTATGTTTAATCAACTTCTTTTAGATTAAAATTGTATGACATGTTAAGAAATGAAAAATGTTTTTGAAGTAGAAAGGATATTTTCTTCAAGATTGGAGTTCAAGTGTTTTATCAAAATTATTTTTAGTCTAAGATAATATAGGTTTCTATTTATATCCCTATTTTTAAATTGATTTTATTATGTTATGCTCGAATTATTTTTATGATATCCTTTTATCTTATATGAATTATGTTATGATGGCATGATGTTTAAGAATCCCATTTTTTTACAAGGGTTATGCTATGATGTTTGATTTATGATCTTGTGAAACACATAAGAATGGTATAATTATGAGATGGATGGGACCTATATCTCCCTCCAATGAATTGGGTAAAGATTTATATCTCATGAGATAGACACGGCTGGAACGTCAAGTTAATCCGGCTAAGTGATACAGGGATGGAACGAGGAGTGAACTCGGTTCAGTAATGGACTTTGTCCGCTAAGATGGTCTTGGAAATGAGCCTTGACTAATATGAAATGATTTTCTATGATTATGTGTGTATTCCAAAAAGATTCATGTTTTATGTTATGATTATTTGGGATTACTTTTCATTACTATGATTTATCCCATGACATGATATTATGACCTATTTTGCAGGTTAAGATTTTCAAAATGTTATGTTCTTATGTATATGATATGGCTGATATTTCTTTTGTTTACCCTTACTGAGCATTTGAGCTCACCCTTTTGTTTGTTTTCATTTCCCCAGGTCAGTAAGAAGGATATTAAGTAGGATATTCCAAAAAGGGACTCTAGATATGATGAAATAAATGGGAGAAAATGTAGTTGATTTTATGAACCAGCTTTTTATGATTCCTAGTTTCTAAAGACACTATACCGATACGGTCCTTTCATGATTTTTTTATATGTTGTAATAAGTATGCTTCAACTCTGAAGTAATAAGAATGTATGTAAATTATGGGTCATTATAGTATAGTTCATCACAGATTTCTATTTGATATGTGGTAGAGCTCAAATAGACACCCGGATCAAAAGTTATGGTCGTTTGAAGTTCGAGTTACGTTTTCATCTTATTTTCAATCACTTATTGATTTTTTTATTTTTTTTAATATTCAAATTTTTATTAAATTATTAGTACATGATAATAATTAGAAAATTACTAATTAAAAAAATAACTCATTTTATAAGCTATTTTCACTAATTATCATATATATTAAGTGCAGAGTCAGACCCTCATCCTCTTGCTTGCCCCCCCCCCTAAAAGGATGTATTCAAAATTAATGTGGTTTTTGTTCTTGTGTCTTAGAACCAACTAATTGTAATTTTATTAAATGGATATTTAATGTATTTAAATATTAAACATATTATTACATATTGTTCATTGTTCTGAATGACTATAATGTAATAATGTCCAAGAGTATTTTTTTGCTTTGATAATGTTTTGACAGTTCCCCTATATGATGAGAACCATGAAATTATTTAACAATATTCTAATATATAGTTCTACGGTTGGATGAAATACTATAAAGGGACACATAGCATGAAGACCGTCGGGTGTGAGTACCTATAAGAAGATGAGACTTCCTCTCATGAAGTTCACACTTGGTAATCTCCAAGACATAAGATTATAAGAATAGACCCACCAATAGGAATTCTGCATGTTTTGGTGTCATCAAATATTTCTATCTGTGAGCATGTGTAATGATCCTTAGACTTTAACATTGTCATTAATACATGTCACGACTCATGCACTTTGATTTACTAAAGAAAACCGTCTTGCAGATAGTTGTTGGAAAGTAGGGTACTTTGGGTGCGTCACGAGTGACATGATATTAATGGATAAGTTGAGGAATGATTTGTCCCTTCCATTTATGGAAGTTGATATCTCGGCCCTTTAATTGAAATAGAATTGTCATGAAAAATTCCATGGCCATGGTGTAACGATGAGTTTATTTCAGGTAGTCAAAGAATGATGTATCAAGTTTAAAGGTTGATGACACTATCATGAAACCTGCTTGATGAGATATTGAGACAAAGGGATTATATTACACGGTGAGAATTTTTATGTGGATGTCATTATTGTGAATTTATGTTTTTCTCTTGGGTGCCTTGAACCATTTCTAGAGAGTACTCTTGGACTTTAGGAAAACCGACCTAATGCCAATAAGAAAGAATCCTAGAGGTTCACACACTAAGTATTTTTTGTGGTCATAGTTAAATTATATTTGAATTTAATTAATGAAGTGAATATTATTCTCAAGACTGTATTTAATTTTATTCAAGTTAAGATGATCTCATAAATTAAAAATATATATATTTATTTATTTTACTGAACATTTAATAAATATTTATTTACTATTTTGTAAATAAAATATTTATTTAAGAGAATAATTTATTTATTTATTTATTCAGGTGTTCAATAAATGGAAGTGGAGTTTGAGTGGGCCAAGGCCGGCCTGGTAGTAAAATAATTATTTTCAAGATGGTAAATAATTATTAATTGGCACAAGTTAAAATAATAATGATGCTGCTATTATTTTTGGACGTGGAATTTTATTCATAATTTTGTTTTGCGCAATTTGGTGCACCATAAATAATGATGCGGTATTATTATTATGAGAATGGTTTTTCTCTAAGTTCATGAATGTATTTAATTATTATTATGTAATTAAATATTGTAACTGAAGTCCCAATCATATAAATAGAAAGTAATTCTATTGGGCCATTGTGAAAAAACCGCACGCTTGGTGAATTGAGAATTGTTGAGCTAAACAGTTTCTCTATTGAATCCCCTTCCCTCCCCACTCAAGAACGAGAGACGTTCTTCAAGGATGAAGAAAAAGAGATCAAGAGAGACCAACACAAGCCACTCGTTTCGCCACACTAGCACCTGGAGAATGAGTGGTGTCTATCAGAGGCCATCAGAGCACATGTGGATCACCGCTAGAGAGATTCTAGTTTGGATCCTCGTAATCACAACGAGATAATCCAGAAGGGTCATTCTTAATGATCAACATCATCAACGAAGAAAATATTAAAGATCCATATATTCTTTTCATTACGAAATTAATTAAATTAATTATAAACATGATGTGAAAGATCCTCTCTAAACGATTCAGGCCTCTTCCTTCTTTATCTAAATCTTTGATTCCATTCCATGGAGATTGACATTCATCGTCATATTAATTCCGAAATAAGCATTGATCATGGTAAAAATTAAAGTTGGTTTCTTGCCCAACCACACTTCCACTGCTCCTGGAACCTTCATTTCTTCCTAAAAGAGGTAAGGTGGGATTGGGAGCTATTGCTTGGAATTAAACGGGTCAAATCATTGAAGCTTTCCAAACTCTCTCTTCTTTATTCTGGGATACCCCAATTGCGGAAGCTCATGCCATCTATAGCGGAATGATCCTCACTATTAAAAGATGATGAAATTACATTATTGTGTAATATGATTGTCTCATGGTTATTAACATCATTCAGGCAATAGAAAGAGTCTTCTAGTCGTTTGGTCCTCTCATTTTGAAGATTCGGTCGCTGCTCCACCATTTTTCATATTGTTCCTTCTCTTTTATTAAAAGGGATGGGAATAAGAAACCTAATTTTTTGGTGATTAAGAGTCTCTCAGGTTCTTATCTGACTTGGTTGTATGATTTCCCTCTATGAATATTGTCTCTTTCATTCTCAGATCATCATTCCTTTTAATATATCTCATTCTTTAATGTAAAAAAAATAATTGTAAATGGCTATTTAGCCTTATCTAAAACATATTTAAAAATATATATAATATTTATATAAATATAAATATATTTATATGTCAATATATTATTTTCAATGATTTTTTTAAATATATCCCTTTATCAACGCTATTAAAAAAATTTGATATAGGGGAGTCTGTGAGTGTTTATAAAAAAGATGATAAATAGGTCCCTTTAAGTGTGCTAAAAAAGTGATGATAAAGGTGTAACTTTATCATTTTTAAAGAAACACAAATAAAAGGGTATATTTATGAGCACTAAAAAAGCATTGATAAAGTAGTATTAAAAGTACCATTTATTAGTAATTTTGTTAGCATTGTTAAAGGGTGACACCGCATAAATCCGTTTTTGTGGAAGTGTTGGATTGGTTGAGGCTACTAGCTTCATGTATAACTTTGAATCTTCTTTTGAATACTTAAAAAATAATATGGAATGAGGGCATTACAAATGGAATGATGAATATGCATTTCATGTCATAGTCCATATGAACAATATTTATGGAATTAGTGATGAATAAATTATTTCCATGGTCACATGAACATCATTAATGTCATTTGTGATGAATACATTATTTTTCTCAAATATATATATAATGGGAAAGCTGGAAATAACCCATTGGGTTCTTGGAGGAAAGAATTTCTGCTTTAGGATTACTTGGAATTTTCTCTATAAATAATGAAACACTTTTCCTATTGATTCAGTTGCATATTCTTCTTCCCGCACATTATATCTTCTCCACCGTCATCACCGTGATAGCTAGAATGCGTAAAGTAAGAAGATATTACATGTGGGATGACCAGTATGACTCCAAGTGTGTTTTTTATTGAAAATTAAAAATTTGGTAAAAAAGATAAGTGACATAATCAAAATTGAATTTTTTTTGATATTTTAGCACAATGATCCATAAGTCATTTGTGATGTATAGGAATCAATCGTACCTCAATATGATTCACGACGTGCCTAGTATGGATCAAAGTGTCTGTTATCAATTTAAAATTTATATTTCAGTTTAAAACATGTCACTCAATGAAAATTCAGAAAATGTGTTCAGATTGTCCTGGTAATTTAGGAAAATGATTCATAAGTCATTTGTGATGTGTAGGAATTAGTCTCAAATCAAAATGAAACACAATCTTACTGGCATGACTCAAATTTTTTATTTTCATTTTAAAATGATATTTAAAAAAAAAAACATGTGACATACTCAAAATTGAGCCCACACATTTGGATTTTTTTTGATAATTTGGGAAAATGATCCATATATCATTGTAGACATTTTGGGATCAATCACACCTCAATCGGATGCACAGTGTGATCAGTATGACTCCAATTGTTTCTTTTTTTTAAAAAAAAATTGACATGTTTGTAAAAAAGAGAAGTGACATGCTTAAAGATGAGTAAACATATTCATATTGTTTTGATATTTTAGGAAAACCATCCATGAGTCATTTGGAACATGTAGGAATCAGATGCACCCCAATTTGATACATTTTGTGCCCATTATGATTTAAAGTTGATATTTTAGTTCAAAACATGTGTTGCTTACTAAAAAACCGAGAAAATCCACTCGGATTGTTTTGATAATTTAGAAAAATGATGTATATGTCATTTTTGACATATGAGAATTCGTCACACATCAAACTAACACACGATGTGACTGGTATGACTCAGACTGCATGTTTTCAGTTTAAAATGATGTTTTAGTAAAAGAAACATGTTACATACTCAAATTGATATCCCAATCCTAAATGAAGGGTATTTTGTGTGAGTTTCATAATCCAATCCTACGCCTGAATTTCTCAAGATAAATTGTGATGAATCAATCCTACTGACTATTGAAGGAAACAAGGAAATATTTGTGTATGACAATTTATGGATTGATGGGTTTTTTTATTGAATTGTTTGGGTTTTGTCATTGGATTAGCTTTCACCATTAGTGATAAAAAAATTATTGTCATGGTTGCATGAATATCATTAATGGCATTAGTGATGAATAAATTATTTTTCCCAAAATTATTTCTACAATGTCAATGATTTCACCCACTCGTTTATGTAGAATATATAATATAAACATAAAGGAAAGTGGGAAAAACCCATTGGGTGATTGGGGGAAAGAATCAACACTTTTGGCTCACTTGGATATTTCTAAATAATACAACACTTTTTCCATAAAAAAACATTTTCCATTGATTCAGTAACATCTTCTTCTTCCCACAAATTATATCTTATCACCACCTCTATTATCACCGTTACAAACAGAATGTCTCCACAAATGGGAATTCAAGAACAGAAAATCAATATCTCCCTTCAGCACTAAGTTGAACTCCCGTGGACTAATTACATGGAAATCACCTCTCCTCAAATGGAGGACCATCACCCCTAGGTGTCACTCCATATTAACACACACCACCACCACTCGGAAATTCACCACTACTGGGAAGGCGGCTCCCCGCAACCCCACCTCTGTCCAGCACCTGTACCCCACCCGACACCTAGACCGACTATGAGAAGTCCAGCCACACGAACGCCACCAAAACCAAGATAGTATGGTTCCATAGATGGTTCTATGTGGGAAGGTGACACTAGAGGATGACCAGCAGGATGGTACGGCCCATGTGCAAGAACCAAGAGAGGTATAAGGCGAATGATCAAAATAAGACACGAACAGAGGAGCGGGTGCCTAGGGGGAAGCACAAGAGCCACTGGAAGGGGCTCTTGGACCACCGCTAGGTCCACCCCATCTCCCAGATCTCCATGATGGTGGAGAGGAGGGTCCTAGAGAATAGAGTGGCATATGTGATGGAAAGGACGTGGCTATGTAGGCAGTGGAACAGAGAGGGAGAGAGAGAGGTAGAGGGGGGCGGCGGATGCGGGGGAGGAGGAGGGAGAGGGAGTAGGAAGTAGGCGTTGATGGAGGTGAGGAGGAAGGGCTTAGAGGTAGCCCACATATGCTCGTCACTGTTAGATAAATAGTTTGGAAGAAAGAGAAGATGGATAGAACCTTGATGCATGAATCTGGTTCACTATCCAAAAGGGTTTGATCCACCCCTTGTTGATGGTGTATGGTTCTCGGTGGAAGTATCCCTCAAGGATTTTTCCAAGGTTTAAGGAAAATCGAACAGAAATTTATGATTACCCTACTACACTGATGTTGGGAGAACTCTGGAGAATTTCTACGATTGAAAAATTAATTCACTCATAGGAGATCTCATCATCATATATTAATAAATCGGAAGCGGTGCGAATTGCACTGATTCGGTTAACGAATACATTGGTTTGACCGAAACAAGACTACTCTTGGGGAGGGATACACCCATTTGATCTCACCATTTCAGTGAAAGAACACATTGGTTTAACAAAAACTACACAACTCTTGGTGAGGGACACACTAGTTCAATTTAAAAAAAACTCTTTTTATTTTAATAAATATTTTGAATAAAATATATAAAAAATATACAACAATCCCCCACTATTATTCATAAATATTAATTCTCCAGACCACAAGTTTTCCATTATACATAATAAAGGTATCATTCAATTTAAACCTTTAATTGGTATCAATATCTCAATGTTTATTATATTTATATGTTTTCGATACATTAAACTTATTAACCTATAAGAAAAACTATAGATATCATACATATAATGAACTTTCATCCAACATCTCATTTTGTAGCACTTTTATGGCCATGTGCTTATATCCTCTTCATTAACTCCCTAAGGAGTAAACCCATTGACTCCTGTAAAAAGCGGCACCACTTCTAAGTTCACACAGGAAAAATATTACAATGTTCTTCCATTATTATATCACAAAACTCATTGAGTCTTAATGTTTTGTTTAGAGTTTAAAACTCAACCTCTTTTCATAACGGACGATATTGACACCAAAAATTGGGGTTATAATTTTCAATATCAACGATCATCTTCATAACTTGTTTTTACCCATTAAACACTTTGATTATGATCTACCTAGAGAAAGTCACTAGTGCAAAAAACGGTTTTTACGTTGGTTATTTTTCATTTTTTACGTCGGTTTTTAGACGATGTTAATACAGAAGACGTTATAAATATTTTTTTACACGTCGGTTATTTAAAAACCGACGTAAAAAGAATACCATCACGGTGTTTATCATGTCGGTTATTAAATAACTGATGTGATAAAAAATTTCCCAGGATTTTATCACACCAGATATTTAATAACTGACGTGAAAATCTATGGGGGAAGGTTTATCATGTCGGTTATTTAATAACCAACATGATAAAATAGTGCAGGGGGTGTTTATCAAGTCAGTTATTAAATAACTGACATGATAAACTCCTGGAAAATGGTTTATCACGTCGGTTATTTAATAACCGACGTGAAAAACCAGAGGGGGTGGGGGTTTATCATGCCGGTTATTAAATAACTTACATGATAAACTAGTGCGGGGGGGGTTTTTCACATCAGTTATTAATTAACTGACATGATAAACCAAGGGGGAGGGTTTATCACTTCGATTATTAAATAACTGATGTGATAAACCAGTGGGGGGGTGTTTGTCACATCGGTTATTAAATAACCGACGTCAAAAACTAGGGGGGATGGTTTATCACATTGGTTATTAAATAAATGACGTGATAAACCAATGCATGGATTTTTATCACATCAGTTATTAAATAACTAACGTGAAACCCATTTTTTAAAATAGAATACAGTCCTCTGCTCTCCCCAGAAACAACCAGAATCCAAACCAAGAATTCATACCAGAAAAATAAAAGTAGACCAAAACAAGAACCAAAGAAAAATTAAGCATTTACATTGATACAATTTAAACCTTACCCCACTGAACAACCCCACACCCCAGATAGCCCCCCTCACCCCACTGGACAGCCCCCACCCCCCCCCCCCCCCCACACCCCTGGACCGCCCCCGACCCCCTGGACAACCCCAAACACCCCTGGACATCCCCACCACCGCCTAGACAGCCCCCACACCCCTGGACAACCCCCACCCTCATGTATACCCCCCCCCCCCCACACCCCTTGGACAGCACTCCCACACCCCTAGACAGCCCTTCCACACCCCTGAAACAGGACCAAAAAGGTAAAAAATAGACCAGAACCCCCTCACCCCACTAGACTACCCCCAACACACCCCTGAACACCCCCCCCCCCCCCCCCACACCCCTGGACATCACCACAACCCCCTGGACATCCCCCCACCCTCCTGTATACCCCCCACCCATTGGAATGCACTCTCACACCCCTGGAAATCCCTCCCACACCCCTGAAACAGACCAAAAAGTTACCAAAAATAGACCATAACCCCCTCACACCACTAGAAAGCCCCCACCACACCCCCTCAAACCCCTGGACAGCTCCCAAAACCCCTGAAGAACACCCCCCACCCCCCACACCCTCCTGGACACCCCCACACCCCTAGACTGCCCCACCACCCCCCTGGACACCCCCACACACCTGGACTGCCCCCACCCCCTGGACAGCCCCTGGACAGCTAGTATTGGGAGAGGAGGCACTGCCATCCCTTGGGGGGAATGCCACTGGAAGGTACTCATCACTCCCACATGTGAAGCTTGATATCTCAAAATGTTTCACATGTGGGAGTGATGAGTACCTACCAGTGGCGTGCAGCCCCCCGAGGGATGGCGACTCCACCTCTCCCACACCCTGGACTCCCCCCCCCAATCCCCATGGACAACCTGAACCCCCCCCCCCCACTGGACAGCCCTCCCCCACCCCACTGGACACCCCCCCACCTATGTGTTGCGCCATAGCCAAGTAGCTCGTACAAAACTCTGAAACCTCCTCAGAAATATAATTTTCAATAATAGAGGCTTTAGGTTGATATGGATTCTTAACATACCCCTTCAATATTTTCATATACCTTTCAAAGGGATATATCCATCAAAGATATACAGGTCCACAAAGCTTTATTTCTCGAACCAGATGAATCATTAAATGCACAATTATATCAAAAAAAGTTGGAGTAAAATACATTTCCAATTGACAAAGTCTAAAAATTTCATCCTTTTCTAAAATGTTCAAAGCATTCACATCAATCACCTTATTACAAATTGAATTGAAAAAATTACACAACTTCATTATAGTCTTTCTGACACAGATGGGAAATATTCCATGCAATGAAACTGGTAGAAGTTGTTGCATCATGGCATGGAAATCATGAGATATCATACCAATCAAATTCAATTAATTCAATGAGAATTTTTTTTAAATTTGAAGAATAACCTTGAGGCACTTTGATATCATGAAGACACTGACAAATTCTAATTTTATCCCTCTTCGATAATGTATGACAAGATGGGGGAAGAAATGTCTGTCTTCCATTATGAGTGGGAGCTAACTACAAATGTATTCCCATTGATAGTAAGTCTAATCTTTCATTCAACCCATCTATTGTCTTTCCTTTAATATCTCAAAATGTTCCAATCAAACTATCACAGATATTCGTCTCCATGTTCATGAAATCAATATTATGTTTAACTTCATGATATCTCCAATATGGTAGCTCAAAAAATATTGACCTTTTCTTCCAAATATGTCTATCATTACCAGATTTCTGTGTCCTTTCCAATGTCACATAATTTTTTTTTACCCTCTCAAGATACAGATCTGGGGATAAAGGTTTTGGATCCATATCAAATTCATTTGAGCCATTGAATTCCTTTTTTAGTCTTCTATAAGAGTGATCCATAGGAAAAAACCTTTGATGACCCATGTACACTATATTCGTCCCATGATTCAACTGACAATATGATGTCTATTATTTACAAATTGGACATGATTTATTCCCTTTAACACTATATCCAGACAAATTTCCATATGTTGGGAAGTCATTTATAGTGAAAAAAAGCACTGCATGCAGTTGAAAATATTCCATTTTATAAGAATCATACACCCTAATACCATCCTCCCATAAAAGCTTCAAATAATCAATCAACGGTGACAAGAAAACATCAATATCATTATCAGGTTATTTCGAACTAGAGATCATTATACTAAATATGACATATTTTCTCTTCATACAAACTTCAGGAGAGAGGTTGTAAATTACCAATAAAACAGTCCATGAACTATGTGTGCTACTGAGGGTCCGGTATGGATTCATTCCATTTGTGCACAACCCTAGTATGAGATTTCTAATTTCATTTCCAAATGTAGGATACTGCTCATCAATTTTCTTCCATTGTGGACAATCAACTGGATGACGTATTTTTCCATCACATAACCACTCATCATCATGCCATCTTAACCTTTTTGCATCATGTGAATTAGCAAATAAATGCTTGAAACGATGAATTATAGGAAGATACCAAAATACCATTGAAGGGATCTTTGTAATCTCTACATCAGCCTATGATTTTTCTTTCACCTTATACCATGATTTCCCACATTTAGGACACTGTGACCAAAATTCATATTCCATCCTATATATCATACAGTCATTTGGACAGGCATATATTTTCATGTATCCCAATCCCATCGGGCATAATATTTTCTTGGCCTTATAATGTGAATCTGGAATATAATTATCTTTTAGAAGAATGTATTTCAACAATTGTAGCAGCTCTGTAAAACTTATGTCACTCCATCCATGCTTCTCCTTCAGGTTAATCAATCTTACCACCTCTGACAAAACTATAAAATCTGTACAACCAGGATAAAATGGTTTTTCAGCATCACCATATAGACGCGCAACTGTCGGTTCTATCTCAATTTGTTCTGCTGCAATATCGCGAATCATTTCTTCAATTCCATCGGAGGCACCATCCTGCAAATCATCATCATCAGTGAAATTCTATCCAGTTTCACCATGCCAAATCCAAGGGCTGTAACTCAGATTAAAACCATGACAAATTAGATGATCTTTTATCTCTATACTTTTAAACTTCTTCATATTCAAACATTTCAGGCATGGACAGAAAAAAATTTCACTACTTGGAATATTTCGTTTAGAAAATTCCAAAAAGGAATCAACACCTTCCTCATATTCATTTCTCATTCGATGTGCCGTAATCCAACTTTGACTCATTATTACCTATAATAAATATCAAAATTATACATCTTTTTAAGATAAGACAAATATGTGTTTATATGAAAAAAAAATCATAATTTGAATGTAATTTTTTTTGAAATATAAAACAAATCTATGAATATTTAAAAAAATATGCTTTAATATGATTTCAAAAAGAAAATATAGTTAGATATAACAGTTTTAAATTCCCTGGAAGCAAAGAAAACCATGGGGCCTCCAATGTTTGATATAAAATTGGAGAAAATGGAGTAAACTTGAGAATCATATCAAATTTAAAATAAAAACTCAGATGGAGAAAATCACAATGTAAATCCAATCATCACGGCATAATGGGGTCAGGATAACTACACATATTTGAAAACCACGACATGGTCTCCCCCATAACCCATAATTTTCTAATAGTCGACGACTGGTCAAAATATATATAACGAAATAGAATCATATTACAACCATAATATCCATGAAACAGTACAATCATCATGTCATAATCTTAGAAACCACGATGCAATAGTCAATATCAACTGATACTTATCCCCCAGGACACCACCACCCCCTTAGACAGCCCCCCCCCTGGACACCACCCCCACCCCCTTGGACACCACCCAACCCTATAGACAACCCCCCCCCCCCCGGACAACCCCGAAACCCTCTGGACAGCCCCCACCCCCTTGGACAGCGCCCCCCACCCCCTTAGACACTCCACCCCCTGGACCCCCCCCCCCCCCACACCCTTGGACTACCCCCATCCCACCTCCATGGACACCCTGGACACCCCCAACCCTCTGGACAGCCCCCGAACCCTCTGGACAACCCCACCACCTTGGAAACCCCATGGACACCACCACACCCTTGGACAACCCCCCCCCCCCCCCTCAGGACATGAACCTCCACCCCCTGGACTACCCCCCACCCCGTGGACACCCCCACCCCTCCTGGACACCCCCACCCCTCCCGGACACCCCCACCCCTTCTGGACACCACCTCCTACCCCCTTGGACACCCCCAGACACCCCCAACCCTCTGGATAGCCCTCGGACAACCCCAAACCCTATGTACATCCCCCACCCCCTTGGACAGCCCCCACCCCCTTGGACCCCCCCCCCCAACACACACACACCCCTAGACTACCCCCCCCCCCCACCTCCATGGACACCCCCAACCCTCTAGACAGCCCCCGAACCCTCTGGACCCCACCCCACCCCCCCTTAGACACCCCTGGACACCACCACACCCTTGGACACCCCCCACCTTTTAGAACACCACCCACACCCCCTGGATAGCTTCCCCCCCCCCCCCCTTGGACACCCCCACCCCTCCTGGACACCCGCACCCCTCCTGGACACTACCACCCACCTCCTAACTCCTTGGACACCCCCCTGGACACCCCACAACCCTCCGGATATCCCCCCGGACAACCCCAAACCCTCTAGACAGCCCCCACCCCCTTAGACACCCCCACCCCCTTAGAATCCCCCCCCCACACCCCTGGACTGCCCTTCCCTACCTCCATGGACACCTTGGATAGCCCCCAACCCTCTGGACAGCCCCCCGAACCCTCTGGACAGCACCCCCACCCCCTTGGACACACCCTGGACACCACCACCCCCTTAGACAGCCCCCCACCCAACTGGACAACCCCCCACCCCTGGAAAGCCCCCACCCCTCTAGACAACACCCTGCACCCCCTTTGACACCCCCACCCCTCCTGGACACCACCCCGACCCCCTACACCCTTGGACACCCCCTAGACCCCCAACCCTCTGGACAGCCCCCACCCCCTGGAAAACCCCCCAAACCCTCTAGACTATCCCCCACCCCCTTGGACAGCCCCCCCTCCCCACCCCCCTCAACACCCCCACCCCCTTAGACCCCCCCCCCCCCCACACACCCCTGGACTACCCCCCCCCCCACCTCCATGGAAACCCTGGATAGCACCCAACCCTCTGGACAACCCCCCAGAACCAAGGGATTTTAACCTCAAGCTACTGGTTTTGGCATATCTAGGGATTTTAACCTCAAGCTACTAGTTTTGGAATCATGCCATTATTCAAAATGAAAACCATGAACTATATCTCCTACTAGTCTAAAATTATCTATTGTTCAATGAATCGGGTTTTAATAGCATATAAATAATTATAATAGTCCACAGAAATAAGCGACATAAATAGTTTATGGAACAACAAAAAGTGATACCCAAAATAGAAACAACCAAGGATCCAAAACAAAGATTCCACCATGAAAAACCATATATACTTATAAAATAAATCACACTAGTACACATAATGGGTGTATCACAATGGTTTAGATATAAATTTCAGTAATATAGGTGAATGAGATCATTAGTTTTCAATGACAACAAATATTACCATAAATATAGGGCATCCACGAAACAAAAACAAACGAAATAGAAGTAGTTGAGGCTTACTTGAATATTGCGAGTCGATCTAATAGATCTAGTGATAATAAATAAGATGATTATGGAAAAACGAGGTAAGAGGGTTAGAAATCGAATAATCTTACATATTTTAAACAGAAAAATCACAAAACATAAATATAGACTATCTGGGAAAAAAACGAACAAAATAAAGTCACAGGAGGCTTACTTGAGTTTTGCGAGTGAAGATGATAAATCCGAGGAGAGTAAATATGATAAACGATGATGTAAAAATGATTTTAACGATACGAGATCGAAGAGTCGATTCTAGGTTTTCCGCGCGAGAGAGACGAGTCATAGGTCTGTCGATCGAGAAATCAAAAATGAAAACCCACGGGGCGTGATAAATTTTTTAAATGTTTTATAACTTCAGTTATTTAGTAAACGACATTATAAATTATTTTTATTACATTTATAACATAGGTTATTATAATAACTGACGTTATAAATGTATCAAATACCGCATTTTTTACGTCAGTTATTTTATAACCGACGTAAAAAAAGATGTGTGTTGGTTTTTTACGTCGGTTATTCTATAACTAACATAACGAACACATCATAAACCAAAGTTTTTACATTGGTTATTTTATAACCGATGTAAAAACTGATGTGTGTTGGTTTTCTACATAAGTTATAATATAACTGACATCAAAAATTCTTCTGGTTGGGTTTTTACATCGGTTATCAATTAACTGACGTCAAAAAGGCCTCATATGCCACCTTTTTTACATCGGTTATTCTATAACCAACGTAAACAATGCGTTAGATGCCTCATTTTTATGTCGGTTATCAAATAACCGACGTAAAAAATGTTGTGCGTTGGTTTTTTATGTCGGCTATTAAAATAACCGACGTAAAAAATTTACTCTCAATATTTTTTACATCAGTTATAAAATAACCGATGTAAAAAACAACATATCACATATATTCACATTGGGTATATATAACCAACGTAAAAAATGGTGACATTAAAAAAGTTCTCTACACTAGTGAGATTTGGGATTCCATTACTGAAATGATTTATTCTATGAGTTTTAACCCCATCTATTTATTAGTTGCATGAATAACCTACCTCGGCATAGATTTTGTATACAGATCCACAAGGTTTTTACCCGATCTCACATAAACAATTGTTATGGTACCATCTTGTAACAATTGTCTCACATAATCGTGTCTCAAACTTATTTGTCTAGAATAACCATTGTACATGAAAATATATGCCCTTGATAATTTTGTGTCACTATCACAACTAATAGAAATAGGAGGTATCAGACTAGGACACAATCTAATATCCAATAATAGATTCCTAATTCATTCAGCTTCCTTTCCACATGCCATTATGGTGATAAACTTCGACTCCATGTTCAAATGTGGAATACATGTTTATTTCTTTCTCTCCAAAGAAAAAACACAACCTCCAAGAGTAAACAACCTTCTAGAAGTGGATTGCTTATTACCAATACTCGTAATCAAACTTGCATTATTGTATCATTCTAATAACCAGATAATCATTATAGTATAAACATAAATCTTTAGTATTTTTTAAATATCCAAAAATTATTGTTATACATATCCAATGATCCACACTAGGATTACTAGTATATCTACTCATTTTACATACTGAAAAAGTAATATCACGTCTAGTACAATGCATCATATACATTAAAGAACCAATTACACTAGCATATTCAAGTTGTGCTACAACTATACCCATATTTATAAAAATTTAACACTAGAATCAAATGGATTATTGAAATCCTTTAACCCAAGATGATAAAATTTATTTAAAATTTTTTCTATGTAATGAGACTAACTTAAAGAATAACCAACACTATATTTTTTAACTTTAATACCTAGAATAGTATCAACTATTTTAAGATCCTTCATTTTAAACATAGAAGACAAGTGATTATTTTTCTCAACTATACCAATCATATTGGTTCCAAAAATTAACATATCATCCACATATAAACACACAATAACTCCATATTCAATTGTAAACTTTGAATAAACACATTTATCTGCATTATTATGAGAAGAAATAATAGAATCAAATTTCTCATACCATTGCATCGGAGCTTGTTTAATACCATAAATAGATTTAACTAGTTTACATACCTTGTTTTCATTACCTTGTAAAACAAACCCTTCTAGTTGTTCCATGTAAATCTATTAATTTAATTATTAATTTCAAAAGGCAGTTTTTACATCTATTTGATATACATAAAAATTATTAATTGAAGCTAAAGAAAATAATATCCTTATTGAAGTAATTCGAGCTACAGGGGCATATGTATCAAAATAATCAATCCCTTCTTTTTGTCTAAAACCTTTGGAAACCAATGTATCTTTAAAATATTGAATATTACCATTGTAATCATATTTCTTTCATAATACCCATTTACTACTTATAGGTTTTGAACCTCTTGGTAAATCAATAATAACCCAAGTATTATTCCCTATAATAGAATCCATTTCATTATTAATTGATTTCTTCCAAAAAAACATCTCTAGAAGATATGGCCTCTTTATAAGTCTTATGATCATCTTTTATAGACAATACCATAGGATACTTATTCAGAAGATGATTATTTTGATCTCCTTAAACAAGAAAAATTATGGAATCAACAGAAATAAAATCTGGATGTAGATGTTTCTCCTTCATAATTCTTGTACTCTGTTTAGGTTCAACTCGAGAATCAACATAATTCTTGACTATTTTATTTGAACTAGATGGAGTAAATGAGATAGGGATATGAGGAATCAATTCCTCCACGTCATCTTTATAAAAATTATTTTCAAAAAACTCTACATCTCTCAAATTAACAATTATATTAGCACCTAAATCCAAAATTCTATATACTTTTCTATTTTCTACATATCCGAAAAAAACACCTTTAATTTCCCTATGACCAATTTTAGTTCTTTTAGGACCAGGAGCTCTATAATACACTAAACACCCCCACACTTTTATATAAGAAAGATTAGGTCTTCTTCCTCCCCAAATTTTATAAGGGATAACATAGTTTTTCTAGATGCAATCCTATTATGAATATGGCATTCAGCCAATAAAGATTCTCCCCATAAATTTAATGGTAAATTAGATTTATTAATCATGCAATTTACCATTTCTATTAAAGTGTTATTTTTTTCGTTCATCTAAACCATTTTTTTGAGGTTTGTAAGGAGGAGTTCTTTGGTGAATTATACCATTTTCTTCACATAACTCATTAAACTCATTCATAAAATATTCACCACCTCTATCTAAGTGTAATAATTTATTCTTTAGGTCTAATCGGTTTTCAACGTCTACTTTATACTTCTTAAACACATTAAAGGATTCATCATCAGTCATCAACAAAAGTAATAAAATATCTTTTCCCTCCCTGAGTTAAGAATCCATTTAATTCAGAAATATCATAACACACAAAATCTAATATATCAGAATTTCTTTCATCACTATAAATAGTTTTCTTAACTATTTTTTATTCTACACATGTTTTACATTTTTTAAAATCATTTTCAAAATTAATCAAGTTTAACTTCTTCATTAATTTTAATGAATTTTAATTAACATGTTCTAAACGATCATGCCACAAATTAGAAGATTAAATCAAATAAGCAAAAGATTCAATCATATTACTAATATATAGTTGATACATCCCATACTTTGAATAACCTTTCCCCAAAAACATGCCTCCCTTTGACAATATAACCTTTTCATATTCGAATGAAACCCAAAATCCCTTCTCACACAAAAGATCAAAAGAAACTAAGTTCTTTTCAATTTCAGGAACATACAACACATTAAGAAGGGTCATCTTCTTCCTAGAAGTAAATTCAACCTCCACACTTCCTTGTCTTCTAACGTTTATCCATACATTGTTTCCAATATGTACATCCTTTGCGATAGTACAATTATCAAATTTTTTGAACATTGAACGATCCTGGAACACATACATCGTTGCTCCAGAATCTAGCCACCATCCCATCCTCATCGAAGTCATATTGACTTCTAATATCATTGCAACTAGATTTTCTTCAGTCAGCATATTTGCAGTGTGTTCATCAACTTTCTTTAAATAGCGACATTGCCTTGCAAAATGCCTTGGTTTTCCATAGATGAAGCAATCTTCTTTCGTCTTGGAAGGATTTCCTTTATTCTTAAATTTTTTACTCTTCTTCTTGACATGTAAGAAAAAATTTGGTTGTGGGCTTCCCTCAAAAATATTAACCTTGGTATCAAATTACAAAGCCATACCCACATCTCTCAACATGGATTCTTCTTCAATATGAAGATGATTTTGCAATTTCTCCAAGGAAAAATATTCACCTTTTTTAATAAGTAACTTACCGAAATATTTCCACATAAGTGGACATTTAGCAATAATTGTACCCACTTGAAAAAATTCAAGTATATTAATCTTAAGGGAAAGATGTTTATTCTCTATAACTTAAAGCTCATGAATTTTCTTCATTATGGGATTTTTATCAACCATATTGTAATTTAGATTCTTTGAAATAAGAAATTTATTGGTAACTTCTTCCTCCACTTTATACTTGAATTCGGGTGCATCTCAAATTTCTCGAGTGGTCCTCATTTGGAAGAAGTAGTTGTAGATACAATTTGATAAAGTATTGAGAATGTTTCCTCCACACAAGACTTCAACATATTCATATTTATTCCTCATTTCCCGAATGTTCTCGACTTGAGTCATGTCAACGGGTGTGTTGTCAGCATTTGAAACTTGCTCATCGGGTATGGGAGGAATATTTGGTTCTAGAATTTCTGAAATCTTCAACACTGTCAGAAGAAAATTTCATATTGTCTTGCCACTGGGAGAAGTTTTTTCCATAAAAACGATCAAGTTTGACAGTATCTTGGTTCATGAATTTGATAGATCTAGAATCCATCTTCTAGGTTATTCCTTTTCAAACCATTTTGATTGTTAGAAAAATAGGTTGGCAGAAAGAGAATATGGATAGAACATTGATGTGGGAATCAGGTTCACTGTCCAAAATGGTTAGATCCACCCCCACGTTGATGGTGTATGGTTCTCGGTGGAAGTATCCCTTGAGGATTTCCCCAAGCTTTAGGGGAAACCGAACACCTATTTCCGATTACCCCACTGCACCGATGTTGGGAGAACACTAGAGAATTTCTAGGATTGAAAAATTAATTAACTCACAAGTGGTCTCATCATCGCTTATTTATAAATCGAAATACATGCGAATTTCACCGATTTGGTCAAAGAATACATTGGTTCAACTGAAACAAGAAAAATCTTGGGGAGGGACACACTGGTTTGATCTCACCATTTTTTGTCAAAGAACACATTGGTTCAACCAAAATGACACAACTCTTGAGAGGGACACACCGGTTCAATTTAAAAAACACTCTATTTAATTTAATAAATATTTTGAATAAAATATGTAAAAAATATATAACAATCACTCCATCGAAATGTGACCACGGCGGGATGCTCTGACATCCAGTACCATAAACCACATTCGATCATGCCTCCACCGGAAGGTGATGGTGGGAGTTCGTGGCAGCGGTGGTGGGAGGAGGAACCTATGTCGGCCACATAGTGGCATGGATAGAGGGATATAAAATGGTAAGAGGCCCATTTTAAATAGTTTTTACTTCAAATTCGCACAAAGTCCTCTAAATTTTGATATTTTCTAACCATTAAAATATTATTTGTAATAAAAAATATTATATTTTTTAAAATGAATTATTAAACCTAATTTTATTAGAAAAACTAATTTTTAGACACTTCGGAGAATAAAAACATGTGGGAACGTATCACTTTAATATGGTTCATCATTTCCCCACCCATTTAACTTTTTCCCCAATCCCATGGCGGCAGGTGACATCCACCAAGCAGCCTTAAATTTTTTTTTTAAATAATTTAAAAATATTCAAAAGTTTTTTTAACAATGTTTTCTAAAACAATTGAATCTTTTATCATAGTGGCATGGATGGATGGATATTAAATAGGGATAGTGGCATGGGGGGAGGGATATAAAATGGGGTGGTGTGCATGATGTGTGGGGTTGTTCCCTTGTCTTATGATATTTTTGTAGACGAGGTAAGGTGTATCTAATTGTGGTATCTGATTGGATGAAATTAGGTGGGTTCTCTATCATAAGTCGATTGATTTTTTCACAGGGCTCAAATCCATGGAAAATTATAGATCTTGAAAAACACCACTCGAATATATGGGGTTTCTCTAAATGGAAGTGTGTATCATTGGGTCACGAGTTTTATCTATTCCTTTTCGTTTCATAAAAAAGAATGACTCGGGACTGGAGTTTCGAGTCCATCTCCCTCAAGCCCTAACTGATTCAAATCTATGAGTGGGACATATCTTTCAACCATTGGAGGTAGTTAATGCTTATATCCATTTTGGTTCAAAGTTTGTTGTTTTAATTAACTTCTTTGGCACCCTAAAATACTTCATGGCATTGGTTTGTCCATTAGGATTCCTATCAAAATGGACCATGAATCCAAATTGGCTAGATTTGGACAATTCACACAATTTTTGGTAGAATTGAATCTCTGTTCTTCTTTGGTGGAGATGGTTGTTCATTCTACAGATGATGAGGATCTTAAACTTAAAATTGAATATGAAAATGTTCCCCAATTTTTCTCAATCTATGAAATAATTGGTCATTATGTTCCAAGTTGTAGGAGATCTAGAATATGTGTGTTCTTCCACAGTCACGGACCTGAGGAATATATTTCATTCAAAAATCTGAAGCAAATAAATCCCACTACTCAAGGTGTAGATATTTATTTGGGTTTGGCTGATGATACTCTCATGGCATGTATTAATCTTGTGATTTCTAATAAAAAAATGTGAATGGTGGTAACTCTGAGCAGTTAATGGAGAGTACTTTTGGTAATGGTAATGTAGGGGTTGCATCGTACTATGGATGGTTGGGGAGTGGCCCTATTGATATTTTTACAGGGCATACTAATGCTCAACCAAATTCTTTTGTCTTGAATACATAAGATGATAGTTCTAAGAAGTTGGAAAGTAATACCATTGTAGTTCATGAGTCTTCCACTTCTATTTTGTATGAGAAATTTGTGAGGTGATAGATATTTATCAAATAGGAGAGTGGATGAAGGGATTACAAACCATTCACAGTCCACTAGTAAAAAGAAACTATGTTCTGATATTGTTGCTCAGAATTAGAAGACTGTAGGGGAGGACAGTTTTGTGTTTTATCAAGTTGCTCAGAAATCCACTAAGATTGGTAACAGGCAAGTGATTGATAAGAATACATCAACTGTCATGGATATAATAGATTCTATTGAATATGATATCTGAGTGAAATCTGCGGTGGGTTATTCTTCAAGAGTCCACAATGAATCAATGGAGAACCCTCTCATTCTTTCTGAGAGGAATGAGTCGAAAGGGGATTGGCAGAAAACTAAGACATGGAAATGAGTTCAGCATATAAAAAATCATGGATGAGGAAGTGGAAGAGATGATTGGGTTTCTAAACATGGGTGTGGCCAGTCTACCAGGTCTTCTTCTAAGGAGCTCACTCTGGAGCAGGTTAAACTCAAGGAAAAGTACTATGTGCTTTTCAATCAGAAGAATTTGTTGTCAGAATGGGAATCTGCAGATGATTCCTTCGATCATGATTGTAGGGATGGTCCTAGTTCTACCCATTTTTATTTTTCTTTTCCAGATGAGGACTTGTCCTTTTTTTTCCATGTCTTTTCTCTTATCCATGTTCTATCTTTTATTTTTCAATAAATTTTGGTATGAGAAGGTTCTCCTAGATCCTGGACTATTTTGGAATATATTTATAATTATATTTATTTATAATTATAAATATATATTTATAATTACATTTATAAATAAATAACTTCAATTATTTGTATATATTTAAAATTGTGAAATTATTTATAAATATATTTAAATTTACTTAATTATAATATATATTTATAAATAAATATTTATAAATCTATATTATAAATATATATTTACAATTATATTCATAAATATATTTTCAATTTATTATATATTTAAAAATATTTTAAATCTATTTGTAACTAATAATATATTTATGAATATATAAATATAATTATAAAATTATTTGGTGTTTAAATGTACATTAAATTATATAATTATATATACATATTTTAAATGTATATATAAATATATTTTAATGATTATATAATTATATATATATTTATATCTATATATTATAAATATTTGTTTATAGAGATATATTTATATTTATATAATAAAAATATATTCATAGTATATATATATATGTGTATATAATTGTAGTTGAGGCTTGACCTAGTGGAATAGGTACCCCGTAATATTGTACCAAACCTTGGAACCAATCCTGCCAGCCTCAAAAAATCGTAGGATGAAGGGGTGGTAATGCCCAGTCAGTGAGGCGGAGGTGGGGCATTTCAGGGTGGCTCGTCATGAGACAACCTTCGTGGATGGCATGGGGAATCTCCATAGGGGCATGAGGAGGGGCGTCTCGGTCAGGCGTTGGCCGTGAAGCGGCATGGTGGTGATGCGATAGGGCTCAACTGGCGGCAACAGTGAGGATTCGAGCGGGGACTCTCACATGCTTCAACATCTAGGATTCCAAAGTGGAAGTTGTAGGTGGACAATGGGTCTACGCTGCAAAAAATGTGGTTTTCAGCAACCTAGGAGGAATGTTGTGTTGTTAAAAAATAGCAGCAGGTGTTGGGCACCTGGGCTACGGTATTTATAATGGACTCCATGTCTGCAGGGCCTTCGGGCCATCAAAAATGGGTGGGTTATCCCTTGGGGGCTTATGACCTGCCATATCGGGTTGTGTGTGTTGCACTTCTTTTTGTTGTTGTAATTTTACCCTTAAGTACCTATAATATATATATATATATATAATTAGAATTATAATTATAAATAAATATAAATATATTTGAAAATTATTTATAAATAAATATTTATAACTATAGAAATATAAATATATTTATAATTATATAATTATTAAAATATATTTACAAATAAATTTCAAACATATTTATTTTCTGGGTGTTTTGACTCTTAGAGGCATCCTACTCTCAGATTTGGACGTCGTAATTTAGATCATGGTGAATCTGATTTGGATGATTTGTATCCAAATGGTCATGAGAGTGGTTCCTTTTCTCTCTACTTGGATGTTGTAGTTGGTATGATTCATCAAAAGGAAAAAATGACATATGTCAAGGATGATGCTAATGAAATCTTGGAAAAGTTATAACTTGGTAGGTATTCTATTATAGCTCTCACTATATTACTTAAAGGGTCCAAGCTACAGAAAATTAGACATTTGGTAGATAGGTTTTTAGAGTTTTGGGGCTTCAGAAATTGGAAGTGTGTTTCCATGGGTAGAGGATTTTTTCAAATCCTATTTCCCTCAAAGGATCTCAAGATGAAGGTGTAGGGTCCTAGGTCACTCTGCCTCAATCTGGGTGCCATGCACATTAATGAGTGGGATCAAAATTTCAATCCCATAGAGGTAAGAAACTCTTCTAGGAAAGTGTGGGTCAAAGTGTTTAGGATGATCGATCATGAATCATCAAGCTCCAAGTGGGATCTGGTTTTTACTTGTTTCTCAACTCATGGACATGAGAAAAAATGAAAATAAGAGATCTAGGAAAGATAAAGTCATCCATGTTGTGAGTGATGGTCAAAATAAGATGTAACAAAAAGGGAGGGTGATGGTGTAGTTTCATGTTTCACCCCTAGTTGGCTCAGACAGAGGGGTTATGGATGGTATTTATGGTTTAGTGGAATATTAATTGTATAGGATGTTTGAAACGGAACAACCCTATGAAAATAATGAGAAGTCCCCTACCTTGGATACAATCTGTCAAGTTGTTGTTAACATTCATGGTCATGTTTTCTCCACAACTCTAACCTAGAGATCTTTTGCAGACATCACCTTGTAGGAGTAGGAGAACAATTCCACACCAATTTTTGTTGATTTATATAATTCCGATGTCAATGAATCAAAATTTGAAACTTCCATTCTATAGTAAGTAGACAATAAGATTCTAAAAGAACAATACTTGACTTCCTCTAGGAAGGGTAAATCCAGAATGACAGTGGTCTCTTCCTTGCAAAACAAGAAGACAACACTTCTCAAGTAGTGCCTGGTAGCTCAACTAACGAATGCACGAAATCATCTTCATCCAAATCAGTGGATGAAAATTGGTTTTCAATTAGTTTCATTTAATAATTCTAGATTGCCTTTTTCTCATTGATAGACTCCTCCTCTTGGTACAACAAGTCCCTTGGCCATAGTGCCTCATACGTAGCCTGATCCTTACTATCCTTACAATTATGTTTTCAATGAAGGACAAACATCCAAGATGGATGCGGTGAAAGAAACGGTGCAGGATGAAGGAATGAAAGAAGAGGCTTTGATCCATATGCAGAAAGTCCATGTTCTTCATACTGGCAGAAGTTTTGTTGAAAGAGTATGTACTCCCATGAAAAAAATCCAATGTATATTTTGTTGGACAATATGTCCAGAAGCCCGTTAATGTTGATTCAACAAGTGAAGCAATGGATCTCTCTATAATTCAAGTGCAGGAATCCATAAAAGATATTAATGTCTATTATTGTAATCAGGACTCAAAAGATAAGAAGAGGTATAAAGGAAAGAATTCAGTTGATGTTGAAATCTTTCAAGCAGTCTATCATAGGAAGACTTGTTCTCACTCTGATCTGAGATTGGTTGATCTGGATCGTGAAAATGATGTGCAGGTGGATACTTCAAACATTTTTGGAGTGGTTGAATCACACAATGAGGAGGTTTCTTGAAATGTGGGGGGATTTTACCCAACCCACATTTCTGATTGTATGAAATCTACTTACGATTTGTTCAGGATATCCTTGATCAACGAATGTGAATCTGTAAGAGAAATGAATTACAAAACTCCCCCAGAATATTGTGAGGGTGAAAGGATTCATCAGGGTCTTGATGATGATTTGTAAAAATGATTTGACTTTCAACTTGAAGTTATTTTTTCCATAATGGAATAAGACACATTTTTCTGTTGGGAATACATCAAAATTTACAAGATGTTATCAAAAAACATTAAAGATAGTTATCGAGCAAACTCATATATGGATTTAGGGTTCTTTCATGGAAATATAGAAGATGCATTATTATAGTTGATTCCTCTAATTATTCATCAAATGGTGAGATGGAGATGCCTCAAAGGAACAAATCATGTCATAGAGGACGACACCCGAAGGGTAGAGGTCGTCATCCCAAGAATATGGTATCTAAAAGGTGCGATAGGAATTGATTTCCTGTTTTCTATGTATTGGGAATTTATGATTTGTTACACCATATTTTCTTATGTGTTTTCTTTTTTTATGCTCTACTTTTATTAATAAATTTCTTGGGTGTTGGTTGGCTTGCCTACTCACACTCGGACCTTATTCATGCTATAATGAAAATTTTAAATTAAATAAATGTATGTATATAATTATAAATATTTTAGAGTCTTGTATTCAACCTTCTTTCCATGAGGGGGAGGCATCTGGTGTAGCATGATCTACTTGTATGTAGCTTGTCCCTAAGAGTAATGATTTACTAGTCACGAGCATTGGTGATGCAACTGCCAAGGTGATATCCAATGTGGCCAATGACATTGCTGGCAAGCAAGGTGTGACAATTGTTCAAGTTGTAGGAGAATTAGTGGTTGATGATGATCAGTCTATTGATACTCAGTAACCTATAGGTGTTAATGTAGGCTTCAAGGGATCTGATAATTCTAGTCTAGGAGAAGCAGCAGGTGTTGACGATGTTGTGCCTTTGATTGATACATTGAAACTCACAGTGGCTCAGTTCATTGGAAAAATTTATGATGCCCATGATAAGGGTACCATTGCAGGTAGATAGATGGTTCCACCAGAATTTGGATCTAGTAAAAATAATTTTAGTCTACTTTAGATCTTATAAAGATCTAATATTAGGGATTTTTTTCATGAAAATTTTGGTAATGATCAAGGTTTTTATCAAGTTGAAGGATGGTCATCAGACACAAAGATTATTCCTTTCCTTCCTTGAAGGGAATGCCCATGTGTGGCCTCTTAGAAGCCTCCACACATGAATACCCCCCTCCACCACCAAGATGTCACTACCCAGATGTAGATCCCCAACCGGGGAAGGATTTGTTGCTAGCTATGATGGTAGGGCATCCCAAAGGGTAACGGCCCGATCGACGATGGTTTGTCTAAGAAATTTGTTAGTATAGTGGGTCGCACGTCATTTTTTCTGCCCAGTCAGGACTGGGTGACCTGACAAGACTGATGGATCCCTTGGGAGAGGCTCACCCTGAAAGCAAACTCCCTGGATTTGAACCCTGAACTTCCCAAGCTCGCCTCAAAAGCAATCTGTCACCATCGAACCACCACCAAAGTGGAATTAGGCATATATATTATTAAGGCCAAGAGAAATGGTAATTTGAAGGTGTTATCAGAAGGAACAGGTCTGTCTAGTGAAGAGGGTCCTTAGTCCCTTGGGAATCCCTCCACACTGGATGATAATATTGATCCTCAAGTGGATGATAAGAAATGGAAAAATCCTAAAACTCGAAGGAGGTGACATCATCTCAGATGTAGGGGTGGTGGTTGTTCTAATAGATGAGAAATTTTATATTGTTTCATGGGAAGCAGTCTGATTTAATATTTGTGCTTGTGGCTTGTCCATGTCTTCTTCTTTTCATCTCTCATTGTACATTGTGTTTATTTTATTTTAAATAAATTTCTAGACCATGGCCTTAACCCATGGTCCACGTCATCCTGGTATATAATTATAAATATAATTATAAATAGAGTTATAAATAATTTGATATTTTAAATATATATATACATATACATATATATATATATATCAAAATTAAATTTATATTTATTAGGTGTTTAAATACGTACTAAAATATATTTATTATTTATATTTATACTGATAAGAATAAATATAAATATAATTATAAATATAATTAAATATTATTATATAAATATATTTGAAATTTAGTTATAATAAAATATTTATAACTATATAAATATAAATATAAATATAATTATATAATTATTAAAATATATTTAAAAATAAATTTAAAAAATATATATTAAGTGCTTGGGGGTACAATTACATTAAACACACACACAACACACACACACATGCTGGAATGAAAATCCATAACTCCCCATAAATTTAAAAAATATATATTTATATATACAAATGTAATTTAATTTATATAATTAATATAATTAATAATTAATAATATAATAATTAGTTATTAATATAATTACTATAATCAAAATTTTAAAATAAATAAATAAATTTTTATAATTATAAATAAATACAAATGTATATAATTATAAATAAATATTTATATAATTATAAACACATATATTATGTTCTTAGAGGTACAATTACATTAAACACACACAGGCTAGAATGGTAGGTCATATCCCCCTTAAGGGGTAAAACACATGTCAAGCATTATTTATTTATTACATAACCAGAAGGCCCAGTGGGAATGAATCCTATAACATAGCCCAAAGACCCATAAATTCGTTTGAAGGCCCAGTGTAGCATCATGAATGCATTATAATGTTTTTGTCGCCAAACCCACATCATGCCAACGTCACTGCCTACTAGAATCATGAGTTATGCCTACGTCATCGCCTTCCTGCAGAAATTCACTCCCACCTGGATTTAAACCTAGGTTAGATGCAGGATTACAAGGCGCCTTTACCACTCAGATGATCCCCCAAATGAAAAAATATAAACCAATTTGAAAAGTATATCAGGTAATGAGGTACTTTTGGGCGCAACAAAACACCTATCCTAGGACCAACCCAACACCTGTGCACTATCCTTCCCCTGCTAAATTTGACTATGGTAGTACTAGAACCTAAGCCAGTTTTGTTGCCAGGAAAAAAGGATATCAGGCAATGAGGTATTGTTGAGCGCTACACCACACCTATCCTTGGCTCAATTATTTGACTTGTAAAGTCTATAATTATAAATTATTAATACAATTTAAATGTAATATTTTGAACTGAATAAACATATAATAAATTATTAAAAATGATAAAAAATTGCAAAGAAAGTTAATAAAAAATAATTTCTAGTTTGTATTGTAGGTGACAGATTCTGGAAATAGGTAGGAGGTCCACCATTCTGATCCATGACACTCTTCAAAAGGAAGTCATGATGGCTTATAGTTTTTGTGGTGTGGTTAAATATTATTAATGATTCTACTGTCACTACCACAGATCATTCTTTATTGAGCACTGACCTTTAACAACGCGACACGGAAAGCATTGATAGAGGGTTGAATTTCATAAGTGATCACAAAAAGAAATGATAAAGTTACCTTTTATTAGTGCTAACAAAATTGCTGACAAATCATACCCTTTTAAGTTCTTTTTTCTAGAATTGATAAAAGTCCCTCATTTATCACCATTTTTGTAGCGCTAATAAAAATGAAATCTTTATTAGTGCTTTTTTCTATCACTAATAAAGGTCACAGTGAGTAATTTAATTTATATATATATAGTTATATATTTTTAAATAAGATTTATATTAGAATAATTATATATATGAAAATATAATATGTCATGACCTGACCCAATGGGGCTTGAGCTATGACCTCTCCAAGCTTGCCTCCAATAAAACAAGGGTTGGTGACTAGTGTCAGGTAGACATATCACAAAAATGGAAGGCCTTAGCATATGATACATGTATGTACGCACCCAAAAACATCTCTATGAAATAGTTCGTAGAAAAGGTGAATTGAAAATAAATTCATGCATTCATCTATCCCACAACCCGAATACAATAGAAGCACTGAAAGTGTAAAAAGCAAAAAATTCATGCCCACCAAAAATTGTAAAAGCATCCAACCAACTTCGGAGGGGATCACTATCAAATACAATTGCCTAAAATCTCCTCGACCAAGTTCTGATAATCACCTTGGTCAGTCTAGTCCATTAAGCACTACCTACTCCTGCTCCTCCTAGGACTCCATCAAAAAAACAAGTCACTAGGGACCCGCACCTTGATATGTCTGGGGAGCACCGCTCTATTGGCCTAAAGAGTCTATGGTACCCAAATTCAGAGATAATAACAAAGGGTGTTGACCCATATGTCAACTGAGTGATCCACCCAGATCACTAACCAAGATCTAGTACCACTATTGTAGATTCGTGCTTGAATCATACCCCAACATTTTTCGTAGGCCAGTACGAAGGACACCATGGAGTTATATGTGGAAAACTACTTAGGATAGTATACTCACAATCCTGAATCCAAGTGCTGGAGAAGGAGATACGCTAAGCAAAAGAATCTCCAAAAATGAGTGCATGACATGTATAGGGATCCACCCGGTGTGTGACCCCACTTGAACATATGGTCATGTACTTTGCTATATGGATTAGTTTTCCATGTGAGGATATATGGTATATACATGCGGTACATTTTGTGTCTCACCTCACCCAGACCTCTGGCCATGTTCTTTCCCCACACGGCTTGGATAACAGTGTCTCTCACACGATGTGTATCCCTAGTACACTGTGTGTCCCAACGACCCAACCACTTGGTTGTGTCTCTTTATTTTGTTTGTGTTTGGCATCCTATGTGCATGTTCTTTGGCTATGTACTTCCACATGGCCATGTACCATCACACAACTTCCCAGGCCATAGCCTTTAGCCACACGGCCTGGGGTCACAACATGGTGTGTAAACCTGATATGTGGCGTGTAGTCCCAAAACATCATCTTCCCTGAATGGGAAGAACCCATGGTGTGTTCCACTAAATTACATGCCATGTGGTCGGAAATTATTATGGTAATTTAACTAATAGTGGCCTGAATCATGCCTATTTTCCCTTAAACTTATAGAGCGACCCTTTAGGGATATCCAACAATAGTATAAGGGCTCTAACACCTTAAAACAACACATGAGAAAGGGTGTTGATAATTAAAAATAAAATCTTCCCAACTCATGGTGAAACACCAAAGCTTCGGGCTCAGATCCACACTCTGAAGCCGCTGCACCATGTTTCAGGAGAAATCGATGTCAAGATCAGAGATCGGTGGTGCCTCTTCTCCTTGGATTCGTTATGATTCCTATTGGAGTTCGTTACCTATAACCAACATCTTTTATAGTTTATGATAACTTATATTCTTGGTTGTGAATATTAATAAATTCATTTTCACATCATGATTATTCTTTTGTGTGAGATTATATGTGATAATGATCAAACAGTAACTATCACGCTAAAAGGTCATAGTGGATCCCCACTATGATGAGAACCCGGAAATACTATGACACTATTCTTGAATAAATGTTCTATAGTCGGATAACATCATTTTAGTGACAAAAATGATACAGACTATTAGGGGTTGATACTCATAGGACATTGAGGCATATTCTCATGGTGTACACCCTTGGAAATGTTCTAGAGGATATTATGAGAACGAGAACCACCAGTAGGAAATCCACATTCATATGTGTCGTTGGACGTTCCTATATGTGGATGTGTGTATTGGTCCTCATACTTTAAGATTATTATTAATGATTATTTTGATTCACACACTTAGATGTATTGAAAAAAACCATGATGACAGATATTTGTGGTGAGGTAAGATATGTTGGGTGCATCATGAGTAATATTGCATTAATGAATAATGTGAGAAAGAATTTAACCGTTATGTTATTTAACAGAAGTTAACATCTCAGTAAATTTTATTGAAATGATATAGCCTAAATAAATCCATGTCCATGGTGATCTATAGGCAACTTCTATTTCCATAAATTCAAAGAAAGAGATATCAAGCGTATAGGTTGGTGTTACTAGCATGCAACCTGCTCTATTTGAGATATTGTGATAAAGGGTTTATATTACATGGTAAGCATTCATATGAGGTGAAATGTCTTTTTGGAATTAAATTATTTTTATATGGTTCCTTAGAATGTTTCGAGACACTAACATTAGAACTTAGGCTGCTTCAACTAATGCCATTGAGGAAGAGGCCTAGAGGGTCACACACTAAGTGTATCAAGAATCTCAGTTAAATAATATGTTATTATTTTTTATTTGATAGGTTGAATAAATATTATTTCCATTCATGGTTTAATAATTATTCATGTATTCTTGATCACATATAAATATTTATTTACTATTTAGTAAATATAATATTTATTTATTTATTGGCGAATCATGCAGTGATATTTATTTAACAATTAAATAGACATTATTCATGGACCAATAAATATTGTGGAGGAATTGAAGAATGATTTTAATTTTCTGGGGAGAGATGATATTATTTAATGTTATTTAATTATAATTCACAAGTTAAACACATGACAAGAAATAATAATATTACTATTATTATTTAACATGGGGTTTTTATAGGATTAAATAATAATAAGGGAACTTGTGAAATTATTTTATTTTAACCCTAGTAATATAAATACCCAATTATATTATTTTCTCATTGTCCTATTAGATTGTGCATTATTATTCAAGGATAACCCTCTCGAGCCTAGAGATCACCCTCCTCTAAGAATGCTCCCAAGAACAGCGAGCAATCCTCTTCCACTGGATCAAGGAGAATTCTTTGGAAGCGATTCTCGAGGTGATCAAGGTGGACAATTCAAGCAATGATCTTCCATGATAGCAGCCATAGACTCCTTTAGCAAGATATAGAGATTCCTAAAATACATGTGGATCACTGCTAGAGGAAATCTACACTTGGTTTCTACAACACAATGATGGTGCACCACAGATATGTCACCAAACACATCAAAGGATAAAGAATTACTTAGAGGTAATTATTTATCTAATTAAATTAATTATAAACAATATGTATTGATCCATATCTCTTGGTTTTGGTGTAGTTCTTCTTTTTCTATTTCTCAGACTCAATTCTGTGGATCACGGCGTTCATCGTCTTATAGATATCAGATTTATCATTGATTATAGAAAAAATTAATGTTGGGCACCGCCCATTGCATGCTTTCACTGTTCCAAGAACCTACTAGTGGTATCAGAGTGGGAACATAATTGTTTATAATTATTTAAGACCATTGGTGATTTATGTATTTATAATTTAGTTTTTTCAATTCAATCATAATCGTTCTTTTAATCTGAATGGTGAGATCTGTTTCTTCCCTATTTTTTTCTTGAAGATATAATCGAGATGTTTAATTTTTTTTATTAAAATAAAATCAACAAAATGATACGGAGGAGCCAAAGATTTTTCTAGGATAAAATAGTATTGCATTTCGTGTAACCAAAGTTACATGCCATGTAGTTGTGTTCAATGAACCAGGAGTTAATTCGACAATTAATCAACATGTGTGAATTAAGGAAACATGGTGTTGTTAATTCTTACACCGCGTATTGATCAGGATAGAATGGAACATGGTCAGATGAAATACATGTCTTGTGGCTTAGTGTAAATAGCATGTGGTCCCTTTTCATCAGAGATAGGTCATGTATTCAATACACGAACTACCTAGAGGGTGACCGTGTAACACATAGTCAACAGGGCATGTGGCACAATAGCATGCCATGTACTTCAAATATACCAAGGCCATACTACACACCGAGTCCCTAGATGTGTGCCTCGAATAGATGATGGGAGTTGTACACGCCGTGTATATTAGATCTACACACTATGTACTTATACCAAGTTAGGATAATTTAAAATTTATTTATTTTACTATGAGATCCTTGAGACATGTACTTGCATGCGGTCATAAAGGTAGGACATTCGATGTGATAGGTTTTAATATACATAAATATTTAAATGTTTAATTAATATCTGTGTAATGTTCAAGATTTTCATGTCACGTATGATTCATATTACAAGTTGTTACTCTGCATACATTGAAGCATAACACATGACCGAAAAATCATGTAATTCGTGTAATCATTTGTAAAGTACACATAATGAAAATATCTGATAAGATGTGTCTACCCTATGTCACTAGATTAAAATAGTACATGATTATAATACCTTTTCGGTAGATTTGGATGGGTATTCTCCGTGTTACCTCCAAGGTACACGTCATGTACACAGCTAATTTTAAATGAATTTATTTAATTTGTTTAAAATTTTAATGGATAAGAATATCAAGTAAATTCAGAGAATTATTAAGATAAAAGGATTGATTAATTAAAGATAATAATTAATCTATTCAAGCGTGATTTATCGTAAATAATAACTACTAAAGAATTTAAGGAAAGTTTTATTAAATGTGTAATAAGTTATACGCATGTGGAAGATCATGAGTTGGACCAGACCTTTTTTATGTGATTTGTATCATTTAATTTATTATTAAATTAAATTGTTAGCCTACGTGCCTTCTCTCCTTATTATTATATAGGGCCAATTTTCCCATGGTTTTTTATTTAAACCCCTTTTCCCCCTCACCTATGTGTGAGTAAAAGGTATATGTAATGGATGGAGCTCCCAAGCTAGTGGAGGTGGTCCAAGTTTGGAGCCAAGGTGAAATCAATCTAAGGAGATACAAAGGTGGATAGGTGGAAATCTATAAACACGAACCTCAATTGGTTCAAGGTGTTTCTCCCCTATGTCAACAATTAGTTAATCAACTTCAAGATAAACTAACCATTAGTATATGCTAATGATCATACCCTTTATTTTATTTATGTAAGATTCATGGTTATTTCATTATTTATGTCTTTTCGCAATCACATAATTAATGAATTAATAAGAATTCAATATAGAACTAAAATAATCCAGCTTATGCATAAATATTATCTAATACATGGATAATCAATTATGTAATCCCACTTAATATTAACTAGAATGTAATAAAGATAATAATTTGAAATTTACACATAAAGGATAAAATCCATTAATAAAATATTAATTTCATATATCCTTCCATTACTTCGGTTAGAATCGAACCGTAGTTCAAAGTTCGTGACCATCCGAAGTTGGGGTGATTTCAATTATCGGGGAATTCTAACATGAGGTTTTGGCCTGACTTAACTTGGTTCACATCAAGGATTGACTTCCAAAGTAGTACTTGGTGTAACTAAGAGGAAAAGGTTGATGAAATCTAAATTAATGATTTCAGGATTGGGGAGTCCACTCAACAGATCAAGGAATTGTGAGTTAATATAGTTTCCATTTGGAATGACTACCTAAAACCATTCAAGTTGATTGGTCAACAAATGTTGGGGTAATGAGAAGGGGAATATGGATCCTTACCACTTGAATATGCAAGAAACATGATATTGCAATGAAAATGGTGGGTGATATTGGGTTTTGATAAAATAATAGGAGATTAGTAAATATACTATTTATTTATTTTTACAAATTTATTAGATAAAGTACTAAATCTATTCCTGTATTATTTTGTAGAAAAAAATAAAATGACATCGAACATATCATTGTGATCCATACTTGAGAAGGAAAACCTTCTCATCAGCACCAATTTCTAGTTGTGTCAAAGGCACCAATGGGTCATCCTTCACCATGAAAGAGAATTATATGTGATTGAAGTACCATTAGCAGTTGTTCCTATAAATGAGGCAAGTGATCAAGAACTATCTCTCTATGAGAAACATCTAAATGATGCTACAGATGTTCAGTGCTTCATGCTATCATCCATGTCCAATGAGATCTTGAAGTAACATGAGGATATGGATGCCTATAGCATGATGTCTCACCTTCCAGAAATATATCAAGAGAAGGTGATACAAGAGATTTATTAGATCTCCAATTCTTTATTCACCACTAATCTTGGAGATTATGCACCATTTGGGCCTCATGTAGTCAATATTATTAGCTACATTGAACACTTAGGCATCTTAGGGATTAAATTCTCATATGATTTGCATACAGATATCATACATTCATCAGTTCCCAAGATCTTCTCCAGCTTTATTATGAATTATAATATGACCAATAATGATAAGAGTCATTCAAAACATATTACTTTAATTCTCTAAGTGGAAAAGGGCATGAGGCATAATAAAACTATGGTTTTTATGGGGAAAAATAATAGGAATGACAAAGCAAAGGGTCCCAAGACTTATAAACAGTCTAAAGATCCCGAGCACCATCCTACCAAGAAGACGAAGATCCATAGGTAGGGAAAAGAAAATGAGGTAGTATGTTTTGCGTGTAGTAATCCAGGCCACTAGAAGATGAAATCCACCCAAAAGCAAGGGGAAGCTAAATGTGTGTTCGTCATCGATTGAAATCTTTCCATTTATACACATTGGGTATTAGATACAGCTAGTGGTGCTCACATCTATATCAAAAAAAGGAACCTAGTATATTTCAGAAAATTACCAGAGGAGAGGTGGATATACGAGCTTCTAATGGTTCAAGGCTGGATGCGCTTGTCATTAGTGACTACCACCTTTCATTGCCAATGGGAATGTTTTTTGTTTTACATGATTGTTATTATGTACCTACTGTTTTCAAAAACATAATTTCTGTATCAAGTTTAGATACAGATGGGTTTATTTTTAAGTTTGTAAATAAAAGTTTTTTCTTTTATAAGGACAATATATGCTGTGGTATGATACTTTTAAATAATGGTATTTATGTATAAAATTATGAAAATAAAGTGTTGGGAATTGATAAAGAATCTACTTCACATGACTCATGTAACTCCAAGTTTTGGAATCATCATCTTGGTCATGGATACAAGAATCATTTAACAAGGCTTGGTCAATATGGCTATTTAGACTCTTCTGAGATAAAACAACTTGATAGATTCCATGCTTATTTACATTGACAAATTACCAAACCACCATTTGGTGGACAGGATAAAGAGCCATAGAGATTCTAGTATTGGGACACACTAATGTGTGTGGACCATTTCTCGAAGAACCTAGAGGTGGATATTCATACTTCATAACTTTTACTAATGACGTGAGTGGATATGGATATATGTACATGATTATTTATAAGTTCAATTCTTTTGAGAAATTCAAGGAATTAGAATTAAGTATATAATCAGATTGGTAATAAGATAAAGAAGCTTCGAGGTGGTGAATATCTTAACCAAGTGTTCATCAACTTTTTATGGGATTTTGGGATTCTATCTCAACTTACTCCACATTATACACCATAGTGGAATGATGTTAGTGAAAGGAGGAACTATACCTTATTGGATATGGTAAGGTCTAAGTTGAGACATACGAGTATTCCATTACACTTTTAGGGATATTCAATACAAATTGTGGCATACACATTATATCGAGTACCAACTAAGGTGGAAAATGGAATTTCCTTTGATCTTTATGGTGGAAAGAAACCCATTTTATCACATATTCATGTATAGGTTTGCAATGTGTTTTTTCAGGTCTTCTCAGGAAACAAACTATCACCCTAGGTCATGATGTGTATATTTATAGGTTATCCTAAGGAAATAGAGGAATACTACCTATACAACCCCTTTGATAAGAAAGTGACTATCACCATAAAAGACATCTTTCTTGAGAGGTAGCATATCCTCAAAAAGGATAGTGGGAGTAATATTGACTTCGATGAAGCTAATACTCAAGATACACAAGAGTTTTTATATGAATAAGTTCCATAGGTCCATTTGGAAGAAGTAGATCTTGAAACACAAGTATTTCATAGGAATGTAAGAGAGGTAAGGGATCCATAGAGATATGGTTTTCTAATCACTGAGGATGGTAACTCATTGTTGTTGGACAATGATGAACCTATCTCATACAAGGAGGTAGTAGAGAGCTCAGAAGCTACAAGATGGATAGAAGCTATGAATTCTGGGATGGATTCCATGAATCAGAACAATATTTAGGTTCTGGTTGATGTTCCAGCTAATGTAAATCCTATTGGATGAAGATGGGTATTCAAGAGGAAAATGGACATGGAATGTAAAGTAAGTGCTTATAAAGAAAGTATAATGGAAAAAAGGATTTAAACAACATCAAGGAATTGACCACGATGGAACCTTTTCACTAGTTTCCATGTTTAAATCCATTAGAATCATACTTTCTATAATAGATTAACATGACTAAGATTTGGAAGATGGATGTCAAAATTGCATTCCTCAACAGGAACCTTCAAGAAGATGTTTATATGGCACAACCAGAAGAGTTTGTGACTCCAGGTGATGCCAAATGGATTTTTCAAGTTGCATAGACCCATTTATGGATTGATTCAAGCATCCAAGTCATATAACATTCGATTTGATGAATTTGTAAAATAATTTGGTTTCATTAAGAATGAATGTGAGACCTGTGTTTACAAGAGGTTTAATGGGAATTTTTTCATTATCATAGTAGTTTATGCTGATGACATATTATTTATTATAAATGACATACTAGTCTTACAATCTGATAAGGACTGGTTAAAAAATTGTTTATCAATGAAAAACTTAGGTGAAGAATCTTACATTCTTAGGATCAATATCATTCGTGATAGATCCAAGAGGCTTCTTGGACTAAGAAAAACAACATATTTTGACAAGATACTAAAGATATTTAGTAAGGAATAATCCAAGAGGGGATTAGTTCCAGTAAAACATGGTTTACATATTTCTATGAAAATGTGTCCCAAACACAACAGGAGAAAGATATAATGAGTAAGATCCCATATGCTTCGGTGATAGGATCAATCATGTATGTCATGTTATGTGCTAGAATTGATGTTGCCTATGCATTGGGCATGGTAAGCAGATAACAAGTGGATCTAGGAGAAAAACTTTGGACTACTATTAAGACAAGCCTTACGTATCGAAGAAGAAATAAGGATATGTTCCTAGTTTATGGAGAAGATGAGAATCTTGTCATCCGAAGGTATGGTGATGCTGATTTTTAGAAAGATCATAATGGTCTGAAGTCACAATCAAGATATGTTTTTTGTCTCAATGTCGGAGCCGTGAGCTAGAAGAGTTCAAAGAATCTAGTTGTCACTGATTCTATAGTGGATTCTAAGTATATAGAGGCTTCTAATGCATCCAAGGAATCCGTTTGGATTCAGAACATTGTCCAAGATCTTGATGTTGTCCCTAGAAGTAAAGGCCCAATAAAATTGTATTGTGATAATATTGTAGTGGTGGCTCTTTCAAAAGAGCTAATGTCACATCAATAGACAAAGAACATACTCCAGAAGTATCACCTCTTGATGGATTAATATCGGAGGGGTGAAGTTGCAGTGAGTAGAGTACCTGTGGAATAGAGCATGGAGGACCCCTTGACTAAAGGGATATATCATAAAAAGCATGAATATCATGTGAGAGCTAGCAGACTGAAGGTTGTTAGGAGCTGACTCTAGTGCAAGTGAGATTCTGTTAGAGTTGGTGCCTTAGAAAAAAAATTCTTTTATATTTTATGATAACTTATATTCAGGATTTAGAATATTAGTAAATTCATTATCACATCATGATTGTTCTTCACCATGACATTGTATGTGATAATGTTTTAAGAGTAACTATCACACTAATAGGTCATAGTAGTTCTCTAATATGATGAGAACTCAGAAGTGCTATGAAAATATTCTTGAATAAATATTCTATAGATAGATTATATCATTTGTGGGGTGAAAATGCTACAAGCTATCAGGGGTGGAGACTCATAGGACTTTGAGGCACCTTCTCACATTTTACACCCTTGGTAATGTCTATAAGGATATTATTATAATGAGACCCACCAGTAGGAAATCCACATTCATACATGTCATTGGATGTTCCTATCTACAGACATGTTTATTGGTATTTAGACTTTAATATTATTGTTAATGAGTATTATGAGTCATGCACTTAGATATATTGAAAAACCATGATGACAGATGTTCACGGTGAGGTAGGATTCATTGGGTGCATCTTGAGTAATATTGCATTAATGAATAATGTGATAAATGATATATCCCTTATATTATTTAAGAAAAGTTAATATCTTCAGACCTTTGATGGAAATGATAATTCTTAAATAAATCCATGGTCATGGTGATCCATAGGAGAGTTCTATTTTTAGAAATTCAAAGAAAGTGATATCGAGCATATGGGTTGGTGGAACTTGCATGCAACCTGCTCGATTTGAGATATTGTGAAAAAGGGCTTATATTACATCGTAAGAATTTTTATGAGGAGAAATGTAATTATGGAATTAACTTATTTCTATATGGGTTTTATGGTGTGTTGTTAGATGCTAACCTTGGAATTTTGGCTGGTCTGCCTAATGCCGCAAAGAAAGAGGCCTAGATGCTCACACACTAAGTGTATTAATAATCTCAGTTAAATAATATTTTATTATTTACTATTTAATAGGTTAAATAAATATTATTCTCATGGGTGGTTTAATATTTTATTAATGTGTTCTTGATCTCATATAAATATTTATTTTGTTTTTAGTAAGTATAGTATTTATTTATTTATTAGAAAATAATGTAGTGATATTTATTTAATAAATAAATATACATTTTTCAAGGCCTAATAAATATTTTGAAGGAATGGAGGACTGATTTTAATGGCCCAATCAGAAATTATAATACTAAATATTATTTAATTAAATAATATTTAATTACAATTTGTAAGTTATGTTCTTGTTAAGAAATAATAATATTACTATTATTATTTTACATGGGGTTTTTCTAGGATTAAATAATAATAAAGGCACTTGTGTAATTATTTTATTTTATCCCTAGCAATATAAATACCCAATTATATTATTTTCTCATTATCATATTTAGTTGTGCACAATGATTCAAGGATAATCCTCTCAAGCCTAGAGAGATCCCTTCTCCAAGAATGATCCAAATAACGGCAATCAATCCTCCTCCACTGAATCAAGGAGAATGATTTGGATGTGATTCTTGAGGCGATCAAGGCGGATGATGCAAGTGTAAGGATCTTTCATTCTAGGACCTGGAGACTCCTTCGACGATGTATGTAGATTCTGAGAACACATGTGTATCACCACTAGAGGAAATATACACTTGGTTTCTATAATGCAACGGTGGTACATCGTAGATTTTTCGTGAGACACATCAATGAAGGAAGAATTCCTTAGAATCAATCCTTTATCTAATTAAATTAATTATAAACAATACTTATTAGTCCATCTCTCTCGGTTCTAGAATAATAATTCTTTACCTATTTTATTGACTCAAATATGTGGATCCTGGCATTAATTATCATATAGATCTCAAATTGATCATTGATTATGAAAAAAATTATAGTTGGGCACCACCAATTGCACGCTTCTACTATGCCCAGGACCTAGAGGTTGATCAACGGCTCCAGGGAGATAGGGGGAAGGGTTAATTGATTTAATTTTTTATTAAATAAATTAAAATATATTTTAACATCCCAACAACTCACCTCTAACCTGACACTAAATGTAGCAAAAATTTAAAGTCGTTCCTAGGATAAACACGACATTTTGAACTCAACTGATGACTTAGATTTCCGATCTAATACTCCTAAGTGATGTAATGTCCAAAAATTTCCATATAATTTTTTTAAATTGTATGGAATTATTTTGAGACCACATGCTTTGAAGGAACATGATTTTGTGTCCAAGTGAGCATAAAATAGAAATTTGAAATTTTTTTAAGTTCATTTATAAAAATGTGAAAGAAGGTTTTTCTAACATTAAAACCATTACACAGATCAAAAATATGAGGGCACCATTGAACTCAGAATGCCAGGATTCTCCTAAAAAGGACTTAGCTTCGACTGGAAAGGGTCGGACATAAAATTAAATTTTCAGACTTTATGGAAAATAATAAAATAAATTAAAAAGTTATTTTGTTTTCTTTTCCCACCCTTGAGTGGAAGACAAAGGCAGTGTAGTGCAGTGATGAGTCACATTAAAGGAAGTTTCTTAATGAATCATTTTTGTTCAACGTAACAACACGACGCCACAATGTAATAGAAACATTGTGATGTGTACTCCTTTTAATAGGCAAACGCATTAGGGGAACGAGAATCAAACCTTGGAAATTCTCTAATGAACCTATGACAAGGATTCACTCCAACGGTGTACAGTGAACGCCGAAAGGATTTCTAGAAACATCGATACTTTATGAAGAACAGGATCAAAAAGCAATGAATTCCAAAAGATCTTGAATCCTTAAGGGTCAAGTACTTCAACAATGAACGTCGATTGGGGTAGGGGTTCTTTGAGGAAATTCTTTTACCTATTTTGTTTTTCTCTAAAATGATGAACACGGGTCAACCCACGAACATGTTGACCCTCGAATAATTTGTTGATGCAGGAGGGTGTCATTTTTCTAGGGGATTTTTATAGAATGATTTAATTATTGTGTTTGATAGAATATCATCCCCAAACATCCCATGTTTTAAAACTATAACTTGAAGGGTGTGGGATGAGCAGAACAAGGAAATAACCCCTCTTCTTTTTCATTCTTCATCGAAAATCATTTTAAAGGGGCATCAAGGTGGATTCAATGCCTTCTCAAGGAAGGTGACACCCCATAGAGGTTGGAGGTGCAGTCAGTGCGAAGAATGGAGCACCGGTGTGGACCTGGTGGCTCACAGAAAAACTAGTCAGTGCACCAAAATGGCGGTCGTGGGCAGGTGGTGGCACACTGAAGTTGGCTACCACGGCCGGCTCAAGCTGTGGATCTTAGGGGCACACGGTCCTTGACTATGTGTGGGGAATCTGATTGGCCGCATAGTGAGAGGCTACGGTCACTTGACCACGATAGAGAAAGCGGCCAAACAGATGATCTGTGGGGGGAAGGGAGCTAAACACTGGTTCCAGCCATTTACCAACCAGGTAGACTAGGAAGGGCACAGGCTGGACCCCTGACCCAATGGGCCAGACCAAGGCCTGGTTGGACCGGGCCCATACCCAACTTGCCCCTTTTTGAAAAAATGCCAATATCATTCAAATCAAACGTTCGATTGACGATTTGTTTTTGGAATTGGAACCCTCATGATGAGGCACATCTTTTGGAATACTATACGGATGATTTAATGGAAGTTTAAATTCAATGAATGGATTGAGGAGCAGTTTTCTGAAATCAAGTGTGCTACATTTGGAAACCATTTGTTTGGCCACAACCAAAAAACTACTGACAGGTGACCCTATGTGGATCAGATACTATGGCCTAGTGGGAAGTTTATTTTGTGTGACCTAGCAGGACCATGGTGGGAAGCGGCTTCTGTGTGACCCGACAGACCCACGATACTTGACAGGAGGAGTACCTAAATATGGCCAAGGTGGGAAGTGGCTCTTGTGTGACCTAGGATGCCCAAAATGGGGAGCGGCTTCTGTGTGACCTAGAATACCCATGGTACTCATCAGCGATGAGTACCAAAACAGCCCTAGGTTAGTGTGAAGTGACTTCTGTGTGGCCCAGTAGGCCCATTGTACTCATTGAGGAAAAGTTCTCCAGCAGCCCATGGTGTTCGACGTTATGACTGATGGACTTACTTTCTTACTCTAGAATATACCTGGTGTGAGTTGTCTTTCTTCGTGATCATGATCGATGATCATGATTTTTGGTTTGTTTGTGTATTTATTAGTGATCTTTCCTTTGTTGTTTTGGGGTCCCAACTGAGTATATTGTTACTACCCATGCACAGTCTTGACCTGCATGTGTTGTATCTAGTGAAGACGACTGCCGCCTTGACAAAGACTTTGTGGCCCCGGACCTACTAGTCCCCAGTGAGACCAAGCAGGTGGGGCATACTTCTATGGCTTCCAGCAACTACCCTGTATTTACCCATATAGTGGGGTTTCCAATGGATGACATTCAGAGTTTTCCTAGTACTTTCCTGTATTCAGTTTATCTTTTGTTGGGTTTTTATTTTGGCCCATTTGACCTACAATTTGTACTTTTATTCAGTGGTTTCTTAGTGGAATGCATGTTTACTTTTCCAACTTTAGGACATGGTTGTGTGTGTGCGCGTACAGGTACTCAGGAAAATTCCTCCCACTTTCAGGTTGACACCTCCTATGCTAGTCGCCAACCCATGGGCTTCAGGAGGCGGGCTTAGGGTATGTCACGACATAGGACCTAGGGTACGAGTTGTGGAAAAGTGGTATCAAAGGTGGTCAGTTCTACCTCAAAGACCGAGAGTCTGTTGTTTTGTTTTTGGGGAAACAATGTTGAATGTTTTGAGTTCTATTTTCAGATTCAGGGAGTCCAGTGTTTGTGCGGCGACTAACATACCCACACACCAGGACCCTGAATTCTGATTTTCCACTCTATACATTAAAACACTGGTTGCATAAGTGTCTCCTTATGATATTCTTGAATAGGATTCAGCTCACCCACAATAATATTCTAACTATGGTATATATTGATCTATTTTAGGATGCCTCCATGCATACATCAAGCTAGTCTTTTGATACATGATCTTGTGGATAGCCAGCCTAGCGATGAGGCATGGGTTAAAGAACTAGTGCTAGAGATTTTCCTACAAGGTGGTGCACCGGGGTTTCCACCACTCGTTGATCAGTAGTTACTATCGACATTACTGGTAGAGGATATATGTAGACTCGGTGCCTTCAAATGTTTCAGTGACAGAGACCTCCTGGGTTTAGGGGAGAGATAGATCCTCAAGTCAGTGAGGACTGGCTAGAGGTGGTGACGCAGGTCTTCCTCTTAGTGAGAACACCACTTGACTAGATGGTGATCATGGCCGCGAGCCTTCTTTCGGTATTGGCAGGGGGATGGTGGAGCTTGACCATCCAGACACATGATAAGGCAACCCTCACCTGTATATACTTTGAGAGGATTTTCCAAGAGGAGTTTTTTCCATGACTTTGTGCTCTATACACATATAGGAGCTGCTTCACTTGTAGCCGGGCAACATGTCAGTGGATGAGTACTTTGCGAGGTTTAAAAACCTCTCTCGCTACTCTGCATACATGGTGCATGACCCTTTATTTAGGGCTAGGACCATTGAGAAGGGAATCAGATGATAGATTAGGGAATTCATGGTGTCTCTCAGTATCCCCACTCAGGACGAAGTGCTAGAGAGATCCCTTCTTGAGGAGAGATTCCTAGCCGAGTAGGCACCGACAGCTGAAGCCACCAGCAGGTATCAGGCGGTAGATTCTTTAGGGGTGATTAGCATGCAGTAGATGAAGGGAACCAAGTGGGTAAGATCTCTCAGGGGATGAACCTAGGACTTAGAGTCGGTAGTGTAGGGATCCCAGAGAAGAGAGAGTCAGCAGGGAAGAAAGATGTGCTTTATGTGTGGCGAGTAGGGACACATGGCCCATGACTGCCCGACCAGCCGCATAAAAGATAAAGAGACGGTTGAGGGACCACCAAGGTAGAGGAATAGGTTCGAGTGATGAGGTATGTAGGGAAAAACGTGTCAAGGGAGCAGGTTTAGCGGCAGGCAGTGGACGATAGTTCGTGTTGCGACCACCACTACCCTTAGGTTGTCCACCACTGGCTTAGGAAGCCAGTGGACAGGGGCTAGGCCATCTTCAGGTGATAGAGGCCTATGATGACGATTCTCTAGATATGATTAGATGTACAATATGTGTCTTCTCTACCATATCTTCAGTTCTTATAGACATAGGTTCCAGTCTCTCTTTCCTTGCCACATATCTCGTTCGAGGATTGGAGATTCCAATGGAGTTTTCGGCTCAATCCTTATAATTAGAGACTACTATGAGAGGGGATTCGATGATTATACACTAGTTCTAGAAGTGTGATATTACTTTAGGAGGTGATAGATTCAGATGGGATCTCCTAGTAGCGGTGTTAAGTCCTTACAATGTAATCTTGAGTATGGACTAGTTATCTACATTCGATGCTCAGATCTACTATTTTAGGTGCAAAGTGTGGTATTTCCTAAAGTATGGGACCAGGTTTTCCTTCATTGGTGAGAAGGGAACTTTTGCAGCACATAATTTACTTTATCAGAGGAGGGTGTAGCCGATCACTGACCAGTTGGCTGGTCTCACCTCGGTGCGGTGGACAGGAGGAGTTTGAGCATTCCTATAGTGGCGGACGAGTAGGAGGATGTCTTTCCTGAGGATGTTTTGGGACTACCTCCTCACAGGGAGGTAGAATTATGAATCAATATATACCTAGTAATGACAATGATATCCACACCTACATATCATATGGATCCCATGGAGCATTCTGAATTGAGGGTACAGTTGGAGGACTTCCAGGAGAAGGGCTTCGTGTGGCCCAACATTTTTTTATAGGCAACCTCGGTGTTATTTACCAAGAAGGAAAACGGGAGCTTGGGGATATTCATGGGATTTCAGTGCCAAGATGAGGTGATCGTGAAGAATAAGTATCCATTGCCGAGGTTTGATGACCTCTTCATTCAGCTGAAGAGAGTGAGGTGGTTCTCAAAGATAGACCTCAGATTAGACTATCATCAGCTTCTGGTACGGGATGACGACATATAGAAGACAACCTTTAGATGCTAGTGTGGCCACTATGAGTTCTTGGTGATTCCCTTTAGTGTGACCAATGCCCCATAAGTGTTCATGGGACTCATAAATAGGATCTTATAGCCTTACCTCAAATGTTTCCTGGTGGTCTTTATTGATGACATCTTGGTGTACTCGGTGTCGGAGGAGGAGCACGCTACACAACTACGGATAGTCCTGGATAGACACTGAGATAATTAGCTTTACGATAAGATATCGAAGTTCCAGTTCCTGATTTTGGAGGTCCACTTTCTAGGACACGTCATCTTGGAGGCTGTAGTTGTAGTGGACTCAGAAAAGATAGTGGCATTGCTTGCTTGGAAGCCACCTAGAAGCATGACTGAGGTGAGGTGTTTCTTGGGGTTTTCCGGATACTACCATAGGTTCTTCCCTGACTTATCTGGAGTAGTATCACCTTTATTATCCTTGACATGAAAGGTAAAACCCTTTTTGTGGATGGAGAAGTGCCATGAGAGTTTCCAAGATCTAAGGTGGTGGATGAAAAGTTCCCCTATCTTGAGGCTACTAGAAGACATATTTGGGTATCTAGTTATGTGCAACACATCAGAGATCAAACTGGGTTGTGTCCTGATGCAGGAGTGAGCAGTGATCACCTACGGCTCATAGAAATTGAGGCATCATGAGATAAACTATGCAACCCATGACCTGTAGTTAACAGTAGTGGTCTTTTCCTTGAAGATGTGATGACACTACTTGATGGGTGAATGATTTACTGTCTACTCTAGTAGTAAGAGTATCAAGTGTATCATCTCACAAAATGACCAGAATTTGAGATAGTGATGATGTCTAGAGTTCCTTTAGGACTATGACTTTTAGATATTCTATACTCATAGGAAGGGGAACGTGGTACAAGATGTGCTTAGTATGAGGTTTGGTTTATAACTTTTGAGTGAGGAGATAGAGTAGTTAGCTGCAATGAATATATCCTTCATGGATGGTGATAGAGAAGTCTACCTTCAGTCAATGACTATCACTCCCCCACTCTTACAATGAGTCAGGGAGGTATAACTTGTGGATGTTGACTATGAGGCCCGATGTGTGTAGATATCCTTAAGACAAGCTCCTGATGGATTTTCTATAGAGGGGGAGCACATCATCCTTTTTGGAGGACTCACTATAGTACTAGTGATGTTGTGGGCAGAGGTGTTTTGGGAGTTCCATACATACACTTTTGTGGTACATACTGGTGTAGAAAAGATACATCAGGACCTACGACGTCAGTATTAGTGTCTAGGGATGAAGAAAGCAGTGGCAGAGTTCATTTCACGATGCCTTACTTGTCAACAAGTGAAGGCTGAGCATTAAGTCCCATCAGGCTTGGCGCAACCACTTGAGGTACCAGAATGAAAGTGGGATGGTATCTCCATGGACTTCATGATGGGGTTACCACACTCATCTAGAGGCCACAATTCTATCTGGGGGATCATTGACTGACTCACCAAGTCGTATCACTTCTCACCCATCTAGGAGTAGGGATTGGTAGAGGGCATTGGGCGCATCTACACCCTGGAGATAGTCTGGCTTCACGGGGTTCCTTCGATGATGGCCTCATACCATGATTCACACCTTACATCCTAATTATATAAGGGATTCTAAGACGCGTTTAGGACTCAGCTGTGCTTGAGAAAATATTTTCACCCTTAGACAGATGGTCAGATGGATCGGACCATACGGACCCTGGAGGACATGGTTCATTCTTACATCCTTTATTTTGGTTATAGTTAGGGGGACCACCTACCATTGGTGGAGTTTTCATACAATAACCGTTATCACTCCACCATTGTCTTGACACTGTTTGAGGCCATGTATGGGCAGCCATGCAAATCACCTCTATGCTGGACAGACCCAAGGGACTCAGCACTCATGGGTCTAGAGTTGGTATGGTATACCACTAAGAAGGTTCATATTGTGTAGGAGTGGATAAGGACTACATAGAGTAGGCATAAATTGTGTGCTTATAGGAGACAGAAACCTTTGGAGTTTGATGAGGGATACCATGTGTTCCTTTGGGTCTCACCCCAATAGTGTTTGTGGAGATTTAGCCGGGGTGGTAAGTTATCTCTGAGGTTCATTGGACTTTTCTGATTTTGAGTAGAGTTGGCAAGGTAGCATACCACCTAGATCTTCCCCCACAAATGCATCAGGTGCATGATGTTTTCCACATGTTGCAACTGAGGAGGTCTTTTCATGACACATCGCACATCATCGACTGGGATGAGATGGACATTGAAGATAGGGTGATGTTTGTATTGTTCTTGGTGGAGATAGAGGATCGATAGGATTGGGTCCTTTATGGACGGTCGATTCCTCTGGTGCAAATTCGATGGCTACATAGGAATCTCTAGGAGAGAACATGGGAGTGGGAGGCTCAAATTCATGCTCAGTAACCACATTTGTTCGTTTAGTCATTTTTTTGGCTTTAGGGGACATAAATTGTAACACCCCAAGCTTCTACGGTACGCTTCTCTTTGAATAATGTGATAGCGTGTGTTGTACGCAACACCGAGTTCTAACACACCATAACTAATCAAACTAGCCGTTATGAATAGTAATACCTACTTTTTGAAATTATATATATTTTATATTTGAAAATGGACTTCATTTTTGGATTCGGAATATCGAATTTAGCCTAAGGTGAAATTTTGGTACATTTCGGATAACTTTCATATTTTGATGAATAGTGAAAATTACTTAGTTTTAATTAAAAACAACTTTTTTAATCAAAATAATTAATAGTGATAAATTATGAATTTGAGTGGTTTCAAAGTATATTTAGAATATATTTTTACCATTTAATATAATGTTGGTCATTGGACATAATTTTACAATTAAACCGAACATAAACGAGTGTCAATCTTTTGATAGTTATTATCTCTTAAAAACACGCTTTTTGTTTTGACAGCGGGAATTAATTTTAAATTAATTTCTGCCACTTCTGTGTTTTGAATTTAGGAAAATGGATTCCATATTTGGAATCAGGATGTTCAAATTGTGTAAATAGTTAACTTTTATTTTTAGACATTTTGAATAATTACTGCGGTAAATATTTTATTTACCATGGTTAAGGGTAAATCCGGTAAATAAGGGTTAAAAAATAATATTATAATAATACTAAATTACCCTAAAACGTGTCTTAACCCTATTGTTTGATACATGGTCGACCATGGGAATCTTTGGGTCTATTTTGGGACCCCATGGATCCACTTGTAAGTGATAATGACACTTTATTTTAATTAAGTTAAAATGAATACAAAAATGACACAAGCATATATCTTTTATAAAAACAATTGTTACATAGGGTAATATATGTTGGATTTTAGATTATAAATAATCATTAGAAATATAAAAAGATTTCCTACATAATGATATTTTATTTATAATTTTTAGACATTAAATAATTTATTTTATTTATGACACAATGATGATGCAGTAATTACTATAATAGTGAAAAATTAAAATAATTGATATTATAAATACCCAAATAAATATAATATGAAACTTTTAATTAATTAAACTAATTTTCTAGGATAATATGATATATTAGGATTTATTTAATTGACTTTGTTCGAAGTAATCAATCTGTTATGAGTTTCACAAAAATCAACTATTGAATAGTGTCAAAATTGACATAAAAGAGTTCTTAAAACAAATATTATATTATTAATTGATATTAAATTCCTAAAAATCTAAGGTTAGGCCAAGAGGCTTATATCATGATAGGTTCATCATTAATGTACCACTTGGGGGTCTCTTGGATGTATATAGTAACTTTATTAACCATATTATATAAAAATACAAAGAGACATTGTAAAAGTGAAACTAATTAACTTAGAGTTAATACTTAAAGATAAGGTTAATATAAGTACCCAAACCTGTCTAAATTCTATTGGTTGAGTGGTTTTCGACCTATCCACACCTTAACCTTTGAATAATAAGCTTTGGAGCCATTAGAAACCGAATATGAATTTATTATAAATTAATATTTCTAGCTTTTCCAAAGGTGCCCCTCACCCCTCTTATAAAAGGGCACTCCTCCTTCTCATTTCTTCACACCTTCAAAGCCTTTTGGTTCGGCAAAAATCTTCCCAAATACTCACCCAACATCCCTCACTACAACCTAGAGTCCTTAGTTTGATCAGAAAGCCAACCTAAGGAGCCCTTTTGATCAAATCAAAAGGAAGAACCCGAAGAAGAGGTAATGATTTCACCACCCTTCTCCAAGTTCATTTCTTCTTCCACTTCTTCTTCCTTTGTTCTTACCATTCTAAAATAATAACTCCAGTATCTCACATATACTGTGATGTTATTATAAATATGGTACAACTATATTCAGTATTCTATCCACCCTTTTAATAACATGTCACCATACGTGCGTACGTACGGACTACCGTCTCCACGTCGTGGTGTAATTGTTATTCAATATAATATTATTTGGATGGGTATAATAATGATGTGTAACTCATGTAAATAATAAATATAACATGTTAATGATTCTGTATATATGATATACCATCCATTTATATATTATTTTAATATCAAAAGAATGATATTGTCGCTCGTGCGTACGTACGGACTACCGTCTCCACGAACGCGATGAGATTCATTCTCCATCGTATCCATTCAAGTATAATTATCATTTGATGATTTAAAAATGATGTTTAAGGACTAGATATCATTCTGGATATGAATAAGATACGACAACCATGGCTTATGTAACAAAACATATAAAAGAAAATGAGTAAGTTAACTCCCGAAACGACGATAATTCTAAGATATTATTAACAAATCAATGTTAAAAGATAATATATGATATCATATTATTATATATGATTCTTGTATAATTTAATAACAACTATTTCACCATTATACAGGAGGTTAACCTACCCCAACCAAGGAAAAGTACAAGGTAAGGTTTTACTTTACAACCTCTTCATTATCCAAGGTTGTTTATACGTAATAATCTACTGGGATCTCTTTATCATCCACATCCATGTTTCTTAAAAATGCATTTAAAAACATTTTTACTATTTACTAGAATATGAGTTAAAGTCATTTATACCCTTTTTGACTTTTATAAGTGGTTTATAAAGGAATCTTTCGGTCGTTTTCAAAACAAGGTCCTTTTTAACCATTTCGACAGAATTAAGGTAAGAATGTTTTTTAACTTATACGGCGGGTGCGGCTATTTTCCACCGTTATAAAATCTTCAAAGCTTCCCTTACAAGTTTATAAGAATATTTTCAAAGAAAATGTTTTATTTTATATGGATCTTAAATTATTTCAAAATAAAAGGAGATATTTCTTTAAAAAGAATTTTGATTTCATCTATGTCAACATCCTTTGATGGATTTTAAGATTATTTGAAGTTGATTTATTATGATACAAAACTTCTATATTGTATTGAAGGTTTTGTGATATGTTTGACTGTGGATGTGCTATTTTTATACCATTCATAGTTTATGGTGAAAGTATTGACATTTCATATGCTAGTTTTAATATGAATGTTTATGTTATGTTTAAACCTTTTCATATGGGAATGCATTGGACTTAATATGTGACGGGTGGAGCCCGCTATAGCTCATCGATGCATCGGTAGGTCTCATGAGACAAACTAGTGTCTTGGCACAAGGCCTTGACAAAATCTTATTTGTAGTCTTGGCACGAGGCCTTGGCTATGTGGTTATGATAGTCTGGCATTATGCATTCCAACATTATGAAAGTGGTTATTGATTTTTGCATGTGATTATTCGATTAGTAGAATATCCATGTGAATAAGTAAATGGCATTATTTCATTTTATTTATGCCATAACATGTTGAAAGTTCATATTTAAAAGGATTTTGTTTTAGTTATACATTGCCTTAAATGTTTATTCTTATTTATGAAAGTTTCCGCTATATTGTTATCCTTACTGGGCATTTGAGCTCACCCCTTTTCTATGTTTTATTTTTCCCAGGATGTGAAGAAGTAAGTTATGAATGACCTGCAGGGATTTTATGAGGGGTTAATAGTGTGGATTGTGGAAACATTATGTTGTTGTAGTAGTTTTTCATTTTATGATGTAATGTAAAACTTATGAATATATCTAGTGTTTCCAAGGCTACTAAACCAATCGGTCTTTCGAGATTTGATCTTTCTTGTGATCATGCCAATGTTATGTAATAATGCACCGACTCTAGGTAACTGGGGTCGGGGCGTTACAGTTGGTATCAGAGGAAGTTTAGTACAAACCTTGGAAACTAGATTAAGATAAACTCTGATTAGAGCACTTAGACCTAAGATGAACTTTGAGGATTAGTATAGAAGAACTTCCTAGAATTTTGGTATTGTAGAGATTTTGTGAGTTTTACGAGAAATACATCCCTGTCTGGATACGAGCAGGTAGAGGCGGCTCTGGCACAGATGTACCTAGGGGTAAAACCTGAAAACACCGCTTTGAGCTAGACTCGAACGGGAACTGGTGCACGACAACGGGCCTTGCTGCACTCTTGGTTACGACAATCCCGGGGGATATGCTTAGGATAACTCTCATTTTCTTTACAAATCATTTTGAAGGGATTATGAGTATATACTTCCTCAAAGAAAACATTTTTATGATTATGGATTATATCCATAAATAGTTCAATTTATGTTAAGTGTTTTATAAGTATGGGATTATGTATTTTGATTCATAAACTGATCTAGTTTATGCCATTGTTTATAAATGGCGCCTAGTGGAAGAAATGGAAACCGTATCAATGCACGCACTCCATGTAGGGATTTCCCTCCTGCTCAAGATAATTATAGTGGGGCTGGTGATACAACTAGTGCCGATCAGCTAATCACCATACTGGGACAACTTACTCAGGTTATGAATAATAACCTTACCCGTATGGAGCACCCTGATCCGCAGCGTGGAAGATCAATGTTAGATCGATTCATGAGGCAACAACCACCAACTTTCAATGGGAATACAAATCCCTTAGTAGCTGAGCAATGGATATTTTCCCTAGAGAAAATATTTCAGGCTTTGGGGAGCAGTGAAAGGGAAAAAGTTATCATGGCAGTTTACCGCCTCACTGGATATGCTGATCAATGGTGGTCATTAATTCAAAACATGAAGGAAGATGATGAAGTATCAAATATGGAATGGAGGGAGTTCAAAGATCTGTTTTTAGAAAAATACTTCCCTCGCGACCATCGAGCAGATATGGAAAGGCAATTTCTGAGTCTGAGACAAAAGGAGGATGAGAATGTCACAAAGTATGAGGCTAACTTTACAAGGTTAGCGAGGTACGCTGGTGATTATATTCTTAACCCAAGAAGTAAGATTGATCGTTTCTTTGATGGGTTAAAACCATTTCTTCGTCGAGCGTTAGTCTCACAATCCTTTTCATCGTACGAAGACATTGTCTCATGTGCTATCAAGACCGAAAAGGAATTCTCTAAGTCTTATGACTTTAAAGAAAAGCAAGAGAATAAGAGACCTGCTGATCAATCTGGGAATGGAAATAAGGGGAAGAAAGGAAAGGTTGAATATCCATCTTGTGGTAAATGCGGGAAGAAACATCATGGTACTTGCTTGAAGGGAATGGGAGTCTGTTACAAGTGTGGTGAAAAAGGCCACCAAGCTCATGATTGCAAGGGGAAGAAGGAAGCTACCAACATTCAGTGCTACAATTGCAGGGAGATGGGGCATTATGCAAATGCATTTCCTAAGCGTCAGGAGAACTTACCTCAGAAAAGGCCAAGGGATCAAGGCCAGGCTTATGCTATCACTACTGCTGAGGTAGAAGCTCCGAAAGACGTGGTGGCAGGTAATTTAATGGTTTCCTCAAGTTTAGAAAATGCATTATTTGATTCTGGATCATCCCATTGTTTCATATCTTCCCAGTTTGCTAAGAAAATTAGATATTTCCAATTTGATTTAATAAGGGAGTTGTCAGTTAAAACTCCTAAGGGAAGTATCGTTGCAACAAAGTTTTGTGAATCATTCCCCATTAGAGCACATAAATTTTCTTTATCTGCTGATTTCATCGTCATACCTATGATTGAGTTTGATATAATCCTCGGTATGGACTGGCTTTCGGAATATGATGCGAAGATTTATTGTAAGAAGAAAGAGGTTACGATTCTTGATGATAATGATAAGGAGCACCTTATTTTTAGAGCAGAATCGTCACCACCTAATTCTTATTTAGATCCACCCCCAGTAGCTCAACTTAATTCAATTATTGGGGAGGAAGAGAATGAAATAACTGTCGGTGAGGAAAGGAATGTTCAAATAGAGGATGTACCTGTTGTGAAAGAATTTGTAGATGTATTTCCGGAAGATTTACCTGGACATCCTCCAGAACGAGAAGTTGAGTTTTCTATTGATTTGATTCCTGGATCAAGGCCTATATCGAAGACCCCTTATAGAATGGCCACTGTAGAGTTAGTCGAACTAAAGAAACAACTAGAGGAATTGAGTAATAAGGGATTTATTCGCCCTAGTGTTTCTCCATGGGGAGCCCCTGTTCTTTTTGTTAAAAAGAAAGATGGATCTATGAGGTTATGTATCGACTACAGGGAGATCAATGCTATAACGATAAAGAACAAGTATCCCCTACCTCGTATTGATGATTTATTTGACCAACTGCATGGAGCTCAATACTTTTCAAAGATTTACCTTCGATCTGGATACCATCAGTTGTGTGTGAAGAAGGAAGACATTCTGAAAACAGCATTTCGAACCAGGTACGGGCATTACGAGTTTACTATAATGCCGTTTGGATTGACTAATGCACCCTCTGTATTCTTGGATCTAATGAATAGAGTTTTCAAGGAGTATCTCGATGAATTTGTGGTGGTATTTATTGATGATATCTTGGTATACTCCAAAACCTACGAAGATCATGAAAATCACTTGCGCATTATCTTGAAGACTCTGAGGAGGCATGAATTATATGGGAAGTTTAGCAAGTGTGAATTCTGGCTTCAGGAGATTTCTTTTCTTGGCCATATTGTCTCTAAAGATGGAATCTCTGTTGATCCTTCTAAGACCAAGGCAATCCAAGAATGGCCAGCACCTACGAGTATAACTGAGGTACGTAGTTTTATTGGTTTGGCAGGTTATTATCGACGTTTCGTCCAGAATTTTGCCCGATTGGCTAACCCATTAACGAAGCTCAAACGTAAAGGGGTTAAATTTGTTTGGACAAAAGAGTGTGAAGAATGTTTCGAGGAACTGAAGAGAAGATTAGTCAATGCTCCTATATTGACTCTACCATCGGGGAATGATGGGTTCGTTATTTATAGTGATGCATCGAAGAAAGGACTTGGCTGTGTCCTTATGCAGAATGATAGAGTTATTTCCTATGCATCACGACAGTTGAAAATTCATGAACAAAACTATCCTACTCATGATCTCGAGTTAGCAGCAGTGATCTTTGCTTTGAAGATATGGAGGCACTACCTCTATGGTGAAAAATGTGAGATTTATACTGATCACAAGAGTTTGATGTATATTTTCTCACAAAAAGAACTCAACATGAGGAAAAGGAGATGGCTTGAATTACTCAAGGATTATGATTGTACGATACACTACCACCCAGGGAAGGCAAACAAGGTGGCAGATGCTTTGAGTAGAAAAGACCATGGAGTTTTGAACAATATGAGAATTGAAAGGGATCCAATTTTCATGGATCTAGTGAAGATGGACATGGGAATAACCAGGGAAGGTGAAACATTAATGCTTTTTCAAATGGTTTCCAAACCATCTTTACTAGAAAGGATTAAGAGTTCTCAGACCGATGATGAAGAATTCCAAAAGAAGATTAAAGCTGTGAATGATGGGAGATTGAGAGACTTTGTGTATGAAGATGGAATTTTGAAATTCGGGAAGAGACTTTGTGTTCCCAATATACCTGATCTAAAAAGGGAATTGCTGGATGATGCTCATAGTTCCAATTTCTCTATACACCCTGGGAGCACCAAAATGTATAGAGATTTGAAGGAACATTTTTGGTGGGACAACATGAAGAGGGAGATTGCTGATTTTGTGTCAAGATGTATGGTTTGTCAACAAGTGAAAGCTGGAAGGCAACAGCCTGGAGGAGTCATGCAACCTCTTCCCATACCGGAGTGGAAATGGGACAATGTTACGATGGACTTTGTCATGGGGCTACCAAAGACTCCTAGAAGGAACGATGCAATATGGGTTATTGTTGATCGTCTTACCAAGACAACTCATTTTATTGCTATAAGAGAAGATCTACCCCTGGAACGTCTAGCAAGACTATATATTAATGAAGTTGTGAGACTTCATGGAGTACCCCTATCGATTGTTTCTGATCGTGATCCCCGTTTTACTTCAAGATTCTGGAAAAGTCTTCAGAAATCCCTGGATACTGAACTTCATTTGAGCACTGCTTACCACCCTCAGATAGACGGACAATCAGAACGGACTATTCAAACCTTAGAAGACATGTTGAGATCTTTCTCACTTGACTTTCAGGGTATGTGGGATCAATATTTACCTTTTTGTAGAATTTTTCTATAACAATAGCTTCCATTCGAGTATTCAGATGGCACCATATGAAGCGTTATACGGAAAGAGATGTCGTACACCAACCTGTTGGGATGACGTTGGTGAAAGAAAACTTGTAGGCCCAGAACTGGTGGAGGAAACGGTGGAAAAGGTGAAAGTAATCAAAAATCACATCAAAGCAGCTCAAAGTAGGCAGAAGAGCTATGCCAATAATCGAAGGAAGGATTTGGAATTTCAAGTCGGTGATCATGTTTTTCTGAAGGTATCTCCGTGGAAGGGAGTCATACGTTTTGGTAAGAAAGGTAAATTGAGTCCCAGGTACATCGGACCTTTCGAAATTCTAGAACGAATTGGGGTTGTAGCTTATCGATTGGCAATGCCGCCAAGTCTCTCCAAAGTTCACGATGTGTTCCACATATCTCTATTGAGGAAATACATGCCTGATCCGACGCATGTACTCACCTATGAGGAATTAGAACTGGAACCCGATCTGTCTTATTGCGAAGAGCCCGTCAAGATTCTTGATACGAGAGAACAAGTTCTGAGAAACCGGACGACGCGTCTGGTAAAAGTTTTGTGGAGAAACCATAAGATGGAAGAGGCAACGTGGGAACCCGAGGAACTTATGATGAAGAACCACCCGAGTCTTTTTTTGCATTAATACCCTAGAAATTGCGAGGACGCAATTATTTGAAGGAGGGGAGAATGTAACACCCCAAGCTTCTACGGTACGCTTCTCTTTGAATAATGTGATAGCGTGTGTTGTACGCAACACCGAGTTCTAACACACCATAACTAATCAAACTAGCCGTTATGAATAGTAATACCTACTTTTTGAAATTATATATATTTTATATTTGAAAATGGACTTCATTTTTGGATTCGGAATATCGAATTTAGCCTAAGGTGAAATTTTGGTACATTTCGGATTACTTTCATATTTTGATGAATAGTGAAAATTACTAAGTTTTAATTAAAAACAACTTTTTTAATCAAAATAATTAATAGTGATAAATTATGAATTTGAGTGGTTTTAAAGTATATTTATAATATATTTTTACCATTTAATATAATGTTGGTCATTGGACATAATTTTACAATTAAACCGAACATAAACGAGTGTCAATCTTTTGATAGTTATTATCTCTTAAAAACACGCTTTTTGTTTTGACAGCGGGAATTAATTTTAAATTAATTTCTGCCACTTATGTGTTTTGAATTTAGGAAAATGGATTCCATATTTGGAATCAGGATGTTCAAATTGTGTAAATAGGTAACTTTTATTTTTAGACATTTTGAATAATTACTGCGGTAAATATTTTATTTACCATGGTTAAGGGTAAATCCGGTAAATAAGGGTTAAAAATTAATATTATAATAATACTAAATTACCCTAAAACGTGTCTTAACCCTATTGGTTGATACATGGTCGACCATGGGAATATTTGGGTCTATTTTGGGACCCCATGGATCCACTTGTAAGTGATAATGACACTTTATTTTAATTAAGTTAAAATGAATACAAAAATGACACAAGCATATATCTTTTAGAAAAACAATTGTTACATAGGGTTATATATGTTGGATTTTAGATTATAAATATTCATTAGAAAGATAAAACGATTTACTACATAATGATATTTTATTTATAATTTTTAGACATTAAATAATTTATTTTATTTATGACACAATGATGATGTAGTAATTACTATAATAGTGAAAAATTAAAATAATTGATATTATAAATACCCAAATAAATATAATATGAAACTTTTAATGAATTAAACTAATTTTATAGGATAATATGATATATTAGGATTTATTTAATTGACTTTGTTCGAAGTAATCAATCTGTTATGAGTTTCACAAAAATCAACTATTGAATAGTGTCAAAATTGACATAAAAGAGTTCTTAAAACAAATATTATATTATTAATTGATATTAAATTCCTAAAAATCTAAGGTTCGGCCAAGAGACTTATATCATGATAGGTTCATCATTAATGTACCACTTGGGGGTCTCTTGGATGTATATAGTAAGTTTATTAACCATATTATATAAAAATACAAAGAGACATTGTAAAAGTGAAACTAATTAACTTAGAGTTAATACTTAAAGATAAGGTTAATATAAGTACCCAAACCTGTCTAAATTCTATTCGTTGAGTGGTTTTCGACCTATCCCCACCTTAACCTTTGAATAATAAGCTTTGGAGCCATTAGAAACCGAATATGAATTTATTATAAATTAATATTTCTAGCTTTTCCAAAGGTGCCCCTCACCCCTCTTATAAAAGGGCACTCCTCCTTCTCATTTCTTCACACCTTAAAAGCCTTTTGGTTCGGCCACACTCTGCCCAAATACTCTCCCAACATCCCTCACTACAACCTAGAGGCCTTATTTTGATCAGAAAGCCAACCTAAGGAGCCCTTTTGATCAAATCAAAAGGAAGAACCCGAAGAAGAGGTAATGATTTCACCACCCTTCTCCAAGTTCATTTCTTCTTCCACTTCTTCTTCCTTTGTTCTTACCATTCTAAAATAATAACTCCAGTATCTCACATATACTGTGATGTTATTATAAATATGGTACAACTATGTTCAGTATTCTATCCACCCTTTGAATAACATGTCACCATACGTGCGTACGTACGGACTACCGTCTCCACGTCGTGGTGTAATTGTTATTCAATATAATATTATTTGGATGGGTATAATAATGATGTTTAACTCATGTAAATAATAAATATAACATGTTAATGATTCTGTATATATGATATACCATCCATTTATATATTATTTTAATATCAAAAGAATGATATTGTCGCTCGTGCGTACGTACGGACTACCGTCTCCACGAACGCGATGAGATTCATTCTCCATCGTATCCATTCAAGTATAATTATCATTTGATGATTTAAAAATGATGTTTAAGGACCAGATATCATTCTAGATATGAATAATATATGACAACCATGGCTTATGTAACAAAACATATAAAAGAAAATGAGTAAGTTAACTCCCGAAACGACGATAATTCTAAGATATTATTAACAAATAAATGTTAAAAGATAATATATGATATCATATTATTATATATGATTCTTGTATAATTTAATAACAACTATTTCACCATTATACAGGAGGTTAACCTACCCCAACCAAGGAAAAGTACAAGGTAAGGGTTTACTTTACAACCTCTTCATTATCCAAGGTTGTTTATACGTAATAATCTACTGGGATCTCTTTATCATCCACATCCATGTTTCTTAAAAATGCATTTCAAAACATTTTTACTATTTACTAGAATATGAGTTAAAGTCATTTATACCCTTTTTGACTTTTATAAGTGGTTTATAAAGGAATCTTTCGGTCGTTTTCAAAACAAGGTCATTTTTAACCTTTTCGACAGAATTAAGGTAAGAATGTTTTTTAACTTATACGGCGGGTGCGGCTATTTTCCGCCGTTATAAAATCTTCAAAGCTTCCCTTACAAGCTTATAAGAATATTTTCAAAGAAAATGTTTTATTTTATATGGATCTTAAATTATTTCAAAATAAAAGGAGATATTTCTTTAAAAAGAATTTTGATTTCATCTATGTCAACATCCTTTGATGGATTTTAAGATTATTTGAAGTTGATTTATTATGATACAAAACTTCTATATTGTATTGAAGGTTTTGTGATATGTTTTACTGTGGATGTGCTATTTTTATACCATTCATAGTTTATGGTGAAAGTATTGACATTTCATATGCTAGTTTTAATATGAATGTTTATGTTATGTTTAAACCTTTTCATATGGGAATGCATTGGACTTAATATGTGACGGGTGGAGCCCGCTATAGCTCCTCGATGCATCGGTAGGTCTCATGAGACAAACTAGTGTCTTGGCACAAGGCCTTGACAAAATCTTATTTGTAGTCTTGGCACGAGGCCTTGGCTATGTGGTTATGATAGTCTGGCATTATGCATTCCAACATTATGAAAGTGGTTATTGATTTTTGCATGTGATTATTCGATTAGTAGAATATCCATGTGAATAAGTAAATGGCATTATTTCATTTTATTTATGCCATACCATGTTGAAAGTTCATATTTAAAAGGATTTTGTTTTAGTTATACATTGCCTTAAATGTTTATTCTTATTTATGAAAGTTTCCGCTATATTGTTATCCTTACTGGGCATTTGAGCTCACCCCTTTTCTATGTTTTATTTTTCCCAGGATGTGAAGAAGTAAGTTATGAATGACCTGCAGGGATTTTATGAGGGGTTAATAGTGTGGATTGTGGAAACATTATGTTGTTGTAGTAGTTTTTCATTTTATGATGTAATGTAAAACTTATGAATATATCTAGTGTTTCCAAGGCTACTAAACCAATCGGTCTTTCGAGATTTGATCTTTCTTGTGATCATGCCAATGTTATGTAATAATGCACCGACTCTGGGTAACTGGGGTCGGGGCGTTACATAAATTCCTACAGTGGGGAGAATGTAATGTCTTATAATTTTCGTATATATTTTTTAAAATTGAATGGAATTATTTCAAGACTATAAGATTTGATGGAACATGATTATGAGGCCTGGAGATCCTAGAACATAATTTTTAACTTTCTTTAAGTTCATTTAAGTAAACGTGAAAGCAGGTTTTTATAATTTTTAAACTGGTACTCAGGTCAAAAATATGATGGCACCGATGAACTTGAAACACCGGGATTTTCCTAAAAAAGACTTAACTATGACCAGAAAGGGTCAAACAAAAAATTAATTTTTTAGAATTTTTAGAAAATAATAAAATAACTTAAAAGGTTATTTTATTTTATTTTCTCACCATTGAGAAGAAGATGGTGGATCTATGTTGCATCGATGTGGCACATTAAAGAAAGATCCATAATGACTTGTTTTTTTTTGCAGTGTAACGATGAAATGTCACAGATTATCAGAAACGTGGTGATGTGTATTCATTGTAATAAGCTAAGGTGTTGGGGGAGTGAGAAATAAACCATGGAAATTCTCTAACCAACCTAAGGCAAGGATTCCCTCCAATGATGAATGGCCAAAATTGGAAGGATTGTTTGCAACATCAACGATTTAGGAAGAACGGGACCAGGAAGTGACGAACGCCAACGAATCTAGAATCCTCTATGGAGGAGCACTTCAACAATGAACATCGATAAAGGTAGGGGTTGTTTGAGTGATTTATTTTCTCCATTTCATTTTTTTCTAAAGTGACGAACAAAGGTCAACCCACAAACAGGCTGACTCATCAGTCGTTCATTGATGCGGAAGGGTTCCCTTTTTCATATGCATTTTTATAATAGGATTTAGTTATTGTGTTTGATAGATAATCATCCCTAAACCTCCCCCTATTTTAAAACTCTAATGCAGAAGGCATGGGTCGACATGAACAGGGCATGATCCCCTTCGCTTGTGCATTCTTTGTTGCCAAGAATTTGAAAGGGGTGGTAAGGAGGATTGAAGGCCTTTATAGGGAAGGTGACACCCCACGGAGGATGGAGGCATAGTCGGTGTGAAGAACAGACCACTGGTGCGGACCAGTGGCCTCTGAAAAAACTTTCCTATGGTGGTGGCTGCGGGCAGGGGGTGGCATTCCATGATGACGCGCCAAAGTTAGCTTCTACGGCCGGCTCTGGCCACGATGTAGCGGGAGGAGCTATCCGCTAGGCCGGTGGCAGGGACGCGACCCCTTGGCCACAATGGTGGAGAGGCCTATAGTCATGGGCCACAAATATTGGAGGCACGCGGTCCATGGTCATGTGTGGAGAATCTGGTCGGCCGCATAGCGGCAGGCGGCAATCGCTTGGCTATGGTGGAGAAGGTGGCCCTATGGACGACCTATGGGGTGAGGGGAGTCGGACGCAGCTTCCAACCATGTCCCGGTAAGGAAGACCGGGATAGACCAGGCCAAACCCGGGTCGAGTCAGCGGACCCAAGTCAGGTTGGTGGACCTGGGTCAGGTCGGTGGACCCCTAGCCAGGTCGGACTAAGCCTAGACCTAACGGTCCCCTTTTTGAAAAAATGCCAATATCTTTCAAACTGGGCGTCTGATTGAATAGCTATTTGTGGTGTTGGAACCCTCATGGTGAGTTTGGTCTTTTGGAATACTCTATGGAGGATTTCATGGATTTTGAAATTCGATGAATGGATTAAGAATCATTTCTCCCGAAACCCAGTGCCCTACGTGTGGAAACTTTGTAGTTGGATGAGAACTAAAGACTACTGACAAGCTACCCTATGTGGATTGGATACTATGGCCCAGTGGGAAGTAGCTTCTGTGGGACCCAGAAGGCCCATGATGGGGAGTGGCTTCTGTGTGACCTAATAGACCCACGGTACTCGACGGGAGGAGTACCTCAATATGGCCAAGGTGGGAAGTGGCTTATGTGTGACCCAACATGCCCACAGTGGGGAGTGGCCACTGTGTGACCCAGCATACCCATGGTACTTATTAGGGATTTGTACCACATTAGTCTTACATTAGTGGGAAGAAGCTTCTGTGTGACCCAGTAGGCCCACTGTACTCATTGAGGAGGAGTTCTTCAGCAGCCCATGGTGTTCGACGTTATGACTGATGGCCTAAATTTTCTACTCTAGAATATACCTGGTGTGAGTCGTCTTTCTTCTTGATCATGACCAGTGATCATGATTTTGGTTTATTTTTGGATTGATTCATGGCCTTTCCTTTGTTGTTTTGGGTTCCCTACTGAGTATATTGTTACTCACCCCTGCATGGGCTTTGCCTGCATGTGTTGTGCCTAGTGCAGATGACCGCCGCCTTGACAGAGGACTTGGTGGATTAGGACCCAGTCATGCCCAGTGAGAACGAATAGGTGGGTCGTACTTCTACGGATTCCAATAGCTACTTCACACTTACCTATCAGAAGGGGTTTCCAGTGGAAAAATTTTAGAGTTTTCCTTGTACTTTCTTATTTTCAGTTTATCTTTTGTTGGGTTTGTATTATGGCCCATTTGACCTACATTTTGTACTTTTACTCAGTGGTTTATTAGTGGGATGCATGTTTACTTTTCCAGATTTGGGACATGGTTGTGTGTGCGTATGTATAGGTACTTTGGAAAATGGCTCCCACTTGTAGGTTGACGCCTCCGACACTATTTGCCAACCCCTGGCCTTCAGGAGGCGGGTTTGGTGTATGTCACGACAAAGGCCCCGGGGTATAGGTTGTGACAAAAGAGTTATCACACATTTCCAAAGAAACTATGTACACATGATATAATATATTTAATATTTTTAATATCACCACACCGAGACTCTCTGGGCCCCAAAATTACATGCCGACTCAGCACCCAACCTTAGAAATATTCTTATAAATACTCCAAAGTCTTATAGGAAAAAACCTAAGTCCCTACATAATATATAAATATGATTTATATAACTTTTAATAAAAAATTGATTTTATTTTCCTAATTTTATATAAAAAATATTATCAAATTTACATTAGTCAAAGTGTTCAATAGTTTATTTATATACATTAATTGAAAAATGTGTATATAATTAAAATAAATATAATATATTAATATTTTATTTAAAAAATTATATAATATATAAATGAAAATATTTATTTAAAAATGTATTTATTTTGATATTGTATAATTTAAAATATATGTACTTGTATAATTGCATGTATATATGTGTTTTTGTGTATATGTGTGTATGTATATGTGTGTGTGGATGTGTATGTGTACATATGTATATGTGTCATGTGTACATGTATGTGTGTGTGCAAGTCTGTTTATTGATTTGATATTATTTATTCTTTTTTAATATCTCTCCATTTTTAGTAATTTTTGTATTTATTCATTTTCAATATCAATTTATTTTAATCTAATCATCATGAATATACATGTGTGTGTGTGTGTGTTTAATTTAATTATTAATATTTTTCATAGTTCATATAATTAAAGAGAGTGTGAAGGGGTCCATTGTTGCTCATGGAACTTTTATGACTCCACAGGACTATGGTAAATATATTTTTATATTACTTGACATATTAAAAAGATCAAACAATAGGGAGTTCTTTCAGGAGGATTTTGGCTATGCTCAATGGACTATCTATGTTGAAGGATAATCCCCAGGAACTAATATTGTCATGAAAACTAGTAATTGTGATCTGAAGGTAGTATCAGAGTGCTTAGGTCCGTATGGAGAACTGGATCCTTGGAATCTTGAGGTTCCCACCCCACTGGATGGAAATATTGATCCTCACGTGGATGACGAGACATGGAAACCACCCAAAACTTAGAGGTGGGCCTGCCATCTAAGAGGTAAGGGTGGTGGTTAATCGAAAATATGATTAAGCTTTTAAGGTTTCCTCAGAAACCTACTATTTTTATTTGTAGTAGTGGTTCATCACTGGCTTCCATCTACCATCCCCCCTTGTTATTTATGTTTATTTTATTTTAAATAAATTTTGGGACAATGGGAAATAACCCATAGTACACTCCATCTTGATTATATAATTAATATCATCACCTTATTCATTTTTCTTCATTTTTACATGTCTTTAATTAAAGTAAATGTTATTATTGACACTATGTTTAGTCAAGTGGGATCAAATGATTATGAAGGGAACCTCAAGTAGGTTAGAGAGGTGAGTATCCCGAGGAAGAATCAAAGAAAATGTCCCAAGCTGGCCTGCACGCATACCCCTCTGTATCAAAAGTCTCATGTATCCCCCCTGTGTGGCCCTAAAAGCATGAACAACCTTGCACGGGGTACCTCCATCGAGTACTTATTCCATGGACCTATCTTGGGAAAATCCTTCGGCCAGTGTCCCCTATTTTCCTATAAATATAAACTCAAGGCTCCTCATTTTCACAAATGGAAAATCGGAAGAAACCCTGTAGCTATGTCCGTGCAGCCCCTTTCCCTAAGCCCCCCACTACTGGTAGGGATCCTCTTCATTTAGATCGCTCATCAAAGGGGGACTAGATTGAAACCTCCATTGAATCCTCTAGAATTGAAAACCCATGTAGAGAATTACACCATCATTTCTCCCATTTGGGTATGCATTCTTTATCTCCCTAAAAAGTGTTCATTACTGGGGCGATTCATTGGATGGGAAATATTTCACATATTAGAGCTGATGTTGATGTTGTCTCCAAACACCTGAATCTAGGTATCACTAGATTATTTCAGATTAATCCAGACCAATTGGTCAAAATTGTGGAATATTAATGACCCAGTTGCACATTTATTGTCAATTGGGAGATTTATCAATTGGAGGTGTGTTTCATTTTGTAGAGGTTTTTTTTCATATTCTCTTTCCCACCTATGATCTAATGATGCATGCGTGGGGTATGGTTCGATTTCAATGAGGCCGGATGTCATGAATCTCCATGAATGAGATATGAATTTCAACCCATTGGGGGTACGTAGCTTATATGCTCAATTGTGGGTGAAATTTTTTGTTTTAAACTAGCTGTTATGGCATCTGAAGATCCTATATGATATCTCCATTGCTATTAGAGTTCTTTTTTAAATGGGACAAAGAGACTGATATTTCTCGTTTTGGACACTATTCTATATTTTTGGTTCAGGTTGAATTAGGCTCCACCATGAATGATAAATTTTTTCTCTCCACTGACCTTGAGAAGGTTGAGTTGAGAGTTGAATATGAGAATTTCCCAAAATTCAGTTTGAACTGCAAATTAATTTCTCCTGACTTACTAAATTGTAAAATAGGAGTGTATTGTTCCTATTGTTTAAATTGTGGGAATTATGTACATAATTACAACATGAAGGCTCATTCTATGAAGTCATCTACTCAAGATACCGATGTAAAAGCGATTGATGATGGGATTTTAGCAAGGGGGAATCCAAGAAATTTGGCCTCACTACATGGAGCTTATTTTAATATGATTAATGGTGGGAAGGACACATCTTCCTCCCTAGGGAAGAAAACGTGGGATGATATTACTGTGAAGTAGATAAATCCAACAATACAACATGTGCTTCCACTTGTTGGGAAAGAAGGGGATTTTATCCCTATTTCAAAGAATGTTGATTCTTATGACATAGGAATGTAGGAAAATGTTGAGGACACATGCGATCAGGAGCATGTTTCTTCTATTATGAATTCTAATGATTTGGAGCACCTTGAAAATGCTATTCAAGATGAAGTGCACAAGTGATTGATCCAAGAACAAGATTTAACCTACTTTGTGAGGAAGGGAAATCTAATTTGGTATCGACTTCCCCACTTCCTTCTAAGAATAATGTGGTGAGTATCAGTGCCTCAAACCCTAAACAATCCCCTTTACAGAATAGGGATATGGTGCAAGTCACCTTTGATTTTCTTGATTCACTTACTTTAGAATCCAGTGTGAAGGAAACACTAATTATTTGTAGCTTCTATGATGAAGATGTCATCTCTATAGACATTTTGAACTTTAATGATAATGAATAAAAAGGTTATTTTTATTTGGAAAGGAAAGAGTTGGGATGGAATTGGAAACAAGATAAGACTTGGCAGCGGGGTCGGAATCCAAAAAATTATGGTCGAGGACATGGATGTGATGATTGGGTAGGTATATGAGGGCATGATAGAAATGTGTCCACCAGATCTTCTTCTAAGGGACTCACTCTAGAGTAACAAAAGCTCAGAGAAAATTATTATGTGCTCTTCAATCAACAGAACTCACAGTCAGAGTGGGAAACTGCTAATTATGATCAAGAATCTGATCATGATTATGGTCATGATCTTAATTTTTAGATTCATTTTTATGGATGTGGGATTGCCCTTGTTTTACCCCATCCATCTTTTATGTGCTTGTTTATTTTTCTTTAATTTTATTAAAAATGGGCGTGACCCCAATGTTTTTCAGTTGATTAAATATATTTAAATAATAAATATATTTATTATATTTATAATTATTTTATATTTATATATTAATAAATATATATAATTATATATAGATTCTATTTATATATATTTATTTATAATTATAGTTATATATATATATAATTTTAAAATTATAATAAATATATTAAAGTAATATATATTTTTATTATATTTATAATTGTATTGATTTATAGAAACACAGGTTTGGAATAGTGGTTAAGGTTCCCTATTATGCTGCATTTTATAGGGGTTTAAGCCTATTTCGACCCTATTTAGTCGGTTTCTTGGTGGACCGCCCAATTTGGGGGTTGGGGATTTTTTTTGAGGAAAAGAAATGATATATTACTGATCAAGAAAACTAGTCCTACAAAGCCAATCAGGAAATGAATTCACCCAACAATGATCACCCCAATATTTCTCAAAATGATCCAAGTGATGATCTTTCGTATTCCAATCCCTTTTGACAAAAGAAAATGTGCAAGCATTGAAACCATCGATCAGGGACCAGTTCTTTCTCAAGATGAGGCCATACAGTTTAGAGTCATCTTCCTTTGATGAGAGAGCGTTCACCACTGTGAGGTAGTCAGATTCCACCAAGACCTTGGGCCAATTTTTGGAATGGGAAAAAATAATCCCACAGAGCCTCAACATCCAGTTTTTACTTACCCTTGCAAATTAAAGCAATTAATTTCACCTACCTCAAATTAAGGACTGTAGATTCCAGAGCGTGAATTTCACCATCATAGATATCAAGACTATGTACCTCATCAGATGCCTCCTCCACTACTTCAGCCTGGTTTGGCACTTCCCTTATGAATTTGGGACAACCATCATAACATCATGATCATTTCCTACCTATTTAGATGGGATTTATCAGCACCTGGAATAATCACCAAACCATATTTAATTGACAGAGACTTCCCCTCAACATTTTCAAGATCATCACCAATGGCAGTCTCCCCTCTAGAAGCTTGAACCCTCACGATAAGATCCTACCCGTGATTGAAACAGATCTAAGATTCTTCAGATAAGGTAACATCCTGCATAAAAATAAATCCCTTATCAATTCACTAGGTCCGATCAGCATCATCCTCAGATTGCTTCTTGAGACAATGCACCATATCATGCTCCTTCTTTGAACAAAAGTGCATAAGAGATCCTTATGGAATTGATCTTTTACATGCCCTGTGGTTTGACAGCCTAAGGAGAAAAGGGGGACTTCTCATATTATTATTATAAAATCAAATACCTCTTTCTATATGGGTAGAGGTAGGCCCATTACATAGCCTGTAATCCCCAGTCCAAGTGGCTTATTAAATTGGACTGAAGGTCTAGTGTAGTGTCATGCCTGCATCATCACTTTCATCACCGCTTGCCTTCATCATTCCTGTATCACTACCTACATTATAAATCTCCCTCCCAAAGGGGATTTCCAATATTCAAACCCTGCTTCATGATGAGGAGAGATCTTAAGTCCACTTTGACCAAGACACAAGCATAGAAGCCAAACTTGGCTTCTCCTATTGTCCATTACATTTTAATGGGAACACGCAGAGTATTAGTAATATCATAAAGGATTTTTTAAATCCATAAAATTCAATTAAGACTAAATATTTTTAGACAGACTTGAGCACTAGATTTCCTCACCTCAAAAGGATTTAATTTATGATCCCACTTCTATAAGCACATCATTATCGACTTAAATGAAACAAAGGGAAATCCCCATGGATTTTTCTTGAGATCATTGGGGGGGAAGTGTATGTGAAAATATCCATGCCCCATACGAATACACTTGAAATTACTAAATCCCCAAAATTTTAATAATTGATTAACCAAATCCTAGGTATTCCAGAACTTATATTCAAAAGTATGAACTAACCTGGAAATGACCGAATACCTACAAATCTTGAATCTTACTAAGATGGTATCCTGATTCATAGTGAGATTTATAGTATTACCTCATTTAAGTACCCAATTTGGAATCCCATCATTGGATCAAGAGAAAATCATGCACTAAAAACCGCTAGAATCCAAACCCAATCCTATCACCTTTAGAGTAGAATTCACTTCATTTTTATCCTATGTGAATCATCATATGGAAAAGAACCTGAAATCTCACCTCCCACAAGGAGATCAAGCTTGATATCATGAGGTAAATCCAATGTACCAAATAATCCCTAAACACCAACTTTATCGCGGAAAAGAGATCTCAAGATTCACATCCGACTCCACTATATACATTTATATAATTATATAAAAATATTTATGAAGGAGATAATTACATATTACAAGGATAGAAATGATATTGTTGTGAGGACGGGAGTTCCTCTGTGAAGGTTTTGAAGATGGTACCTAGGGCTTGATTCTTAAATGGTGATTCCAAACTTCCTTGGTTCAAAACTTCTCTTTGGAGGTCCCTATCAAGTTTTGTATATGATTCCTAATGTTTCTCTGAAAGGTATTGAAAGGACCTAGATTCCATATTGTAAATAGGGAGAGATTTTCAATCTAAAGGATAAACCTACTCGGTGTCCTCTAGAGTTTATAAGGGTTCTTCTTCTGGTATGACTCTCAAGAAAGGATCATCAGCTCATGTTGAAGCAAACCTAAAATTTATCTCAGAACAAATGGATATGGGTAATAATTATTTAATCGCTCATCTTGTTCTACCCAAAGGTGAGAATTCTTAGAAGCTTTAATATCTGGTTCATATAATTTATTTCCTTTGGGAATTTTTGGATTGGAAGTGTATCTCATCAGGTAGATGTTTCTTCCACTGTATGTTTCATTCATATGAATCTCAAATCCAATTGTAGCCCTTTGGTTCCTTGGTTTTGAATCCAGGAATGCTCCATCAACATGAATGGATATTGGACTTTAATGTTTCATGAGTTAATAATTTCTTTTCACAGGTATGGGTCAAGTTTCACAGCCTCAATTGGATTTTGGGGCATCCATAATTCTGCATGACATTGCTGCTATTATTGGTGTTCCAATTCATCTGGATAAGGAAACAAAGCAAGTCAGGTATTGAAATTTTGTGAGAATTTATGTTGAGATTGATTTTTTTTACTCTCATTGACAATGTGACTCTCACTTCTCCCACTAATGAAATTAAAATCAATGTGTAATATGAGAAGTGCCTTGAATTTTTTCAATCTTGCAAATTTTTTGGCCATTTGGATAAGAAATATAGAGGAAGGTTTGTGAATTAGTTGGTTTGAAGGGGAATCCATATAAGGGATCTGATGATGATAATTAAAAGAATTAACATTGGATACATGGAAATCCCTCCTTATCCAAACATCATAGGTCAAATCTACTGTATTTTTAGGCCAACTCTTCTTGGACCCAAGAGGATTCATCCTCCAAAGATTGATCACTGGTGGAGAATAGGGAGCTGGAAAGAACATCCTTGGATACTAATGTATCTTTGTTTAATATTGAACATGGTGATAGGATGGATGGGAATGAGATTGGGTCTCATCTGGATAATGCAAAGACATATCTTGGGACATCCTATGTTGTTTCACTCAAGCAAACCACTCCTAGATGGAATGTTTTTTTTGATAGTGTTGATGGTTTGGGGATGGTTGACATTGTTTTGAGGCAGGGTGTTGGAATTAATGTGTCTAGTGAGATTATTGCTAGACTAGATAGTGATAAAGGTGGAAGGAGTGCATGTTGTGTCACATCATCAGATCTAAAGGCTTCATGGGTAGATATTGCAGCTGATGAGGAGGAAGAGATACAATTTGACCATGAGTCTATTTTCTAAGAAGTTGTTGATCATGACCTGCAACATGATTTTCTAATTACTACCAATAGGAAGGAGAAATCAAATGTGGTGGATGATGAGGGATTTCAGTTGTTTATGTCTAGAAAACTCAAGACTCTTTCACTTATGCATGGAAAAGCCTCAACTGTGCATCTTTAGGTGCATGAACAGGATTTGGTGCTCAATGTTAACCCTAAATATGTTTATGAGGTGTTTTATAAAAGGGGTACCATGGGATCCCCTCAGGGTGTGATCCCAAGTAACTTTACATACAAGGAAAGGGCTAAGGAAGACAACAATCTAGAATAGGGAGTAGGTAGGGACTTCCTTATCTGCTACTAGATCTTTGTTTAATCCTAAACAAGGTGCTGGGATGGATGGGAATGTGATTGGGTCTCAACTGCTAATGCTAGGACTCGTGTTGGGAGTTCTTATGTTGTTGCACTCAAGCAATCCACCCCTGGAGGGTATGTTTTCCTTCACATAGATGATGGTTTGGGGATGGTTGATATTGTTTTGAGGTAAGGTGTTGGAATTAATGTGTCTAGGGATATTATTGTTGGACCAGCTAGTGCTAAAGGTGGAAGGAGTGTAGGCTGTGTCACATCATCGGATATGAAGGCTTCATGGGTAGATATTGCAGTTAATGAGGAGGAAAATATGCAATTTGACCATGGGGATATTGTCCAAGAGGTTTTTGATCATGAACTGCAACAAGATTTTTTAATTACTACCAATGGGAAGTGGAAATATACTATGGTGGATGATGAGGGCTTTCAGTTTCTTATGCCTAGAAAACTCAAGACTCATTCACTTGTGCATGGAAAAGCCTATACTATGCATCTTGAGACACATGAATAGAATTAGGTGCTCGATGGTGAAACCAAAGATGTTTAGGAGGAGTTTTCTAGAAGGGATACTGTGGGATCCCCTCAGGGTGTGATCCCAAATAACTTTACATGTAGGTCAAGGGCTGAGGAAGCCAACAATCTAGAATTGGGAGAATGTAGGGACTTCCTTGGCTACTAATGGATCTTTGTTTAATCCTGAACAAGGTTCTAGGATGGATGAGAATGATATTGGGTCTCAACTGGCTAATGAAGGGACTCTTGTTGAGACTTCCAATGCTGTTTTTCTCAAAAAAGCCACTCTTGGAGGGTATGTTTTCCTTAACAGAGCTGATGGTTTGGGGATGGTTGAAATTGTTTTGAGGTAGGGTGTTGGAATTAATGAGTCTTGTGAGATTGTTTCTATATCATCTAGTGATAAAGGTGGAAGGAGTGCAGGCTGTGTCACATCATTGGATTGAAGGATTCATGGGCAGATATTGCAGCTGATGAGGAGGCGGAGATGCAATTTTACCATGAGGTTGTTGTCCAATAGGTTATTGATCATGAGCCACAAAAAGATTTTTTAATTACTACCAACAGGAAGGGGAAAAATAATGTGGTGGATGATAAGGGATTTCAGTTGGTTATGCCTAGAAAACTCAAGACTCATTCACTTGTGCATGGACAAGCCTCACCTATGCAGCTTGAGGCACATAAATATGAGTCAGTGCTCAATGTTGACCCCAAAGATATTTAGTAGGAGTTTTATGAAATCGATACTTTGGGATCCCTTTAGGGTGTGATCCCAAGTAACTTTCCAAGTAAGGAAATGGCTAAGGAAGCCAACAATCTAGAAAGGGAGGAGGAAAGTGAGGTGGGTTCCACTATTCCACCAGACTCGGGTACCAGTAATAATAAACATAACTTGCTTGATATTTTACACAGATCTCATAGCAGTTAAGTGTTCCATGAGGTGTTTGGAAATTCCCATGGAACTCTTCGTGTTGAAGGAAAAATCTCCGATATTGAGATTGTCAAGGACATAAATAAAGATGACTATTCATTTTCAAACAATGATTGCAGGGGAAGTCAAGACATTGAGACTCATGATGAGTAAGATGAGTTATCAGGTTTGGATAATCTGGTTGATAATTTGCAGTCTCTGAAGTAATGGAAGAGGGTAAGACTCTCGAGAAGTCAAAGTGTTCCTAAAGGAAGGAGTAGAAGAAATAAAAGAAGGTGATTGGTGCAGGTCCTTATGTCTCTTTTGGAATTTTTCTATTTTTAACATTGAAATCTCATGTATTTGTTGCATGTGTACTCTAATTTTTATTAATAAAATTTTCAAGACCATTATTTTTATTTCATGGATAGCGTTGTTCCTGGTACAAATATTCATAATTATATACAAATATTCTTAAATATATTTATTTTTTAATTATAAATTTAAATAAATATATATATAATCAAATAATTATAAAATTATAATATATAGATTTTGATAATAAATATATTTATTATATTTGTAATTATATATATTTATATATTAATATATATGTATAATTATATATATATATATATAAATGTATTTAATTATATAAATATATTTATAATTATATACTAATATTTTTAAATATATTTATTTATAATTATATATATATATATATATTGAAAATAAGGACATATAACATTAATGACGAAGGTCATCAGACGTACAAATGGAGATCCATGAAGAGAAATTGTCCAGCAATAGCTGGTTGACATCGGAGGGGCCTGAGGCCTCCAGCTGATTGCCCACATTGTTTCCTTCCCTTTTGGTAAAGGAGAAGGTACAGCGAGAGAAGCCTTGGCGAAGCGAGCGAATTCTCCTGGTGATGATGCCAAATGACTGTAGTCCACCATCGTTATTGTGAAGAGCATCGATTACAGTGAGGTAGTCATATTCAATGATGATATCAACCCATCCACAATCCACAGCGAGCATCATACCAGAAAGGATGGACATGGCCTCAGCAACATCAGGCTCCTAGCGAGCCTGATTTGGTTCGTGTTTTGGCACAATGACTTTCCCTAGATGATTTCAGGACAGGAGGCCTAGGGTGACAAGCCCATCCTTTGGGAGTGACGCATCCACGTTAATCTTGAGGGTCCCTTCCGTTGGGGGAATCCAATGAGGGGGAAAGGAGAGGGTAGTGCCTGGCATAAAATTTCCATTGTGGTCTTTCCATCCCTCAATCCAAGAGATGGCCTAATCAATCCAAAAATTGGGGGGTTTGTGAGCTTGATGAAAAACGGAGTCATTGCACCGAACCCAAATAATCTAGGCCAGGGTGAAAAGTGAACCTGAAGAGGCCAAGGAGAGAGAGGATCACCACCACGTCAGTAGATCGGGAAGGGCTGAGGCCGATGCCATTGAAGCGGCAGAAGTAATGCCCCTTTTGTTTCAAATTTGCTCAGCTCCCGGGCAGTGAATGATGGCGTGCAAAGGAGTTTCAGGAATGTTCAGGCAGAAAGAGAAAAAAGCAGAACTAGACATATGTCGGTGATCGAGGAGGCTCATGTTTGGGAGAGTACCCGTGCAGACCTGTCACTAGAATTGGCGAATTTTAGGGGGAGCATTGAGCTTCCACACCAAGTTCCATGGTCCCTCAACCCGGCAGATTGAGTGGTTCCCAAGAGCTAGTCTGTAGCTGGACCTCACCGTGTATTCTCCTGAGGAATCATTGATCCAGAAAAGCTGGTCGGGGCCTGTATCAGGGACCCAGAGAATGCTAAGGATGATTCTTTGATCCCTTTCACTAAACCAATTTAGGATTTTTTTTCCAGACACCACCCATGTCCCTGGTCGGAAAGGAGGCAGCTGACAATGGCATTTTCAAACCCTGGTTGGACGGTGGAAGTAGTCCGCAAACCGTCCTTGTCAATAAGCTAGGGATCGGTCCATATGTTGACCAACGATCCAAACCCAATCCTCAAACCTAGTCCTTTTTTCAAGATCTTTTTATCCCCCCAAATACTTCTCTAGAGGAAGCTAGGGCAGGGGCCCAGAGAGGAAGCACAAAAGTCCGTGTGGGGAAAGTACTTAGCTCGTAGAACCCATGCACAAAGAGATGATGGGAAGTTGAGAATGCACCATCCTTTCTTGGACAAAATAGCATCATTGAAGAGGTGAAGATTCTGGAATCCCATCCCTCCCTCTGATTTGGAAATGCAGAGTTTCTCCCAGGCCATCCAGTGGGGCTGGTTCCTTCCCTCATTCTTCCCCCACCAGAAATTGGCAGTGGGAGTGTGTATCTGGTTGATGATAAAAGATGAGAGCTTAAACAGGGACATAAAGTAATTGGGAATGGATTGAATGACTACTTTAATGAGGGTCTTTTTTCCAACTTTAGAAATTCCTTTAGGGGACCATCCTAGAATTTTTTTCTCGATCATGTCCACAAGAGATGTGAATATTTCTTTTTTGGATCAGCCAATAATCGTGGGAAGCCCAAGGTACTTCTGATGTTTCACAACCATATGGATGCCAACTGATGCGCACAACTCCTCCCTCTTAGGAAGAGGCACCCCAGCACTGAAAGAAATTTCAGATTTTCCAGGATTGATCAATTGGCCAGACGCCCTCTCATACTGTTGGATTACTTGGCTGATCACCCAAAATTCATTAATTGTTGATCTAGAAAGCAGGAGGTAGTAGTCGGTGAAGAAGAGATGCGACACTGGTGGGATAGCATGACAGACCTTTGCCCCATGAAAATAATTAGATGATGCAGCCCTGTAAATAAGATTAGAGAACACATCATCCACCAGTATGAAGAGAAAAGGGGATAGGGGATCTCCCTGGAGAAGGCCTCGAGATAGGGAGAATCCTCTAGTGAGCTCCACGTTGACCTTGATTTTGAAGGATATGGTCGAGATGCATTCCATGATCATATCTGTCCATTTAGCGCAAAAACCCATTTTTATCATGACAAAATGAATAAAGTGCCATTCCACTCTATCATAGGCCTTGGTCATTTCCAGTTTCCAGGCCATGGTTCCTCTTTTCACAGTGGAGTGTGATTTCATAGAATGGAACACTTCATGGTCCACAATCGCATTATCAGTAATCAGTATCTTGGGCATGAAGGCGCTCTGATTCTCAGAGATAATATCAGGTAGCCAAGGTCACAGCCGATTGACAAGGATCTTAGAGAAGATATTGTAAGAGACATTGCAAAGGCCGATAGGTCTAAAGTCAGGGATTGCGAGAGGTTTCTTGATTTTGGGTATGAGGACAAGGACAGTTTCATTGATGGCAGCCATGATGGAATTCCAATCCCAGATATTTTTTTTCATGTTGCAGATGTCGGGGCTGATAATGTGCCAGTAATGTTTAAAGAAGAGGGCATGGAACCCATATGGTCCCGAGGCCTTAGTGGGGTGAAGTTGTTTAAGTGACTGGCGTATCTCATCATCTGTCACATCTTTGGTGAGCTGTCTATTGATCTCATCAGTGATCATGGGTCTGATACAATCTTCCACCTCGTCAGACATGAGGGGGGTTCCTACAGCGAAAATATTCTGGAAATATCCTATAAAGGCCTCGTGGATACCATTGGTGTCAGAGACTTTGCTTTCATCGGGTTGTAAGAGGCAAGTAATTGCATTTTTCCTTTGCCTGGCTGAAGCTTTCTGGTAAAAAAACCGTGTATTAGCATCCCCCTCTTTAATGTGGTTATCTCGCGCCCGTATGGCCCAGAAACATTACTTGACACGTAGGGTCGTGTCCAGCTCTCTTTGCGTGGCTCTAATCTTGGAGAGAATGCAATTAGATGTGGTCTGGTTAAGAAAGTTTCTCAGTCTCTGTTCAATGATACCACAGTGCCGGTCGGGGTGGCGGAATTTCTTATTGCTTCAAGATCTCAGATCAGATGCGACCTATTGGAGATTGTGGAAAACATCCTCTTGAGATCTCTTCCATCTTGACCGGATCACCTCTTCGCATTCCTGATCTTTTGACCAGAAGCTCTCGAATCTAAAGGGTCTGCAAAGTTGTCTGTTACGATCGCCTTGCGTGCAATCAATGAAAATTGGACAGTGGTCCGAGTAGTTAAGGTCCATGTGGCCGATGTGAAACATACTAAACAGATTGATCCAATCAGTAGAGCCTAGAAATCTATCGAGGCGCTCAGCGATGCGAGTGACTTCAGAATTTCTGCGAAACCAAGTAAAAGGGTTACCTGTATACCACAAATCAACCAGGTCCTCCCTAGAGACAGCGTCCTTGAATTTTTCCATCGAAGCTCAGGGTCGAGTGCATCCGACCCTCTTTTACTTATGTAAAATAATTTCATTGAAATCTCCTCCGAAGAGGATGGGGCTTATAAGGTCATGTCGTAGCTTGCTCAGAAGATCCCATGACTTTACCTTATCATTATGGGATGGCCATCCATAGAAACCCACAAAGGTCCATGATGGGTGGGAGTCTGTTTGGACAGTCGCAACAACATGGTGTGAGGAGAAAGACAATATTTTGACGTCGATATTGTCCTTCCAGAGGAGACATAGACCCCCGGCATGACCTTGTCTGGGCACCAGAGAGCATCCATGAAAGTCTCACTTCATAGAAATACCATTGGTGTCCTTGTTTTCCAGCATGGTTTCGGACAGAAAAACCATATCAGGGAAACTTTGAGTGCAATTGCACTGAATCATGCAAACCGTTCATGGATTTCCAAGCCCACGACAGTTCCAGCATAAGGCAATCATTGCTCTAGGCGGGGCTGGGTCTCGCCTGCCGCCGCCTTTGGTTCCTCCAGACTAGGTTCTCTACTTGTTGATTTCCATATTTTGGTGGGATTCCCCCCCCCCCCCGGATGGCATGTTTCAGTTTGTAGTTTCTTGACCCCGGGGTTTGGGTCTTCCACGTGACCATCACTTCCTCCATGTTGTACCCTTTTCCACGTGCAACGGGTGATTGGGCCTAGCATTGGATTTCACGTCATTCCATGGGCCTCCAATGGTGGTAAAACAATTACAAACGATTGTGGATCCGGATCTAGATATAGTGGCTCGAAGTGCATCGGCATTGGTGGTGATCAATGCCTTGGTGGTTCTTTTTGCTTCGTCTCCGACCTTGTGGATGATGGAGTTTTGTCCTTCAGGTGGGTAGGGTGAACTCCTTCTTCTCTCTGATTGGGAAATTCAACATTAGAGAGATCTGGAGGTCCAAGCATAATGACTTTCCCATGTGAAGGTTCCGCCTGACTGGTATGTGCCAACATAAGATGGTCACGGTCCTTTTTCTTATCCGACTCAGGGATGAGAGAATATTTATTCCTTTTTTCACGGATCCAAGGGCCATATTGGATGGTGATGTCACCTGATCCACTCTTAGGTTTTGTGGTACACGTTCTATCCAGGTGGCCAAGATGACCACAAAAAAAGCAGAAGAGTGGGAGTTTATCAAATTCGAAATATATCCAGGTGTTCGCATCTTCAAACTTCAAGAACATTCCCCTTATAAGGGGCTCTGACACCTCAATTTCAGCCTCGATCCGAACTTCGGGGCCCCATTGTATTGGGTCTGAGTAGTCCCATTCAAGAAAATGGCCTAGACTATCCCCAATTTCCTTAATTATGTGTTCCATCCTAGCCTGGAAGGGGATTCCTTTAACTCTTATCCAAAAGGGGGAGCGGGTTAAATTCACTCGCTGGATATTGTCTCCCCCTTTGAATTCTTCCATGAGAAGGAGTTGATTATCGAAGGACCACGGTCTACCACGCAAAATTTTGTCTCTATATCTCTCGTTAAATAACTCGAAGATGATGTGATTATTCCCCGCCTCCCAGATGCCCACTCCTGCATCAATCTTCCAGATAGTCTGAAGAGTGTTTTTGAGAGCCCCCTGATTAACTTCAATGTTTTCAATGAACTTTCCAACTATGAGCAGAGCCATGCATTTTTTCAAGAGTGGGACTACATTTCTTTAGGCCTTGATCGCCACTTTTTCTTTGTCTGTTAATGAAAACCTCTTCCATTAATTAACGAAGTCGGCATTCATAGCGCAACTCAGAGGTTGAATGCACAAACATCCTAAGGTCCGGCACCCTTACGGACCCCAAACGCCCTCACTTCAAGCAAGACTCTATCCACCAAAAGGTCTTTGGGGTCAACACAACCACAAAAAAAGTCACGCACAAGAACCCGTGTCGCGTGCCCCCTAGTCTTCGTGGAGCAACTTCCCACGATAGGCCTTCGCGGTATCACAACACCTCAGGCCTTCGCGAACAAACAACGCCTCAGAGCATCGCCGAAGGAACTTCGCGAAGCAAACACTGTGCGGTCTCTCAACTCCTCCGACCTTTGCTGCAGGTGTTTTGCGAATCGGTCACTTCACAAACCCACCTCGCGAACCGAAACCTTCGCGGACAAAGAGTTCCTCAGACCTTTGCGGTCAATGCTTCGTGGCAAAAAACACTACGCAAACACATAGAATGCCACGACCATTGCGTCTGGTGCTTTGCGAAACAAGACCTTCTCGGATAACCCTCTTCGCGGCAGGTTCTCTCGCGAAGCAACCTCTTCGCGAGAGGCAATGATCCATCGCGGAGGGTGCAGCGCAAAACAACCCCCAAAAATAGCAGAAACAACACACCATCATGGAAATGGAAAACCCCTCCCCGGACCATCCCCTATATTCGTGAAGCATGATTGAAGGCCACAATGGACAAGAAAACCGCAAAAGAGGGCTCACAGGTCACAGCAGAGAGGGATGCGAAAAAAGGTAAAAAACTCCATGAAGCTGGTGAAGGTCTCGAGCCAACCTCCCAGGACCAAAATATAGGTGAAGCTTGAGATTGCAGTCAGGAGCCTTCCTCCCACACACGGATCTGAAACTGCCAAAGGATGATGGAACCAGTGCCTTCGCCACGGAGGGTTGAGGAACTACGCAGAAGAATGGAAAAACACGATCCGCAAAAAACCTCACTTCCAAGGATCCAACGAGTTTGCAGTAGAGGAGAGCGTAGCAACTGTAGAAGATACTGCCAATCCCGAACTAGAGGATATGAAACCAGAGGGATGATCTGAGCGAGTCATTGCGACAGAACCTGAAATCTGAGGAAAGGAGACTCCAGCCCTAGGAAACCCTAGGTACTTAGGGGTACACTTACAACGAAGCATATAAATGAAACACACACAACCTAAAAGGGAAGGTCAAAGACCCTTAGGGATAACCCTTCCATTTTTGATGGCCCAAAGGTACGGTGGACATGAAGTCCGTTGCAAATCCTGTAGCCCAGCTTCCCAGCACCTGTAGCTCTTTATTTTCTTAAAATCACAACTATGCGGGTCCACCGCCTTAAGTCCTGTCATCGTGGACACCGCTTGCTCACCTGAAGAGTCGTCCCACTGTCATGTCATTGACATATTCTTATTGTGCTCGCACAACCTCCATGATAAATGGTTTTCATTCTCACTATTTTTTTTCCTCACTATGTGTGCACCACGTTGTGACACAAACTGCGTGTTTTCACTTTAAAATAACATTTAGTAAAAAACACAAGTGACATACTCAAAACCAAGTGAACACATTCAAATTGTTTTGATACTTTAGAATAATGATTCATAAGTCATTTATGGTGTGTAGGAATCAACCGCACCTTAATCTGATGTACGATGTGACCAGTATGACTCCAAGTGTGTCTTTTTATTTAAAATTGACATTTTAGTAAAAAGATATGAGACATACTACAAACCAATAAAAATATTTTAATTTGATTCTATACTTTAGGAAAATGATCCATAAGACATTTTTGATGTTTATGAATCAGCCAAGCCTAAATCAGATACACGGTGTGCCTGATATGACTGAAAGTGTCTCTTATCAGTTTAAAATTGACCTTTTAGTTTAAAATGTGTATCACTCAGTGAAAAACAAGAAAACATACTCATATTGTGTTTATAATTTATTAAAATGATTTATAAGTCATTTATAATGTGTAGGAACCCGCCTTATATCAAACCAAAACACGATGTGATCAGTATTACTCAAAGTGTGTGTTGTCAATTAAAAATGAAATTTTAGTAAAAAAACAAGCGACATGCTCAAAATCAAGCACACGTATTTGGATTGTTTTGATACATTAGAACAATGATCCTTTTTTCATTTTTGATGTGTAGGGATTTGGCGCAGCTCAATATGACGCACGGAGGATGACCCGTAGGATGGTCTGGCCCATGTGCAGGAAGCGAGAGAGGTAGAAAGTGTAAAAACAAAAGAAGACATGCTGGAATGTGACCATGGGGTTTGCGCCGATGAAGAACATGGGCGCTAGATGGAGACGACATTGAGATGTCAGCTGACAGTGGTATACTCAAGATACGAAACGAATTTGGGATGCAGCCTTCGGAAGCGACCCACACAGGCTGGCTATTGGTTGGATTTGACTGAGGACTTATTAGACACACATGATGGGCCCTTTTCCAAAGTTTTTAGGGGCCATTGGTCTTGTTTGAGGGTCATCTACATTTTTGGATTTTTTAGAAGTCTGTATTTTTGCGCCACCATTTTGTTTTGGTCGTTGTTTCCACTATGGTGATTCAATCCTATTTTGAGGAAGTAATTTACGCTGGATTTGTGGGATTATGGGTCATGCATTAATAGTGGTCCTCATGTCTCTTTTTTTGTGGGTCTTTTTTGGCCAATTTTCTTTTTATTTAATTAGTGTGACTCAACTTTGATTCTTTTTACTTTACTTTTTTTATAAAGTTTGAATACCATGAGATAAAACTCATGGTCCGCACCGTTTTGGTATATATTTAAAATTATATTTATAAATAAATATTATTATATAAATATATTGGAAATTTTTTTAGAAATTTTTTTTAGTATATAAATATAAATATAATTATAATTATATAATTATTAACATATATTTTAAAAAATTAAAATATATTTATTTAAATATGCAATTGTATTTTAATTAATATAATAAATATAATAATTTTTTTAAAATAAATAAATAAATGTATATATTTATAAACAATTACAAATTTATATAATAATAAATCAATATTTATTTAATTATAACTATATTTAAAGAATTAAAAATATGTATTTATAAATTTAATTATAAATAAATATAAGTATATATAATTATAAATAAAAACTTATTTATATAATTATAAATATATAACTATAAATATATATTTATAAATATATAATTAATAATACAATCAATATATTTATTATTCAAATATATTATTTATAATTTTATAATTATGTAAATATATAATTTTTTATTTATAATCATATAAATATTTTTCAAAACAATTATTTATATTTATTTATAATTTTAATTATATATATATATCAAAATTAATAACATTTAATAATTACAAGAAAATTAATAATATTTCATAATAATTGAATTAATAATATAACACTTAAAAAGAAATATGACCATAAATTATGTTAAGTGTAAATGTAATGTTTTTAAATAGTAACGTTTGTGTCATGTAAATTATTTTTTTTTTTGCTATATTTTTTAGTTTCATTTCATTTTTGAATAATTAATTATATGTTTAGTGAGTGTGGAAATTTTTATTTGGATTGTATTAATACTTTATAGTTTATATGATTTCAAATGAACATACATTAATCATAATAGTGTTACAAGTATTTGACTTTTAAATTCTAAAATTTAGAAAGTATAGATAAAATTTAAATTAAATTTGTACTAGATAAATATTAAATTACTGAAAAATAAAAATCATTTTGAAAAGTTAATGAAAAATAATTTCTGGTTTGCATTGTAGGTGATAGATGTCGGCAGTAGGCAGGAGGTCGATCGTTCTATTGAATGACACTCTTCAAAGGAAATCGTGATGACATATTGTTGTTTTTGTATGGTTAAATATTATTAATGATTCAACCGTCACTATCACATATCATGATTTATCCAGTGCATACATTTAACAATGATAAACAAAAAGTTCTAAAATAGGGTGAATTTTATCAGTTCTTGCAAAAAATAATGACAAAGTTGCCTTTTATCACCACTAACAAAAGCGTTGATAATATGTAACCTTTATCAGTGCTTTTTTCTAGCACCGATTAAAGTCTCCCATTTATCATCTCTTTTTTAGAGATAATAAAAGTGACAACTTTATCATCTCTTTTTTTAGCACTGATAATGGTTTACGTAAGTAATTTAATTTATATATAAATATTTATATATGTTTAAATAAGATTTATATTACAATAAGTATATATATGTAAATATAATATGTCCTGACCCGACCCAACGGGGATCGAGCCACAACTACCCCAAGATGGCCTCCAATAGGCCAAGGGTTAGTATCTAGCATTAAGTAGACATATCACACAAATGGGAAGCCTTAGCCTATCGTACTTGTATTCACACTCCCACAAACATCTCCATGCAATAGTGTAGAGATAAATTAAACTGAAAAGAAATGAATGTATACATCTATCCCTAAACCAGAGTATAATAGAAGTACTGAAAGTGTAAAAAGGTCAAAAGACACGTCCACCAAAAACTATAAAAGCGTCTAACTTGCTCAGAAGGAGGGGATCATTGTCAAATGAAACTATCAGAAAGCTCCTCAACCAAGCTCTAGTAAACACCTCGGTCGGTCAAGTCCACTAAGCTCTTCCTACTCCAGGTCCTCCTAAGATTTCAGGCCTATCACCAGGGACCTGCACCCTGATACGTCAGGGGAGCCCAGGTCTATTTTCCTAAAGAGGCTAGGGGACCCACATCTTGAGATGATAGAGAAGGGTACTCACCCCAACGCCAACCCAATGATCCACCCTTATCACTAACCAAGTTCTACCACCGCTATTGTAGCGTTGTGCTTGAATCACACCACATCATATCTCACTGGACACTACAAAGGCCACCACAACCTTCTACCATGCCACTCCTTCTCTATGTACTTTGGTCATGTACTTCCACATAACCATGTACCATCACATGACTTCCCTAGCTATGGCCTTTAGCCACACGATTTGGGGTCACTACACAATGTGTAGTCCCCAAACATCATCTTCCCTGAATGGGAAGATCACACGGTGTGTTCCACTAAACTACACATCATGTGATCAGGAATTTTGATGTGAATTTCCCTGTGAGCCGCCTGAATCACCACAGTTTTCCCCGAAACCTATAGACCGACCCTACAGGATTCTCTACTAGTCGTATAAGGGATCTAAAACCATTAAAAAAACAGAACAAATGGGATATGGACTTAAAACGAAAATATTCCCACCTCTTGGTGTAACACCAAAATTCGAGGGTGAGATCTACACTCTAAAGCTATTTCACCGCGATGTGGGAGCGATCACCATCAAGATTGAATATCAGCGGCACTTATTCTCCTTGGATTTTCCATGGTTCCATTATTCGCTCTATGGGGTATCCTCTCTTCTATTTTGTGATCCAAAGGGGGAGAGGGGTAGGGTTAATTTATTTAATTTTTTATTAAATCAATTAAAATCTCTTTTGACACCCCACTAAGTCACCATCGACCTCACACCCTGTGCTGAAAAATTTTATATCCCATTTAGCGTAAACATGGCATTATGACTCAACCGTGAAATTTGATTTCATAATAAATATAAATTTTTGATAATTCTCTGTTTAAAAGGATTTTAAAAATGATATGATTTGTAACTCTCTTTTTTAATGTACCAAACGAGCCTTTGGAACATTTATTAAGAAAAAACATTTAAAATCCCCTTGTGTTTAACACCTTTTTAAGATTGACTTTTATTTCCAAAATAATTTTTAAAACCATATGATGTTTTATTCAATTAAAACTAATAAGAAGCATCATAAAAATGCATATGAATGGTAAAACCCATAAATTATAGATAACTATAGAGGGAAACCCGTCAAAGAAAATCTATAGTATTTTTATGTAGCCAAAATCCAAAATTAAATGACACATTAACCTTAAAACAAACATTGTACTAAATCACATAATTTACTAAACCCATTTCAAATATTCAAAATCACTAAAGGAAACACTTCAATCATTTAATCAAGATATATAAAAAACATACCACTGAATTTAAATTTCATTTAATTGTAAAACATGAAAACCTCTCTTTTAAAACAAAACAAAAAATATGTAACTTGTTAAGTTTCAATGTAACATTAACTATTACTCAAAAAATACACAAAATTATTAAAGAAAGATGTGATGAAAAAATCAAGCATCCAAGGTGCATTATGAAAAGGGGCAAAACATGGAATCTCCTATAAGGAATATGAGCATATGAAGAAAGTCTCTAAAAATTATGATACAATGCTCTTAAATAGAACATGAATAACATATGAATCAAGACATTAAAAAGTGAGAACCTAAACTCAACTAGGGTTCATAAAATAGCATAAATTAGTGAGGGAGGGGAAAGAATAACATATATGGAGGATAAAATGAAGGATATGGAGTCTCTACAACAAAACTGAGTTTAACCAGTACTAGGGTTTTAACAGAACTAGCTAAAAGTGTTGTTAAAAACACCCTCTTTCAGTGCTAGAAAACACATTGTTAAAAGGGGTATTTAACAATGATTTTTTATCATTGTGAAAGGAGGTCTTTAACAGCACTAAAAAAGCACTGTTAAAGGGGGCCCTTTATTAGTTCTTGTAAAAAAACATTGATAAAGCCCTCCCTTTATTAGTTCTTGTAAAAAAAAGTGCTGATAAAAAGGGGCATTTTTCAGTGCTTCTAAAAAAGTGTTGATAAAGGGTATATTTCAATAAAAATATTTCATTCCAAATAATATATTAATATATAAATATATTTATATTGATATAAATATAATATATATTTTTTAAATATGTTATAGATAAGGCTAAATAGAAATTTACACATCATATATAAGTTATTTAGTGAAAATGAAATATAACATAATTAAAAATATTTCTAATTAATAATTTTCTATTTATTTTTGAGTAACAGTTATTTAATAATAATTCGAAGCTAAAAAAATAAAAATAATAATAAAAGATCTAAAATAAGTTGAAAATGTAACTCAAATTTCAAATGATCATAACTTTTGATCTGGATGTCCGTTTGGGCTCTACCACATATCAAATTGAAGCCTATGATGAGCTCTACACCATGTTTTAGGGGTCCTTAGTCACTTTTTAAGGCAAAAAAGGCCAATAAGGCCTCCAAAACTGAGTTTTTAGTCGGGGTACCAAATGTTTTTAACATTAGATAGATTTTTATCCTCATTTAAGGGGGTATCTTTACCCTTTTTCAGTGGGAACTGAATTTATTTTCATGTATTACATTCATATTGATACTATGGATTTGAAATTTTATCATTTTTTACAATGTAATATTATTTATAATCTAATATATAATGATATATACATTTTTTTATATTCATGCATTAAAATTTAATTTTATAAATAAATAATTAAACATATTTACATATAAAATATATTTATCAATATATAGACCTTATCTAAATAAACACTAATATCTATTTTATTAAAAATACAAATGTATGAATATTTATATACCTATACATTTAATATATATATAATGTTTATATATATATATATATATTTTTGTGTGTATTGAAAAACAGATATATATTTATCTATATATTCTGATATACATATATAAATTTTAATATATATTATATGTAAATAAATATAAACATGTATAATTATATTTATAGATGCACACACACATATATATATATATATGACATATGTATGTTTGTATGAATTTATAAACACACACATACACATACAAACACACGCAAACACATTTTATATATGTATTTTAAAAAATATAAACATATATAAAAATATATGGATAAAAAATATAATGAAATATAATGAAATATATAGATATATCATAAAATTTAAAACAAAACAATATAGGGGAGTGGAAAATGGGGTGGTGTATAAGCTGAAGGTCTCAGGTTTGAAACTCGCTAGAGGAAATGCCATGTGCGGGGTGGTGCGATTATATAAAGTGTTGATAAAGGGGTGGGGAAAGCGCTGATAAAGTGGGGTTGTGAACAAAAAATATTATCCCAATTATTAGTGGGGCCTTTATCAGTGCTTTTTAAGCGCTGTTAGCACTGATAAGAGGGGAATGAACAAAAAAAATTATCCCCTTTATTAGTAGGGAATTTATTAGTGATTTTTGTAGAGATTTTAGCACTTTATAAGTGATTTTCATAGCACTGTTAAAGGGGGTCTTTATCAGTACATTGTACAGTCATTGTTAAAGCTAACCCTATAACATCACTTACATAATCAGCATTGACAATGACCTTTTACTAGCACTGTTAATTGGCCAATTTGTAGTAGTGAGTGGGATACCCTAAACTTGAGTGATTAGACTTGAAATCATAGTAGGTGATCTACATAGGTCAAGGACAATATAAATAAACTAATAAATCTCAGCACTGTTAAAGTGGGTCATTATCAGCGCTTTGTATGAGAATTGTTAAATATAACCCTATAACATCACTTACATTATCATCACTAATAATGTCCTTTTACTAGCACTGTTAAATGCCTAATATGTAGTAGTGAGTATATACCCCAAACTTGATTGATTAGTCTTTAAATCAATGTAGGTGATCTACATGGGTCAAGGACAGTATAAATAAACTGATAAATGAGAGAGTATGTAAATAATATCATACCTTAGGATTTAAAAGGGTTGATTCGTCTGTGATAATTTCAGGGGGAGTGGCGACATGGTTGGACTTCTATGAGAGCATGAATGACATGATGAAAATTAGATCAATTAGGGTTTTTCTTAAAATAACAGGGAAGGTTTTATCAGTGCTTTCAAAAAAGTGATGATAAATAGGTGTTTTATTAGTGATAAAATAATAATAACTGATAAAATACCTCTTCATCAGCACTACAAATTTAACGCTAATATATAATAATTTTATCAGTGTTAAACAAGAACTGATAAAGACCTATATAATTTATATAATTAAAAATTTAAATTTATATAATTACCAATAAATAAATATTTATATTTTTTTGATAAAAGACAGATTCATTAATGATAGAAATCAGCAGACGTACAGACTCGAAACCATGCAGGAAAATGGTCCAGCCAGAGCTGGTTGACATCAATGGGGCCAGACGCTGCCAGTTGATGAGTAGCCTTACTTCCTTCCCTATTGGTAAAGGAGAAGGTACAGAAAGAAAAGCAGTGATGGATGGAGAGGATTTTACTAATGAGGGGTCCAAAGGACTGAAGTTTGATGTCGTTGAGGTTGATGGAATTGATAATGGTGAGGCAGTATGAATCGATGATGATTTTTTCCCATCTACGGTCACAAGCGAGCATCATTCCGGCGAGGATGGCGGTAGTCTCGACAACCATTAGTTCCCAAAAACTGTGATGCGACTCGTGTTTGGCTGCAAATATTTGACCAAGATGGTTTCGAGCCAGTAGGCCAAGGGAAACAGGACCATCCTTAGGGAGATCCTCATCCACATTAATCTTGAGAATTCCTTCCAGTGGCGGGATCCAAAGGGATAAAAAAGAGGGGGTTCCGTAGGAAATGTGTTGTCCATTGTGGTGTTGTTAGCCCTCTAACCAAAAAGAGGCCTAATCAATCCAGAATTCAGGAGGTTTGTGAAAATGATTGAAAACGGCATCATTGCGGCGGACCCAAATGATCCACACCATGATTCAAAGAGAGCCCGCTTCAGTCGATTAGAAAGAGGAGAACCATCGCATCAGAAGATAGGGGAGGTCAGAGACCATGGTCAGTGAGGAATCAGCAGAAGAGCTCCATTTCCTCCAGATATCCTTTTCCCCCGGACATTGGATGATGGAATTAAAGGGAGATTCTGGGACGTTCGGGCAGAAGGGGAAAAACCTGTCACTAGAAATATGACGGAAGGCAAGAAGGCTCATGGTAGGGAGGGTAGCCTTGCACACCTTCCACCAAAAGTGTTGTATTTTTTGGGGAAATTGAGTTTCCAAAGTGATTTCCATGGCCCCCCCTTCCCTCTCATAATGATTTCCCATAGCGAGCTGGTAACCAGATTTCACCGTATAGGCTCTGGAGAGGTCATGAATCCAAAAGGGATGGTTGGGGGTGACATCTGGAACACAGGGGATACTAAGGATAATTTTATTATCTATTTCATTAAACCATGCGTGAATCCTTTCCATGCACCACCCAAGCCCCTGATCGTCAAAAAGGCATCTGATATTGGCATCTTCAAAGCCTGGTTGGGAAGGGGACGATGCCCGTACACCTTCCTTGAAGATCAGAAAGGGATCGGTCTAGATGTTAACTGTTGAGCCAATCCCAATCCTCCAGCCCAGTCCTTTTACCAGAAGACTGCGGGCACCCCAGATGCTTCTCCAGATGAAGCTACGATGGGGGCCAAGAGAGGATTCGTGGAAGTCCTTATGGGGGAAGTATTTTTCACGGAGAATTCATGCACAGAGAGAGGATGGGTGGTTAAAGAGGGACCAACCTTTCTTAGGCAGCAGTGCCTTATTGAAGTGAATAAGATCCCAGAATCCAATTCCACCCTCATATTTAAGTAAGCAGAGGTTCTTCCAGGAAATCCTGTAAGTTCGATTCCTCCCATTATTTGATCCCCACCAGAAGTTGGCTATGCGTGCATGTATCTGATTGACTACAGCAGCTGGGAGTTTAAAGAGAGACATGAAATAGCTGGGGATGGATTGGAGAGAAGCTTTAATAAGGGTATCTTTTCCAACTTTATAAATTATTTTAGGGGTCCAGCCTTGAATATTTTTCTCATCCATGTCCAACAAAGATGTGAAGATTTCTTTTTTGGAGCGGCCAATCAACGTAGGAATCCCGAGGTACTTCTGATGTTTCTCTACCATGTGAATTCCTGCAATGGTGTAGAGTTATTCTTTTTTGGATGGAGGAACCCCAACGCTGAAGGATATTTCCTAATTTCCATGATTGATAGACTGTCCTGAGGCCCTCTCATACTGTTGGATCGCATGGCCGATCGCACGGCACTCATCATTGGTTTCTCTGGAGAAAAGGAGGCATTCATCTACGAAGAAGAGATGAGAGACCGATGGGCTTGCACGGCAAACCTTTTCCCCATGGATTGTATGAATGGATGAAGCCCTAGAAATGAGGTTAGAAAAAACATCATCCACCAAGATAAAGAGAAAGGGGGAGAGAGGGTCTCCTGGGCATAGGCCTCAGGATGGGGTGAAGCCTCAGGTGAGCGCCCCATTGACATTGATTCGGAACGAGACAGATGAGAAATAGTGCATGACCATGTCTATCCATTTAAAGCAGAAGCCCATTTTTTGCATCATGAATCTGAGGAAATTCCATCCCACTATCGAAAGCTTTGGTCATATCCAGTTTCCACACCATGGTTCCTTTTTTCATGGTGGAGCATGTTTTCATCGAGCAGAAAACTTCATGGGTGAAAATTGCATTATCAGTGATCAGTATCTTAGCCACGAAGGTGCTCTGATTTTCTGAAATGATGTCAGGTAACCAAGTGTGCAGCCTATTAACTATGATCTTTGAGAAGATCTTGTAAGAGACATTGCATAGGCTGATATCTCTAAAATCAGGGACCACAAGAGGTTTCTTGATTTTGGGAATAAGGATGAGGACATTTTCATTGATGTCAGAAATGTTTGTTATCCCATCCAAAATGTTCTTCATTAGGTTGCATATGTGGGGGCCAATAATATGCCAGTATTGTTTAAAGAAGAGTGTGTGGAAGTCGTCCGGGCCCAGGTCCTTAGTAGGGTGGATCTGTTTCAAAGCCAACTGAATCTCATCATTCGTCACATCTTTGGAAAGCTGCCTATTGATCTCTTCGGTTATCACTGGTCTGATATACTCCTCTAATTCAGGAGAGATGACAAGATTTCCTGTAGAAAAAAGGTTCTGAAAGTAGCTAGAAAAAGCCTCTTGGATTCCATCGGTGTTGAAAACAATGCTTCCATCTAGTTGAGAGATTCAAGATATTAAATTTTTCTGGCGCCTACTAGAATATTTTTGGTGAAAATGTCGGGTGTTGGCATCCCCTTTAGCAATGTGGGTGTCCCGCGCCCGCATGGCCCAGAAGCTTTCCTTTATGCGCAGAGCTGCATCAAGATCTCTTTGAGTGGCTCCAATTTTTGAAAGATTGCAATTGGATGGGGGTGGTTGAGAAGGTTGTTCATTTTCCTTTCAAGGAAATCACAGTTCCTGTCGAGATAGTGGAACTTCTTTATGCTCCAGGACCTCAGATCGGATGCGACGTGTTGCATATTGGATCTAACGTCTGCAGGGTTATTCTTCCATCTTGATCGGATAATATCTTCGCACTCATTGTCTTTTGACCAGAATCTTTCAAATATAAAGGGTCAGCTGGATTTCATTTTGTGATTTATTTGAGCACAGTCGATGACAATTGGGCAGTGGTCCGAGCAGTTAAGCGTCAGGTGACTGATGTGAAACATGCTGAAGAGATTTGTCCAATCTGTTGAGCCCAGAAATATGTCGAGCTGCTCAGTGATGTGAGTTTCATCCATGTTACCCTAGAACCATGTGAATGGATTTCTGGTGTATCCTAGATCGAAGAGGTCCACCATGGAAATCGCATTCTTAAAATTTTACATCAACATCGATGGATGGAAGGCTCCACCTATTTTTTCATTATGATACATAATCTCGTTGAAATCACCTCTAAATAGAATATGACTCAGCAGATCGTGTTACAGCTGGCCGAGAAGATCCCAAGATTTCCACTTTTCATTGAGGGATGACCAACCATAGAATCCCACAAAGGCCCAATGTGGGTTATGGTCTGAATGAATGGTTGCAGCCACATAGTGTGATGAGAAGGACAAGATCTTGACGTCAATGTTCTCCTTTCGTAGGAGACAAAGTCCCCCTGAATGGACTTGCCGGGAGACCGGAAGGCAGCCTTGGAAGCCACATTTCTTAGCAATGTTAGTGGTGTCCTTGATTTCCAATATGGTTTCGGACAGGAAAACCATATTGGGGTGACTTTGGGCGCAATTGCGCTTGAGAATTAGAACTGTTCATTGGTTGCCAAGCCCACGACAGTTCCATCATAAAATGACCATTGATCTAGGCGGGGCTGGGTCTTTCCCGCCTCCACCTTTGAGTCCTCTAGGTTCATTTTTTCCCCCGTCATTTTCCATATTTTTGTGGATTTTCCCACTGACTAGCCCATTTCAATTCGTTGTTTCAGCTCCCTGGGTTTTGGGTCATCCGATTTTCCATCTCTGTCTTCACGTTGCACCCTTTTCCAAGTTTGATGGGTGATTGGGCCTAATGGTGAAGGTCCTAGCATCCTAGAGTCACCATGTGCTAGGATGCCTGACATGGTTGTTTCTAAATCAGGGTTAGGGTCTGGTGGCTTGGTGGGAATTTGTATTGGTTTCGGGCTTTGATCTATTGAATCTTTTGGCATATTCAACAGCTCTATTGATGTTGTGATAGTGTCCTTCAGGGGGGGGGGGTAGGATGTGTGCCTGATTTAATGAAAATATTATTTGTTTGGTTCTCTTGAAAAACCCCACTATTTCACGTGGTCTTAAAGTTATGAGATGGCCTTCTAGCTTCCCTTTGAGTGGTTGGGCTATCTTCAAGAAACTCTGGAGGTCCAAGCATGATGACTTTATCATGTTCAATTTTCACCCACCTTGTATGAGCCATCGTGAGACGGTTACGGTCCTTTTGTTTTTTCGTCTCAGGGATGAAGGAAAATTTCAACGTTTTGGCTCAGAGCCATTAAACATATTGTAAGATGATATTACCTGATTCGTTCTCTTTCATTGAAGCACATGCTCTGTCCAGATGTTTGATACGTCCACAGAAAAATCAAAAGATTCGGAGTTTCTCGAATTCGAATGATATACAGGTGTTAGAATCATCTATTTTCAGAAAACATGCCCCTCATCAGAGGCTTGGATACTTCAATCATGGATTTAATCCATACCTCGGGTCCCTATTGGATTGGGTCTGAGCAGTCCCACTCCAGGAATTAGCCAATGCGATCTCTGATTTCTCTCAGGACCTGTTCTGTTCTCCCATGAAAAGGGATTCCTTTAATGCGTATCCAGAATGGGGACCAGGTGAGCTAGTGTGCTGGATGTTGTTCCCACCTTTAAATTCTTCCATGAGGAGGAGTTGATTATCAAAGGACCATGGGCTGCCTCTCAGGATTTTATCTCTATATCTTTCATTTAAGAACTCAAAGATAAGGGGGTTATTCCCCATTTCCCGTATAGCCACCCCGTCTTCCAGTTTCCATAGATTCTAAAGGGTATTTTTGAGGGTCCCCTTGGTTTACTGAGATTTGTTCCACAAATTTTCTGACAACCAGCAATGACATACGTTTTTTCAGGAGCACATCTTGGTTTCTCCACACCTCAATCGACTCTTTCTCTTTTTCCGTCAAGGAAATTCTCTTCCATTGGTTCACTAAATCCACATCCATGATTCTATGCCCTTATATCCAATCCTCTGGGATTACACAATTCGTTTCACGACCTGGGGCTGAACGATAAATCTCACAGGCCTGGCCCAACCCAAAAATTCCTCTGTCTAGGTGCGACCTGAAAAAAGCCTCCAGTCTGGTTCGGCCCAAAAGCACCACTCCACTGATGAAGCTATTCCAAACAATCTTTTGCAATAGAAAAACGATGATGTGAACAAGGGGGAGTTTTCTATTGACCTGAGAAGAGTATTATCCCCACTTCAAGTAACTCAAACAAATTTTGGTGAAACTAAGTTATAAGAGGCTCATATGGAAGTAGTTGGGGGATAATTATATATATATATATATATAATATATTAATTATATTAATTAATTAAAAATATTTATTATAAGAATTTGGGGGGTTGCCCATGTGGTAAAGGATCTCTATAATCCTGAATCAGACCCAGGTTCAAATTCGAGTGAGGGCGAATTTCCACAGGCAGGTGGTGATGCACAAATGACACAGACAGGCATTAACATAGATCAAATGATGCAGGCATGTTACTGCATAGGGTATTTAGGCCAGTTTGTGGTCCTTTGGGCCTTGCAATGGTCTTCTTGTCCACTAGGCTTTCAGGCCATGTACTGAATAAATAAGGCTGGATGGGTTGACTATTCCTTCAGTGGGGCTATGGGCTGCCTTTTCGACATGTGTGTGTGGTGTGTGCATGTTTAATGTAATTGTACTCACAAGCACCTAATATATATATATATATATATATATATATATATATAATTCTATATATAATATATATATAGTCAATATATTTATTATAATTTTATAATTATTTAAATATAAAATTATTTATTTATAACTATAAAAATACGTTTTTTAAAAATTATTTTTATTTATTTATAATTATAATTATATAATTTTATAAACATAGAAAATATACATTTATAAATATAATTATTTAATAATATTTATTTATAAATATATTTCTATTATTAATAATTAATATATAATTTTAATTAATGTGTGAATGTTAAAAATGAGTGAAATTGAATAATTAATAAATATATATTAAATTTATTGACTTGTATTAATAATTGTTTCATTAATAAATATTTTTAATAATTTATTAATTTATTAATTTTTAGTTTTTTGTTTAATTATTACAATTTATTCATTTTATATATCTATATTTAATATACACTAATTTATTAATTTTTATAATATATATATTTATATATATATATATTAAATGTATTCAATTTTATTAATAATTATTCAATTAATAATTTTTTTAATATTTTTTTAATTTACTCATTTTTATTTGTCACTTGATGCGCCCGAAAGGCATTGTTAAATTTTCCAGGTATGAGTCAAATAAGAAATTTGTAACGTCTCGAACCATACTATCTACAAAGGTTTAGTATATGAGAAATGTGGGGTCGTACCCATAGAGAGTGGGGAACACAGCGATGACGACTTTTAATTAAAGGTTGGGTCGGTCCAATTTCAGTTTTATTTTATTAAACTAATTGTGCAATTAAAATAAATGAATTTCAAAAGAGAAAACAAAGAGAGGGGAATCAGTTTCTAGGGGTGGTTTTGCTAAATAAATTAATTCCACCATTCTCACAAAATAATCATATTAAATATTTGCACAACCAAACAGTTTCATTGATAGAAGAAATGTTCATTCCCTATCAAACTACCCTATAATCCCAATTCATCATGGCCAGATGAATCAAAATAAGCATTTAGTACTGGTTTCTATATACAGAAGAGTAATTCAATTCAATCATTGTGAATAAATTATCTCAATCTTGGTGGGGAAAGTTCGTTATTGTAATAATTTGGTCAATGAATTAATGATGAATAAAATAGGAATGTAGGCACAACATGATACAATTACATAATATTTTCATTAGAAGAAAAGATAAATCGAACTATGATGTAACACACACCCTTTGACCAATTCCTCTCTCCTCTATACATTTAGCCAACCATCCCCAGGTGATCACCAGTGACGATTAAACCCAATTCCATAGGAGATAGATTGAGAATGAAATAAAGATACAATAATAAAGAAAACAAAATGATTGAAATTAAAATATAAAGAATTCAATGATTACATCAAATAAAGGAAAGAAAAACAAAAACAAAACCTTTCTACAATGGAATCCTACAGAAATTCCTGGTGGTTGTGCTTTCCCCCTCAGGTCTAGAGTGCCATGGAAGGATGTCTGGTGGCCTCTTTTTATAGAAAAACTATATAGTGTGTCTTACAACGTCGATTTTAATTTTCACACATCTTCGTCATCACGACGTGTACCTGAGGTACATGTCGGGTACTTCAGATCCGATTTCTCCTCCACTACGTTGACTCTACGAAAACATCATATGCTAGTTTGACTTCGGTCACATTGTGTACCTAAGTTACACGCCGTGTACTTTCTATTTATAGCGTGTTTCATCATTATTAATCTTCCATCAGGCAGCTTTCCTCTCCATGAATCACAATGCGTACTTAGTGTTTTTCCAATTTTTCAGCTCCCCTTCATTCCTGCATAACAATTTACAAAACATTAATATCAGGCACAAACATTATATTAAATCAATTGATATTAAATGAATTAATACATATAAACCCATAAACATATGTAGGGAAAATAGACATATCATCACCCACCACAAACTTTCTTTTTAAATGGGTGTTTATGTGAGGAGAAGTGAAACAATATTCACAGATAAATTTTTAACCCCCGCTTCTTTCACTTATAGGTCAAATACATAGATTCCTCCTTTAATTATCTAATTGAAACCCCACACCTCAGTGGCGTGTATTTTGTGTGAGTTTCATAATCCAAACCTATACTCTATTTTTCAAGATAAATTGTGATGGATCTATCATGTGGTCTACTGAGTATAATAATTGAAGGATTGATGGGTTTTTCATTGGATTGTTTGGGTTTTGTCATTGGATGGTTGTGGCTACTATCTTCTTAGATAACATTGAATATTCTTTATCTACTTAAAAAATAATATAGAATAAAAATATTTTAAAAAATAATATGGAATAAGGGAATCATAATATTCTATTAGAAAGAAAATGTTAAATAAGAATGGTTCACATGAACATAATTTATGTTATTAGTGATGAATAAATTATTGCCACAATCACATGAACATCATTAATTGCATTAGTAATGAATAAATTATTATTCCCAAAACTATTTATACAATGTCAATGATGTCACCCACTTGTTTGTGTATATATATAAACAGAGTTTTTTTTAATGTTTTTTATATTTTTTTAAAAAAATTATTTAGGTTAGAAATAATTTTATTAATGGGAATTAAAGGTGGCATCACTGATGTCGCCTTCCCTCGACCCCCCTGTGTTTGGCCTGGATTGATGACCTGGAAAAGGTGGAAGGGGGGATGCCACCTTGCACCTTTTCATGAGTGAATGGGGGCATCAGCGGTGCCTCCTTTTGCCTATTAAAAAGGCATAAGGCGGCACCACCGATCCCACATTTTGCCCAAATCCCTATAAAAGGGAACCCCACCCCTTCTCCTCACATCCATTTTTTCACATCTCTCTTCATTACACTGCTTATCTCTCTAATAAAACTCATTTTCACATGCAGTGGAGTCACTGGTCCTAAAGAAGGCTCAGTGTTTTCATAGCATCATTTAGAGGTGTTTTTTATTTAATTTATATTTTTTTATTTATTTAATTTAATTATTTTTAGTTCAAAAAATTTCCTTTTTTAAGTATTTTAGTTAGTTCTAAATATTTTGTTTATTAAGTAGTTTAATTTGTTATATATATTTTGGAATAATAATAATTATTAGTAATGACTAATTTTAGATTAATTATAGATTATGTATAGAATAACTTAAGATCAAATATTGTAAAATTTTGGTAGCATAAATATTATGTGGTTATCTAAGAAATAAAATCCTTATCTGGAGACAAACAAGTGGATATAGATCTAGCATAGATATACCTAGGGTTAAAACCTGAAAACACCGCTTTTAGCTACACTCGAATGGGAACCGGTGCATGAAAATGGGCCTTGCTGCACTCCTGGTTTAACACTCTTGGGGGATGTGCTTTAGATAATTCATATTTTCTTTATATACTAATAAAATAAAAAATAAATGAACAATCAAATTAGTATATTTATCAATATTAAAATTATAATTATGATGATATAAAATTAAATGGACAAGGACAAAGGCATTAAATAATGAAAGTTATTATTAGTAATTGATTTTTTAGTTATTTTTTAGAATGTTATTTATTAAGTAGTTTAATTAGTTATATATAGTTTAGAAATAATAGTTATTATTAGTAATGAATAAGTGTTGAATAATTAATGAATATCTTAAGATTAAAAATGAATACATATGATTAGTTAATTATAATTTACTAATGAATATCATATGATTAATGATTACATAATGAATAATTAAATAATAACTTAATAATGATTTACTAGTGATTAAATAATTATTGATTAGTTAAAAACTGTACTAAGAAACAATAGTATCATTTTTAAGATATAACAAGATGTTCTAAAATTTTAGTATCATAAAGATTATATAGTTTTGAAATAATATCTTTTATTAGTAATGATTAATTATAGATTTATTAATGAATAACTTAGGATTAAAAGATGAATACATGTAATGAATAGATAATAATACTTATCATTGATAAAATGACAATTATTATTATATAAAATCAAATAGAGAAGAACAAACACATTAAATTACACAAGAATGTTTTACAAAATACAAGAGATACCTTGACATTTTTCAATTAAACATGGTTTGGATGAGATGAGTGTGACTTCATAAGTGAGGTAAAATCTAGTTTATTTTTATTTGGTATCTTAATAACATCATCTAAAGATACGTACTTAATAAGTTAAGTACATACTTGTAGAATATATTAGTAAGTTATCAAATAAAAATCAGTTGGGTTTTACCTCACTTTCAAAGTTTGGATTATATCATCCAAACCATGTTTTGTTGAAAAATGTTGGTATTTATTGTATGTTGTATAACATTCATGTGTAATTTAATGTGTTTGTTCTTCTCCATTTCATTTTATATAATAATAATTGTAATTTTATTAGTGAGAAATAAACTAATTTGATGCTTTCTCTTATTTTTGACCCCAGTTTCCAAAATATTTGGTAACTTATCTTCTAAGAAACATTAGTATCATATTTAAGGGTATAAAAAGATGTTCTAAAATTGAAGTATAATAAATATTATATAGTCAACCACCATTTTCACTATCATAATCTCGATCAGAATAACATTTTTAATATAGAGAGTCATGTTTGACTATGTGTAATGCTATATGGAGGTTATTCAAACTGAGCAAGGAGCTTCTTACATCACACAACCTATAACAGTGGTTAGTATAGCTGATTTTGTAACCCTAAGTGACCTTTAAGACAGAATTCGTGGTTCCTTAAATATGATATCTGATCAAGAGAATAACTCTATGATCTATATATGTTTTTAATTTCCTGCATCATTGTGGCATCTAGCTTGTCCATTGGTTGCTGATGCATAGTTGGTCAAAGAAATAAATTTATTTTCTTTGTGATCAGATGCTACCATGATGGAGTTATATGTTTATGTTTCTAATTTATGACAAAAACATCGAGTTGTACAAACATATATACTTACAAGAGTGGTTGAAGATGGTTTACCCCATGAAATTAAGGCTATTACAAATGATGGAGAAGAGGAAAACCTAGATGATCTCCCTGATATACATGTCAATACAACTTCTGATGAGGAGTTTTGTAGTGATGGAACAGATGGTGACAACAATGCTGATGAGGAGGGACTGGCAGAAGTTGGGGAGGAAGTTTGTAAACATGCATTAGTTGTACAGCAGCCTCAACCCATAATTAATCATCCACCACTATTTTTATCTTGGTCAGAAGAAATGACATGTGTTCTTGAATTTGATATAAATTTTCTCACACCCGCAAATGAGTTTCCTAGGGTTGTACCATATAGGTTTAGTGAGATGGAAAAAAACCTTCTATGTTGGGATGAATTTTACAAGTAAAAATGTATTAAAAAAATGCTAAATATATTTCACATTGAGAGACACTGTAGATATATAGTTCAGGAATCAAGTCATAGTAAATATCTCATACGGTGTGAGAAGTATGGGGATGATTTTAGAATCCTCTTGAGGGGAATTCTAGACATTTCATTTAGAGGTTGGAGAATCTAGAGGATTAAGGTAGCTCATACTTGCATTTATCCAAACCTAACACATGATCATACCTCATTGGATGCAGAACTTGTGTCATCCATTGTCGTTGAGATGATTAGGACATTCCAAGATGTTCCGATAGCCCTAGTGAAATAGAGGATACAAAAAACATTCATTTTGGACTCACCTGTTTTGATAATCCCAAATGATGTTTCATTTATATGATAATCATGTTTCATTAGTTTTTATAGTTTTATCATGTAATAATTATGTATTTTTAATCTCATTACTTTTTTATTAAGTTTATAGTGTAAAATTTTCTAAGTAAAAGGTCACCGGTATGAATGTCTCTGTTAGGAGCTTTCTGTTTAAGTCACCAGTTGAGGCTACTATTGGTGAGGTTACCACTAGAAGGTTACTCCTAGAAGGTAGCCGCTAGAAGGTTGCCACTAAAAGGTTACCTCTATAAGGTTACCTCTAGAAGGTTACCCCTAGAAGGTAACCTCTAGAAGGTTAAAACTAGAAGGTTACTACTAGAACCTAACCACTATAACCTTAATGCTAAGGAAACTTACCACTGAGTTACCGATATAAGTTGACCGCTACGAGTCTACTTATCAAGGGCTAATGTTGTAGACCTACCTCTAGAGGTTATTGATATAAGGTCACTAATGGGAAGCATACCACTGGAATCTTATTAAAGTCACCACAAAAAGGTTATTATTAGAAGGTTACTGTTTTAAGCTGACTACTACAAGGTTGCTACTATGAATTTACCACTGGAAGTCTACTGGTGAAAGGTTACAATTGGAAGAACCTTTAGAATTCACATGTCTACCACTGATAAGCCTACCATAGAGAATCTACCGCTGAGAAGGCTATCGCTACCAGTCTACCAATACCTGTACTCTTCTACTCTACTTTTTCAATTTTCTTAAGATCATTCTAACAATCATATTTGGTAAATTTAAGGTTTCTGACATTAATTAATGTTGGTTTTAGACATATCTGGAGATCATACAAGGTATGAGGAAGACCACAACTGGTTTGATCATTCCTACTACTGCACCTCAAGAATATAAAATAGAATAGAATTTCCAGATTGAGAGAATAAGGTTGGGTCAGATACATTACACAAAAAACCTGAAGAACAAGTAGAATATACCAGCATTTAGATTGTGAACCCAAGATCTTCATGAAGATCATTTTGGGTGAAGAAATTCAAAGCTTCTGTGTTGTGATTCACTGAATCTATTTCATCCAAAAAACTGAACACTTCCGTACCTAGAAGCCAGAACCTGAAGTTGTGACACTCTATTTTGGATACAACTTCTAGAGAAGGAATAAAACTCCAATTTCTTCAAACCAAGGACTCCAGAGATGGGCTGCAAATACATAGAGTCTTCTAAACTCAATCCTTATAACATTAGCTTTATTATGTTCTTTATCTTACATTTTTGAGCAGTGTGTTTTAGTTTGTCACACACACACTATTTCCTGTGCTTAAACTAGAGGATACTGAAAATCCTCACACCAAACATTCCTTAAATTTTTTTCCCATGTATAATTGTTGAAGACGCCATGTGTGTCCGGGTTGTTTGTTTTTCCCACAAAGAATTGTGGCATTGGTTGTAAGACTTGGATAGTTTGTGAAAACTATTGTAAATCCCGATATAGGATGTGTATCAAGTTTATTAATATAAAAATCTTGGTGGAAGGTGATCACCAAGTGGAGAGGATTAAGTCTTGTCTTGAGAATAAACCTCTTGTTTAAATATGTTGTGTATTTTATTCTGAAATACTCTATTTTTCTATTTTCTACTACTTATAAATTCAATGATTGAAAACTATTTTACATTAACTCTTATATTTAGTTTTGGTTAGTGTGTATATGTGTTTAATTCAGTAAACCTGTTTCAAAAGTTGGATAAGTTTTTACCCTGATTCAACTGAGGACTAATCAACCTTTGAGAAAATTATTGGGAAATTGAACATTTATATTTCTACTGCCTTAATTAACTGGGATGCTTCAATTTTGGGGATTTTATCATAAAGTTTTTAACAGAAATTTTAAGTAGGAACTCAATTCACCCCCTCTTGATTTTCCACCTCCACCAACATTTGGAATCAGAGGTTCTAATTATTTTCAATTGTGATAATAGTTGTATCTTAAAGATCTTAAAATTTTTGTCATATCCAAATTTTCAGTTCTTTAAATTATAATTAGTTGTGGATAACATAGTTGAGGGTGCGGCTACTAATATGCCACCTTTCTTTAATGGTAATAACTATGCTCAGTGGAAATTGAAAATGATAATATATCTAGAGAGCATGGATCCTAAAATCTCAGACACAGTTGAAGAACAACATGCATTACCTGCTACTTCTAGGGACACATGGTCTCAATAGTATAAAGCTACGTATAATAATAACTATAAAGAAATGAATGCATTGTATTTTTCTTTAGGTGATGAACAATTCAATAGAATATCTACTTGTAAAACTGTATATGAAATTTGGGTTAATTTGGTTGTTTCCCATGAGGGAACAACCAATATTAAAGAAATGAGATTAAATAATTATACTATTAAATATGATGATTTTAAAATTAAGCTTGATGAACCTATCTATGAAATGTATATCAGATTTAATAAAATAGTAAATACTATGAGTCTACTTGGGAAACCAGTGGACATCTAGGATCAGATTATGATATTGTTTCGATGCCTACCTAATAGATGGAGAGGAACATCTGTTTCTATCTGAGAATATCATGACATAAGAAAGCTACCATTGAAGGAACTAATTAGAAAACTCATGATATACAAATAATATCTTAAGGTGAATCAAGAAGAAGATGAATAACTAAGAAATAAATCTATACCATTAAAGATTGTTGCCTCAAAGAGAAAAGACAAGGAAAAGGTTCAAGTTCTTATAGACAGTTCCACTAGTGAAGATTCATATTCTGATAGCGATGAGGAGATGCTTCATCTTTCTAGAAGATTCAAAAATTTCTACCGAAAGAAGAAGTTCATTATAAAGTCAAACTATAAAGGAAGTTATGATAGTAAAAGACATTGGAAAAAAGGAAAAAAATGGAATAACAACACAAATGAGATAATCTGCTATGAGTGTAAATGAAAAGGTCATGTGATGTTCGATTGTCCCAAGATGAAATTTAAGAATAAATATGAAGACAAGGGAAAGGGATATAAAAAGGGTATGAAAGATACTTGGAGTGCTTCAGAAGACAACTCCAGTGGATCTGACACTTCTGATTCTAAACAGAACAATCATGCAAACATGTCTTTTATAACAGAAACATCTAAGGTAACACTTAATTCTTCTATACATAATTATTACTATTCTGGGAATGAAAGTGAATCAAATAATGATGAAAATATTACTAAGGATGAACTATTTGAATATTGTGGAATTCTTGAGTATACCATTAATGAGCTCAAGGATAAATATAAATCATTAAAAAGAAAAAATGCTTTAAATTCTAATTATAAGTCTAATTTGGATATTGGAAAGGAAAAATTTGCTCAGTTATTAAAAGAAAATACTAAACTGAAATTATCAAATGATAAATTAAAAAGAGATATTGAGAGGTTTACTGCTAGTAGGGATACCTTGACTCATTTTCTATGGAAAAAAATTGCACTAAAATACACAACTGGTCTAGGATATCAACCAGGACAAAGAAGGATTACTAAGAACAAATTTTTTCCAAAATCTGGATAGCTCACTTCTAGTTCAAGTTCTAGATCATATTTTGAAAACCAATTTTCTAAAGGACCTAACAAAGTGTTTATGTCTCAAAACATGTATATTGATTATTGGAAACCTATAAGACAAATATGGGTTCCCAAATCTTTACTTTCTAACCTCTATGGACCCAAGAAAATCTAGTTACCAAAGTTACCCTTTGATTAATCTGTTTGGCAGGAAAATTGTTCAAAGAGTTCCTATAAAACCCTATGGTACTTGGACAGTGGATGTTCAAGACATATGACAGGAGAATTTTTATGCTTCAAGATATTAATCAAAGTGAATGTTGGACATGTTATATTTGATTATAATTCTAAGGGAAATATCATCGGCTTAGGCCAAATTGGAAACCCTAAAATTATATTAATTTCAAAAGTACTTTTTGTTGATGGGTTAAAGTACAATCTACTTAGTATCTCTCAATTGTGTGATGATATTTTTAATCTTAAGTTTGAAAATGATTCATTCTACGTTTTTAATTCAAAAAATGATTTAATATTCACTTCTCTTAGAAATGAAAATATATATGTTATTGATTTAAACTCTTTAGCTAAGAAAAATGTTTCTTGTTTAAATGATTTTTATAAGGAATCTTTGTTATGGAACAAAAGATTAGGACACTCTAATGTGCACTCACTTAGAAAACTAAGTAGGAAAGGTTTGGTTAGAGACTTACCTAAATCGGAATTCCCACTTAACAAAGTTTGTGGTCCTTTTCAAAAAAAAATAGCACAAAGTTTCTTTCAAACCAAAGAAAGAAGTTTCAACTTCTCAACTGCTTGAGTTGGTTTACATGGATTTGTTTAGACAATATAGAGTTTCCATTTTAAATGGGAATCACTTTGTCTATATTATTGTAGATGACTTTTCTAGATACACTTGGGTATAATTTCAAGCTCGCAAAAGTGAATCATGATCTTACTTCATTAAATTTTCTAAGTCTTTGGAAAATATTAGTGGACTTTGAATGAAGACTTTGAGAAGTGATCTTGGATGTGAGTTTGAAAATCAGGAGTTTGAATATTTTTTCTCACATAATGGATATAATCATAATTTCTCTTCTCCTAGAACACCTCAACAAAATGGTGTTATAAAAAGAAGAAAAAGGACGCTTGATGAGATTTCTCGAACTATGCTTAATGAGTATAACCCGTATATTTATTTTTGGGATGAGGCTATTAATACATATTGTTACATCATCAATAGAATTTTAATTAGACATCTTATTAATAATACCCCTAATTATATATGGAAAAATAGGAAGCCTAAGGTTAATTATATTATAGTCTTTGGTTGCAAAGTATTTATCCTTAATACTGGGGATAATCTTGACAAATTTGCTTCCAAAAGTGATGAAGGAATTTTCCTAGGTTACTCAATTTCTAGTAAAGATTATAAAGTATTCAATAAGAGAACCAAATGTGTTGAAAAATTAGTTCATGAAAAATTTGATGATACTGATACACGTGAACCTAAAACCTCTCTTGAATATCTTGGGGAAGATATGTCAATTCTAGACCTTAATGATAAAAACAGTGAACCACTTGTAAAAACAACTAGTTCTGGAAATTTTCCAGAATCTAAGCCTATTTAATATGAACCTATAGAAAACCATGAGGAGTCTAGTCCAACCATTTCTAGAGGTATTATAACTCTCAAGAATCATCCTTTAGATGTTGTAGTAGGTGATCTAAATAGAGGAACACAAACTAGAGCTTCTCTAAGAAACCATGTTGAACATCAAGATTTTATATCATAGATTTAACCCAAAAATATTAATGATGCTATCAATGAGGAATTTAGAGTGATAGCTATGAAAGAATAATTAAATCAGTTTGAAAGAAACAAATTTTGGGAATTAGTAGAAATACCTAAGGACACTTTGACCATAGGCACTAAATAGGTATTTAGAAACAAATTTGATGAGTCTAGAAATATTGTTAAAAACAAGGCTATATTAGTTTTACAAGGATATATTCATGAAGAAGGAATAGACTATGAGGAAACCTTTGCACTTGTAGCTAGACTAGAAGGAACTAGGATACTACTTTCTCATGCATCTCATCTGAATTTAAAACTTTATCAAATGGATGTAAAAAATTTATTTCTAAATGGGTATATAGTTGAGGATGTTTTTGTTGAACAACCCACTAGCTTTAAAAATCCCCATTTTTCAAATCCTGTTTTTAAACTTTCTAAAGCTTTATATGGTCCAAAAAAAGCTCCTTGAGTTTGGTATGATAGACTCAGTTCTTTTCTTATTTCAAAAGGTTTTACTAAAGGGATAACCGATCCTACTCTTTCTATTAAAAATATTTCCAAATATGTATTAATAGTACAAATTCATATAGATGACATTATTTTTGGATCCTCTAAAAATTATTTATTTACTGATTTTTCAAAGTTGATGGAAAATGAATTTCAAATGGGTCTAATGGGAGAACATAAATTTTTCTTTGGATTTCAAATTTTTCAAAATAAAAATGGTATTGTTTTAAATAAAATTAAACATACAAAGGATCATTGGAAACATTTTAGTTTAGATAGTAATAAAGGTAGTGATACACCAATGAGTACCACTTGTTAGTTGGATGCTGATGAAACTGGTAAACCAATGGATCAAACCAATTATAGAGGTATGATTAGGAGTCTTCTCTACCTTACTGCTAGCCGACCTGATGTCATGTTCAGTGTATGTATGTGTGCTCATTTTCAATCCAATCCCAAAGAATCTCACTTAACTGTTGTTAAAAGGATTTTTAAATATCTCAAGTATACTACCAACATAGGAATATTTTATCCAAGAGGAAAATAATTTTATTTGATAAGTTATTCTAATGCTGACTTGGCTGGTTTCAAGTTAGATAGAAAGAGAACCTTTGGAACATATCACATTTTGGTTAATTTTCTAGTATCATGGTATAGTAAGAAACAGAATTTTGTTGCATTATCCACTACTGAAGCTGAATATATAGTTGATGGTAGCTGTTGTGCTCAAATTTTGTGGATGAAACACACTTTACTAGACTATGTATATCAATTCAAACATGTCCCTATAAGTTGTGATAATATAAGTGCTATTAACATCTCCAAAAATCCAGTATCTCATGCTAGGAAAAATCACATTGATGTGAGATATCACTTTTTGAGATATCATTATCAAAGAGGTTATACAAATCTTGAATTCATTGGCACTGAACATCAATTGGATGATATATTCACAAAGACTTTGAATTCTGAGAGGTTAAATTACATCAAACATGAGTTAGGTATGATTATTTTTTGTTAAGGACACCTCACCATTGGACCTCACCATTAGGACACCTCACTGTTTGACCTCACTGTTAGGACACCTCACCATTGGACCTCAATGTTAAGGTACCTCACCATTGGACCTCAACATTATGTAACCTCACCGTTGGAAATCACAGTTAGTAAACCTCACTATTGGACCTCACCATTAAGATACCTCACCATTGCACCTCACAGTTAGGAAACCTCACCATTGGACCTCACCGTTAAGACACCTTACTGATGAACCTCATTGATAGACCTTACTGTTTGCACCTTACCGCTAGTCGACCTTACCGATAGGTCCTAGAATTCATGTTTTCTACCGGAATCTGAAACTTTTCAATTTTATTTATTTCATTTATTAGATTTTTTTTCAATCCCTAAATGATAAAAACAAAGTGTGAAGTCACATTTATATCCACTTCAATCCTCTCTCGAACCTCGTGCTCCCGAAGCCTTGAACATAACCTAATATTGAAACCCTCGAACCGCATCAAATCACAATGGAAAGAGTGAAGATACTGATGGTTGGTGATGAAGGAGATACACCGAAAACTAAGAGACCTCGAGCTGAGTCTTGTAGTGGAAGCACATTTATGGAAAATCTAATCAATCCTCATTTTTCAAAGAGGGAAATCATGGACGAGAAATAATTATGTTCAGAATAACTGTTGTCAATAAAGTCTCTAGTGCTTAAGGCAAATTAAGTTCAAGAATGATTATAATGATTTGAAAACAACAATGGACCATATTACCCAAAGCTAGTAAAGGAGTTTTATGAGTTTCTGAAGTTCGAAAAAAACTAAGGATGAGAACTAAATGATTTCAAAGGTAAATGGAGTAAGTATGAGATTATCTTCTATTGAATGGGATGAATGTTTATGAGTCCCACATGAAAGAATATTTGACTATTATTCTATTGTTGTGCCTCCTACTAGTGATCTTTTCTTCTATGAAGAGGCTATGGCTGAACTGATAGGGAATGGAATCTCTAGAAAGGTAGTTTCTATTGAGATGGATGCATAAAACAGAATACTTTTTAAATTTATCCAATATATCTTGAGTACCAGGATAGGGGACTTTTCTAGTTTTAAATATCATGACATATTTTTGTAGTATTTTTTGAAGCATGGACAAAGGATAAATATTTAAAGATTTTTTATGGATCAGTTAGAGGATATGACTAGGCCTAGTTCCAAATAAAATACTTTTTTTAATTTCAAGATGATATATTTGATGTTGAAAGTGAAAGGTGTTTCTGGAAGTAAGGAACAAACCATAGTTGTAAAGGACAACTTCTATATTACCAAAATGATTTTAAAGTGTATGAGGATAAACCAGAACCCCTGGAAAAGGGAATGGGTGAGTGATGAGGCTAAGATATATGAAGACTTTAACCCTGTTTCCAATCCTACTTGGACAAAAGATAAAAGAGATCCAGGTTTAAAACCAGATTAAGTGGAACCAATGTATTCAGATGAATAAGAGGAGGTTGTTGTTATACAAGAAAGAGATGATTATCCTATAGATGACAGGAGTGATCCTGACCTTCCATCAATTAATCTTGTTGGTGATATACCATCTTGTGAGCCTAGCCCATAAAATAATTCTCTCAAAAGAGAGACTATCCTAAGGGACACTGATGATGAGGAAACCACAGAAAAAAAATATGAGGAGAATGTCTTAAGAGATATTACTGATGGAGATACCTCAGAGGAGGTGGATAAAGCTGAATCTGATCATGAGGAGTATAAAATAGTAGATGATAATTAAAGTGAAGAAGAATTCCTATGTCTTAGTCATTTGATAGGATCTACATAAATGGAAAAGAATTAAAAGGAAGAGGAAGTTGAATCTGTTTTAATTTCAATGGAAGTGGTTGCAAATTCTGTAGAAGAAATAGTAGTAGACTTTGCTGATGATTTAATTGATCAAGGGAGAATGGAAGAGGTGAATGTAGTTTTCTAGGAGGAAGCTCCAAGTGAGGGGGAGGAACCTGTTGCCACTGGTTCAGTTTCTGTTCTTCATCAAATATAATATTCTTTGGAGGACCCTGGATTCATTGTTTTGGGCTTAGACTATGAAGACTCTGAAGATGAAAAGCCTAATAGAAGACCTCCAGTTCATTCTGTTTTAGATAACACTATAGTGAAACTAGTTATTCTTCTTCCTCAAGATTATGTAAAGAAGGATGACCTTGAGTCATTGAAATCGGATCTGTAGATATTCTTTGATGAAAGATCCATTGGGATAGAGAGAATTGTGGCTCTGAATCAAGATCTTGTAGAATTTGTTTTGGAAAGAATAATGTCTAGAAATCAATCAAATATAATACATGAAGTGAAGGAATTCCATAATTAGGTAAGAGCCTTGGCAGAATCTATATAGATTGTGAAACAGTCAGTTGTGATTTTAGACTCATATATGGCTTCAAGAGTTCAAGTGGAAAAAGACATTTGGTATGTTAAGAGTGTTGTTCAGTAGATGATAACTATGTTTTAGGACTTTAATAATTCTATGGAAGAACCTATGAATGGTTAGAATGATGATGTGAATAGGTTGATCAGTGGATTAACTGTGTCTTTTAAGAAGACAGTGGATTTTACCATGGAACCTCTATGTGATTTTCTTTCTCATCTTCCTCTCCTCCTATTGATCTAATAGCCTTCCGACCATTTTTTAGATAAGAAATGGAAAATATCTTTAGTGCAAGTACCTCAGATCCTCAGTCTTTGACTCAGGTCATTTCCACTACCAGAGAAATTCATAAGCATGTAGTTGATTACATGAGGGAGGCTACCCAAAATCAAAAGGCAATCAAAGAGCAGATTAACTTCTATTATAAGATGGTTTATAATAATCATCATATGGATAGTCATTTCAAATTGATATTAGAGAATGTGAGGATACCTCCTATCACTCATGCCTTTAAGGATCAAGTTAGTAGTCTTAGAGAGTTGACTCCTACTTTGGAAAACTTCATGGAGAATAAGGATGATTTCATCTCATCTATGGAAAGAGGAGGCAATATCATTATGGATTTTAGGAACCTCCTTCTACCATTTCTCCATGCGAATTTTACTCCTATTATTGTCCCTCTGGCCTTGCCTTCTTCTTCATCTACATGAAGATCTATAAGTGCAGCCCCTTTGCTGACTCTTTCATAGGCCATCAAAAGATTGACTACTACGATTCCTCAGAGATCTACTCATTATCAGTCTACTAATGCTTCTATAGAAGCTCCTCCTACCTTTCTCACTACTATACCTAGGCATGTACCTCCATATTCTGAACCTACCTCCTCACCTCCCAAAGGAAAAGCTCACTTAGACATCTTTGAAGTGGATTTACTGTCAGATGCCTTATTTTATGGGGATAATTTTATTTTTATTTCGTATAATGTAATATTTTTTCATTAATACTAAGATCTACTTTTGCCTCCTTTTGTATTTTTTATAATCATAAAGGGAGATAATTTTTAAGATTGGATCTTGGAGCCCTTGCATATATGATATTCCTATAAATTTATGCTCTAAAAATATTTTCAACAATAAAATTGGTTCAATTCTATGTTATTATAACTCTAATACATATTTACTCTAGCTCTGATTCAATATGATTTCATTTGATTTTTGATATTTTAGTTTAAAAGGTTTTTTACCTCATACAAAGTCTTTTAATACCACTAAAGATAATAGAAAATGAACTTATCTATGATACAATAATACATATTCTAAATTTCACTACCATAATTTGTGATTATCAAAAAGGGGGAGATTGTTGGACTCACCTATTTTGATAATCCCAAATCATGTTTTATTTATATGATAATCATGTTTCTTTAGATTTTATATTTTTATCATGTAACAATTATGTATTTTTAATCTCACTACTTTCTTGATTAAGTTTACAGTGTAAAATTTTCTATGTAAAATGTCACAGGTACGAAGGTCTATGTTAAGAGCCTTCGGTTTAAGTAACTGGTTGAGGATACTATTGTCGAGGATACCTCTAGAAGGTTACCTCTAGAAGGTTACCTCTAGAAGGTTACCGCTAGAAGGTTACTGCTAGAAGGTTACTGCTAGAAGGTTACTGCTAGAAGGTTCATGTTATAACCTTATCGCCATAACCTTACCTTTGAGGAACCTTACCGCTGAGTTACCGATTTAAGTTCACCCCTACAAGTCTTCTACTCAAGGGCTATTGTTGTAGAGCTACCGCTAGAGGTTACTAGTACAAGGTCACTGATGGGAATCCTACCACTGGAATCTTATTAAATTCACCACTAAAAGGTTATTGTTAGAAGGTTACCATTTTAAGCTTACTGCTACAAGGTTGTTGCTATGAATTTACCGCTGGAAATCTACTGGTGAAAGTATAATGCTAGAAGAACATTTGGAATTCACACATATACTATTTATAATACTACCATTGAGAAGATTTCTCTAAGAAGGCTACCGCTACCAGTCTACCGATACCTATACTCTTCTACTCTACTTTGTCAATTTTCTTAAGATTATTTTAATAGTCATATTTGGTAAATTTAATGCTTCTGACATTAATTAATGTTGGTTGTAGACATATCTAGACACCATATGAGGTATGAGTAAGACCACATGTGTTTTTATCATTCCTACTATCGGACTTCAAGAATATAAAATAGAATAGAATATCGACCTAGAGAGCATAAGGCTAGGTGAGAGACAATACAAAACACACCTGAAGAACAAAGAGAATATTCCATCATTTACATTGTGAACCCAAGAGATTCACAAAGATCATTTTGGGAGAAAAAATTTAAATCTATAGTGATGTGCTTCATAAAATCTCTTTTAACCAAGAAACTGAACACTTCAGTACCCGGAAGCCAAAACCTGAAGTTGTGACACTCTGTTTTGGAGACAACTTCTAGAGAAGGACTCAAACTCCAATTTCTTCACACCAAGAGGTCCAGAGCTAAATTGAAAACACATATATCCTTCTAAACTCAATCCTCATAACATTATCTCTATTGTGTTATTTATCTTATATTTTCGAGCAATGTGTGTTTGTATGTTACACACACACTGTCTCATGTTCTTAAACTGGATGATACTGAAAATCCTCACACCAAACATTCTTTACATTTTCTCCTACGTATAACTATGTAAGAGCCTGTGTGTGGCCTCATATCTTCTTTCATGAAGAACTATGGTAGAGGTTGTGAGACCTAGATTGTTTGTGAAAACTTTTGTAAATCCCAATACAGGCTATGTATCAAGTTTATTAATATAAACTGCTTGGTGGAAGGTGATCACCAAGTAGAGAGGATTATGTCTCGACATGAGACTGAACCTCTTGTTTAATTTTGATGTGTATTTTATTATTAAGTACTCTATTTTTCTATTTTCCACTACTTATAAATTATAACATAGAAAACTGTTTTATATTAACTTTGATTGTTAGTTTTGGTTGGTGTGTATATGTGTTTAATTTAGTAAACCTTTTTAAATAGTTGGATAAGTTTTTACATTGATTCAATTGATGACTAATCAACCTTTGAGAGACTTGTTGAGGAATTTAACATTTATATTTCTACTACCTTAATTAACTGGGCTCTTTAACTTTGGGGGATTTTATCATAATTGTTTTAACATAAATTTTAAGTAGGAACTGAATTCACCCCCCTCTTGAGTTTCCACCTCCACCAATAATTTAGTTATAAGATTTCCTATAATAAGGCCTAGATAGCGAAACAAATGGAAATTGTGAAGGTCTATAGTGATTAGGATGACTTGTATCGGGTGTTTCTGCAATTTCTAGCCATAATGAGGCACCACAACCAATTTTCAAACCATCTTTATACAAACAAACATGCGTCTCAAGATAACCAACTTAATCCATCTCTTTTTTGAATTGAATAGGATGTTTAGGGCATTACTCCCATATATATTTACATTTCATTTAAGTAAATAGTTCATTCAGATTGATGGAACATTTTTATATGGAAAATACAAGGGTTTATTGTTGATTGCAGAAACCCAAGATATAAGTCGTTCACCTCTTCCACTTTCCTTTTCTATTTTGGAGAAGGAAAACTATGAATCGTGGTGATGGTTTTTGGCATGTATCAGTAACCATTTCACTAACATTTGGGGTGTCTAATTGATATCTGATCGACATTGGGAAATTAATGAGGCAATAAATGTGGATCCTGATACATAGATATTCCCAAATTCACCTCATCGGTACTGCATTAGACACATTTCTAGAATAATTTAGAAAACATTCCACAATGAACCTATAAAGAAGTAAATCAAAAGGCTTGGTATGCATTGTATTTGTTATTTTTTACTATTTCAACGTAAAGATAAAATCAATTTATGTTAAATATCATCTCTTTTGTGTAGAATATGACTCTGATAAATAGTAATTTTAAGAATGTTTTAAACAAAATTTCAATGCTAATCAAGAAGTTTATGATTATATGATGTGGATTCCAAAAGAAAAATATACATTGTCATATGATGGGGGGAAGAGGTATGGACACATGACCAAAACAATTGTGGAGTGCATCAATGGTGTCTTTAAGGGGATTTGAAAGTTACTTATAACTATCCTAGTTTAGGAGATATTATATAGTTACATGAAGTACTTTGTTGATAGACAAAAACTAGCCTTAGATGGAATTTAGCAGGGGTCCAGGTACGAAAGACTCTTTAAATGAGAGATTGAAAAGAATATTGATGAAGTTTCTAGATATCATGTCTACCTTTTTCTATGAGAAGACTCTATATTTGAAGTTCAAGAGAATTCGGACCATATAAAAAATATAATCGGTTAAAAAATCGCGGTATTACTGAAAACGAGGAAATTCCAATGTGGAAACTTTCAGGCCTTATGGTTTCCATGAGCACATTCCATCGTAGCATAGGAATCTGTGAACATATCTTGGGAAGTATATGTTGATTCAGTGTACCAGATGGACACCATTTCAAACTATTATATTGCACCATGTACACCTATTGGGGAGTTTCATTATTTCCCAATGCCCAAAGGCCAGCTGATAGTGATACCTGACATCAACCAGTTGCATCCCTATAGGAGGTCGAAGGCCAGTAGGATGTGGAATGAGATGGACTGGCCTCAAGAACAAGGGTAGAGTTTGAGGTGCACCATATTTCATCAAGAAGGTCATAACTGAAAACAATTCCCTAACATTGTTTAGTTGAGTTCTCTCACTCAACCACAATGATTTATTACCTTCATTGTGAAATTTATGTTGTTATCTCTTATTTTTACCTCAGTTTTCAAAACATTATGTGAAATATATTCTAATAAAATTTTATATAACAAAATAATAGTTACATATATTACGGTACAAGAAGATGTTATAAAATTTCCGTATAGTAAAGATTATATAATCAACCATCTTTGTAAATATTAGTTACACTATTATAATCATGATCAGAAAACATTTTCTACATATAGAGTCATGTTTTACTAGTGTTTACTACTATAGGGAGGTTATACAAACCAAGAAATGAGATTATTATAGTACACAACCAACAACAGAGGTTAGTACAACTGATTCTGTAACTCTAACTAAACTTCAAGAAAGAATTTCTGGGAAATGAACCACGACACAGGATGAATAGTGACAAGGATGGCGGTGATGGAATGAGTTTATGTAATAGCCATTTTTGTTGTCATCATTTCTCCTACATCATGGTTCATTTCCCACATATTATTTCTTGAATTTCAGTTAGTGTTACAGAATGAATTGTGCATGTGAGAAAATAATCTTGAAACATACCATCAGGTGGAAAATCATACATAAATTACAAAGAACTCCATTTTCTAATAAAAATTTACATAAAAAAGACAAAATGTTTATATATATAAACATATAAAACCATATCTTACAAAACACCCTTTTCTAGGTAAAAGAATATCTTAAAAAAACACTCGTAATATGCTTTGAAAAATATGAAGACATCCCCTTTCTTTTGGTAAAAATAACTTCATAAAACAATGTGAATAAACATGGAATGTCTTGCATTCTACAATTCATAACATTCTGCTGACCATAACATTATGTTTACATTTTACACTTACGAATCATTTTATTTGTTTATATATAGATGGATGATACCATACTAATCACTCAGTAGGATAGTCATGTTTCTCAGGTCGTGTTAGACGGTAGAGAGGATCGATCAATTAGGGTGCGTCGAGTGCACCATTTTCATCACAAGGAGCCTCCACATGACATTAGACCATACTTACACCGTGTTGGATTCTATGGCATTGTCGTATAAGATTTCACATTTTTCGACCATCACCTTCTTGCTGCTATCGAGGAGAGGTGGAGACTAGAGATATACACATTCCACCTGCCTAAGGCAGAGATGATTGTCACCCTTCAGGATGTGACATTGCTTCTTAGTCTTCCTATCTAGGGGGATCCATTATTGGACCCACTCATGCATCTTGGACCGACCTTTCTTAGTGATTGTTAGGTGTCGACATTTTTTCCAACCGTAGCGATACAGATGGAGCATCAATATCTATGCCTTGGTTGGAGGAGAATATTTCACATTTACCAGATAATGATAATGAGAAGACTCTCATGCGTTATGCCTGTGCAGATATATTACAGCTCAATAGAGGGACCATGTGTGTTGATCACATGGGGATGCACGTGCACATGATGTATCTATCTCTAATAGGGGAATTTGATTGGTCGAGGACATACAGATGGAGATCGTCCTTCTTGGTAAACATGTACAAAGCATTATACAGTCTATCCCACCATGACCGCACAGATCTCAGGGGATGTGTCGTCCTTCTTTAGATGTGGGAATGGGAGTGCATCCCCTCATTCCACCCTTATCTTACTAGTCCACTGATCTCTATGGAGGTGATGCATGACGCTCCATGTGGATGTTGGTATGATCACTAATCTCTATTGGTTTATGATGCTACTAGCAGGTATTGAATTTAATTTCTCATTATTTTTCACTATCAATGTTGTATTTTATAGGTGGTGTAAAAGACACAGTTCCGCACAGTTCTGAGACACCAGTTGGGTGCATATAGGCTCAAGTTGGAGTGTCTTTTACCTGACTAGGTATAAATATACAATCTATAACTTTCTAAAAAAATTAACAATAGCATAAATTTTGGTTTTTAGTAAGGAGATTTTTTGACAAACCTCACATGTCATTTCAGATTTATTGGATTCCATACTGGACTATAATGGATCAGTTGCCACCATACTGCACTGTTGGACTTGAGGATACTAAGTATATAGTGCCCCTTATTCACTTCCATATTATTGAGTGCAAGTAGCCTGATAGATTCATGTGCCAGTTTTGCTATGTTCAGTCGATTCCATTGTCGCCGAGACAGACAAAGAAGCTTCACGGCATAAAGATGATAGGAAGGAAGGATGAGGACTCGCATCGAGTACATGATTACTTTCTCCACTACTGTCATAGATGTGTAGAGTTTTGTATCTAGGGTGTACCTAAAAATTGATAATTTCATTCAAAGAAGGTCGAGTATGAGCCATTGTATAGACTAAAGTCTCTATAGTAGCTTACCCGACATGGTAGAGAGTTTCATAATATTTTAAGTCAATAAATTTCCATTAGTTTTTTTATTGAACTATTTTATAATTCATTTTGAATATATTTACATAGAACTCACTCAGAGTATCTTGTTCGCATGAGTGATGAAGAGGAGGAGGGGGTCTTTAGCCGGGCAGTCGTCCATGCTAAAGCGTTGGAGCTGATGTCATCTTATGGTGTTCTTTCCAATAGCATATTTGAGAGTCTATCCTAGAGAGAGGAGGTTCCTACCCCAGATGAACATGTTGCATTAGTTTCCAGTGTTAAGGATCCACAATGACGATGATGTAGACATCATCATGGTGCATGTGAGGCCTCAACTGTTCTACAGGCAGAGGTTGGCCCTCTAGTAGTCCAGCCTCATCCGATTGAGGATGTGCCTTAGGTGGCATGAGATTAATCTTTCTGGAAAGGATATATGCAATTCTCTCAATCTTTTGGTCAAATTCCATCGCATCCTTGGGGTCCAGATCCATCGTATCCTTGGAGTCTAGATCCATCGCAGCCTTGGGGTATAGCTCCATCGCAGGCTTGGTTCCCACTCCGATGATGGCATGTCTTCTACCACCCTAGTGGGAGAAGGATCATGAGTGCATTACAACATGCATTTAACAGCTCCTCCCACTAACACATAGGTGTAGGATGCAATAGTCTATGTTCCAATGCTCTAGGATTATCCATTTCTAGGTCATCAGACTCCACAGCAAATTCGAAGCGGACGTCCTATTCGCAGACCACCATGTGGGATGGAATCTCTTCACCATAGACATAGACATTGATTTTACATGTTCATTTATATGTTTTATGTCTATTGAAATTAATATAATATTATTAATATCATCTATTCTTATATTTTTTTCCAATGTTTCAGTTTTCATTAATATTTTAGGCACAATTTATATTTAATAGATTTCGAAGTCGGCTACTTGAATCATATGATTAATGATTAAATTTCATATAGATAACTTTAAAATATTATAAAATATAAAGTATAAAAACAATTTAAATAAAATTTAAAATAGAACCTAAACATCCAAAAAGTTTTTTAAAATAAAGAGTTTCATAAATAAAATAAATAAATGAAAATGAATGCAATGTAAGTAAAGTTACTCGAAAGTGAGAGTGAAGAGAAGGAATGTTGAGGAGGATCCAAAGCCAAATACTTGACTTTGAAAACCTATAAAATATAAACTATAAGACCCATATAAATAAAAATTAAAACTTCAACAGTTTATTATATATTTAATTCATGTTATAATTTTCATTTATATTGGTCTTATAGTTTATATTTTATAGGCTTGAAAAGGCACGTACTTGAAGCATTTTTATGTTTCAAGTTGGTGGATTAGAAAACTTATAAATTATTTTTTATCAACATTTTTTAATATTTTTTTTATTTTTGACTATTTCTTATATGTTTAATCCGTATTTTAATTTTCATTTATATTGGTCTTATAGTTTATATTTTATAGGTTTGCAAAGTCACGTACTTGAATAAGAGATAAATTCTGCTGAAACATTTTATTATATATATATATATATATATATATATAAACATAACAAAATTAAAATTTTAAATATATAAAAAAGAATATTTGAAATAGATTTTTTCTTTTGTTTTAGGAGAAAGGTAGAAGTAGAGATACTGTGTTTGAGGCACATTTTTAAAAAAAAATGGACATACACAATTTTAATTTTTTTTTAGAAAATATATTTTAAAAAAAATCTATATAAACATAAAATGGAAAGTGGGAAAAACCCATCTGGTGCTTTGGTGTAAGAATCTACACATTTTTCTCAAATGGAAATTTCCCCATAAATAATACAACACTTTTGTGCCCCCCTCTCCCCCCCCCCCCTCCCCCGCAGGTGGATGGGGTGGGTGGGGGTTGGGGTATGGGGTGCAGGTTGGGGGTCAAGTCCCCAGGTCTTCTTTGTATGGTGCATGTGTGAATCAAAACCCCCCTTTTAAATATAACACCTCTATCATTGATTGAATTACATATTCTCCTTACCTCATGTTATATGTTCTCCACCATCATCACCATGATAGCCAGAATACGTTTGCATCCTCTTCCATGAATCAGAATTAAAGAACAGAAACTCAATCACTCCATTCAGTGCTAAATTGAACTCCCATGCTCTGATTCCATGACAATATCCTCTGCTCAAATGGAGGATCATCACCCCAAGGTTACATACCATATTGATGTTGGGGAGAATCCCTATTCCAGACCGAAAATTTCTTGCCACAAATATTCTGAGAAACCCGTCGAAATATGGAAGCGATATATGTAGAATAAATAAATCAACATGTAGGATTTTTTAATATGGAAAAACCCTCCCATGTAGAGGATTAAAAATCCATAGTGAAATTCCCAAATATCCACTATGAATCAAAAAATAGAATATTTCAAGTAATTCCCAAACTTTAATTTCAAATGAGAGAGCATAGAAAACCTGTGTGAAAACCACAACCCAATACGCCTCTACCTTCTCTCTGATAAACATCTCGTTGAATCCATGTATCAAAAGATCAATTTGTGACAAAACATCAACCTTCTGTCAATAAAACGTCACTACCTCAGAGATATTCACCTAAACATGCATCAACCTCACACCAGCTTGTGACACCCAAATGATCTCGCTATCATGATGTACCATTGATCTTCAATCGGGACACGCCGCTTGATCTTCGTAATCAAGAAGACTCTCTATACATGGTCCGATCATTGATCACATCACTACTGATTATCACCTATTCAATGTCGATGTGCCACACATGATACTGTAAACATGGTATTCCATCTCATTGTAGATCCACCATCAATGTCCTATACTTCTTTGCTGACGAGCCACATGGGCTTCCACAAACGTAGCAACCCCTTCCCTCCTAAACTCGGTGGACTAGATCTTGAGAAGCTCTCCCTGTTCACAACTAACAATCTCCCCCTTCAGCCTGTCAATGGAGATACCATCCAACCAACTCATTTAAAGCAAAAAACTTGTTGGTATCACACCAACCATCATCCTCTATATAAAAATGACGACTCCCTTTTGCAACTCTAGAAAAAACATGATTTCTCCCCTTGTAAATAGAAAATGAAACGTCGAAGTCTTTATCATACATATGTTTGCACTGCCAATACCAGAATCAACAATATCTGGCTCCATCAAAATTGTGATTGCCACAAAATCTGGAGCACCTGTAGGAAAACCTTGCTCCCCTTCTCAAAATCTCGATCTCCTAGCGCATCCCCTCGATCATCAAATTTTAATTGTTTCTTCACCAGTCGCACATTCTAAAGAAAAGAATTAGGTGTAACATCTGGAACACCTCCTTCAACCTGCTTTCAAAAACTTAGTTTGCATCATGCACGTGACATCGATCCTCTTCGAATCTTCTAAAAAATTTTCACCACAAATTACAATCCCAAACCATCACCTATGATACCACATGTTGGGAGGAATCCCTATTCCAGACCGAAAATTTCTTGCCAAAAATATCATCAGAAACCTGTCGAAATATGGAAGTGATATAGGCAGAATAAATAAATCAACATGCAGGATATTTTAATGTGAAAAAACCCTCCCATGTAGAGGATTAAAAAAGCACAGGGAAATTCCCAAATACCCACTATGAATTAGAGAATACAAGAATACAAGTAATTCCCAAACTTGAATTACAAATGAGAGAGCGTAGAAAACATGTGTGGAAACCACAACCTGATACGCCTCTATCTTCTCTCTGATAAACATCCCGCTAACTCCATGTATCGAGAGATCAATCTGTGACAAAACATCACCCTTCTATCAACGATATGTCACTACCTTGGAGATCTTCACCCAAACATGCGTCAGCCTCACACCAGCTTGTGACACTCGATTGATCTCGCCATCATGATGTACCACCGATCTTCAATCGGGACATGCTGCTTGATCTCCACAATCAAGAAGACTCTCAATACATGGCCCGATCATTGATCACATCATTGCTTCTTCGCACCTGTTCAATTTTGATGCGCCACACATGATACCATAAACACGGTGTCCCATCTCAACGTAGATCCACTATCGATGTCTTGTAAGCCATTTCCGACGAGCCACATGGGCTACCATAGATGTGGCAGCCCCTTCCCTCCAAATATTGGTGGACTACATCTTGAGCAGCTCTCCTTGTTCTCCACCAACAGCTTCCCCATTTAAAGAATTTTTTTTTTCCTTTTTCAAATACAAATAAGAAATGAAATATAATATCTTAAATATTTAAATCCTCATGTATCTTCCATGTTAATATTCAAACATGTATCTCATCTAAATAAATATAAAAGATATATCTCCCCATGAGATACACATGTTGCCTTATCTATGTGATAAGATAAAAGATATCACAAATTCAAAAACATGTCTTATCTCAAATCTAGAAACACCCACGTGTGGGATGAACCCCAACAATTCACACACACCACCACCACCTGGAAATTCATTACCACAAGGAAGGTGGCTCCCCTCAGCCCCACCTCCGTCCAACACCTGTACATGTAGCCCACATAGTTCACCACTGTCGTTTCCCGGATGACTGGCACTTGGGCCGACTGCAAGAAGTCCAGCCACATGAACACCACCAAGACCAGGATACTGTGGTTCCACAAATGGTTCAGCATGGGGGGCCGACACTAGAGGACAACCATCAAGATGGTCCGGCCCATGGAATATAAAATGGGGAGGTGCACATTCTAGGTATTTTTTACTTTAAATTTGCACACAGTCCTTTAAAATTGAAATTTTCAAATCATTAAAATATAATTTATTGTAAAAATATTATATTTATGAAAATTATTTATTAAATCTAGTTTTATTAGAAAAACTAATTTTCAAACCCTTTTGGACTCGGAGAATGAAAACACGTGGGCACGTGTCACTTTAATATGGCCATCCTTTACCCAAGACATTTAACATTTTCCCCAATCCCCTAAGAGGAGGCAGGTGGCAACCAGTAGGAGGTATTAAATTTATTTTTCAAAATTACTCAAAAAGGATCAAAAGTTTTTTTAGTAAGGTTTTCTAAAAAAATTGAAAATTTTATCATGGTGGCATGGCTGGATGTATATAAAATGGGAGGTGTGTGTTTTAGGTAGTTTTTAGGAAAATTTTTGGAGGGCCTGTTTTTTGTTTTTTGTTTTTTATATCTTTATATGGTTTTTATATTTTGGTAAAGGGGGAACATTTTGGGGTAGTTTACAAAAATTCCACATCAAGTGGCGTTTTTCACCCATACACCTTCTCCCATCATGTTGTATATATTTATAAAAATGTATCTATATTTATAATTATAATTATTTATAATTGAAAATACATATTTATAATTACATTTATAAATAAAAAATTTCAATTATTTGAATATATTTAAAAATATAAAATTATTTAAAATTATATTTTTAATTATAAAATTAGAAATGTATATTTATAATTCTATATATTTTAATCTATATTTATAATTATATTCATAAATATATATACAATTTATTCCTTGTTTAAAAATATTTTAAATTTATTTATAAATAAATATATATTTTTAAAAATATAAATATATATATAAAATTATTTGGAGTTTAAGTATATATTAAATTATATAACTATAAATTTATTTTAAATGTATATATAAATATATTTTAATAATTATTTAGTTATACATATATTTATAATTTAATAATTATAAATATTTATGTATAGGGATAGATTTATAATTATATAATAATAATTATATAATAATAAATATTGAGAAGGTTATGTGACATTGGTGCACACTAAGGCAACATGGGTCGATATTGCTGATCAAGAGAAGAAGCCAGACTCTGCTTTTGAGGCTACAATGCAAGGGAAAGTTAGTCAGGAAATGCACCATGAATTTCTTATTTATGCCAAAAGCAAGGGGAAAGACAAGGTGATGGGTGATGAGGGATTCCAATTGGTTTTGACTCAAAAGTTAAGTATTCTTCACTTGTGTTTAGATAGGGTCCATATGTTCAGATTGAAGTGTCTAGAGAGGACCATAGAAAGCCTAAACATGTGTAGTTGACAATGTCTAAATAAATCAATGTGCCCCCTCCTTAAGTAGGACCCTAATTAATGTAGCCTCCACTCTAGAAGCTAATGTTTCTCCCTTACAGATGGCATATCCAAATGAAGACATGAATATTGAGTGGTCCATCCCACCACACTTCAATGATTTAATGAAAAATTCATGACTTTTTTGGTAAGGTCTTGGATAAAGAATGTGTCACTACACGAGATAAAAATTATTGTATCATTCATCTTGATGATTCTAAATTTGAAAGACCTGTTGAAGTAAATGACAAAGAGGAAACTGATTGGTTTTTCTTCCACCTTGAGGTAATATAATCCATGATGGAACTAGATGTTTTTGGTTTCAATGAATATACTCTTGTGCAGAAGTTGTTTGATATTAATTTAGAGGATGGATTTCGAGCTATCCCGGAAATGGGCTTTTGAGATCTATCTTGGAAGTTTAAGATCTGTTCCATTATGGAAGAATACTCTGAATCTTCATCTGAAGAGGAGCATGTCTCACCACAATAGTTCAAAACATGGCAGAGAGAACGATACCCAAAGGGAAAGGGAAGACGTCCAAAAAATTTAGATTGTAGAAAGAATTTTAGGAAGTGACTTCTTGTTTTTGATGTGGGTAGATGTGCCTTGGTAGACCCGATCTCCCTGTTGTTTGATACTTATTTTTATTAATAAATTTGGAGCCATGAATTGGGTTTTTAAATCAATGATTGAGCCATTTGGGTATATATATTTATATAAATAAATATAATTATAATTATAATTATAAATAAAAATAAATATATAAATATATTTGAAATTTATTTATAAGTAGACATTTATAACTATATAAATATAAATATGTTTATAATTATGTAATTATTAAAATATATTTACAAATAAATTTCAAACATATTTATATATTTTTATATACAAATTTATTTTAGTTTATATAGTTAACATAATTAATAATTAATAATATAATTAATATTTAATAATATAATTACTATAATGAAAATTTCAAAATAAATAAATGAATGTATATAATTAAAAAACATTTATAAATAGAGTTATAAATAATTTCATATTTTATATATATGTATATATAAATATATATATATATATATGAAAAATAAATTTAAAATTATTAGGTGTTTAAATTTATATTAAAATATATTCATTATTTATATATATTGATAAAAATAAAAATAAAAAAAATTATAATTATAAATAAATACTATTATATAAATATATTTTAAATTTGATTATTCAAAAATATTTATAACTATATAAAATTAAACATATTTATAATTATATAATTTTTAAAATTTATTGAAAAATAAATTTAAAATATATATATTTATATATACAAATATATTTTAATTTATATACTCAAAAAGTCCATCCATGGGTTGCGCGACCAAACCCATGACTCGAATTTTATTAATAAAAATATAAAGGTACAATAGAGAGAGTGGTGCAAGCATGATACCATAATCTAATAATGAAACAACAGGTCCCTTCCTATGAGTTCCCTTAGATCCCATATTCTGAAGATATGTGACCCTTCCCTTAGGATGTCGGCCTCTCTTCCATGTCTTGATTTTCGGGGATCATGATCCTCCTCACATGATGACTTGGAGGGTTCCTCCTAGATTATAAATTTCCAAGACAAGTGACAGAAATTCATCTCTGAATTCAAGAGGAATCCATCCTCAAAGTTTATAGCAAGCAGCCATTGGACAACTAAGTAGTTACTACAACCGAACACATCCATCTCTATCATGGAAAAGATCACCTCCAACTGTAAGAAGAACAAGTCATACACTTCTTTATTAAAGACTTCAATTTTTCATTCTCCTTCTTGGTCACCAAAAAAAGTGACATTCATATTCTTCTTTCTTTCACAAAAACACTCCTCATCTGAGGCCTAACCAAAGTATTCATAAACATTCTTCCTAATAATAGAAAAATTCTAAGGGTAATTCCAATTCAGATTATTATGGCCATCCACAATCATAATTAGGATGTCGGCATCTCTTTCATGTCTTAATTTATATAATTTATATAATTAATAATTAATAATATAATAAGTATTTAATAATATAATTATTATAATTAAAAATTCAAAATAAATAAAAAATGTATATAATTATAAATAAATACTAATTTATATAATTATAAATCAATATCTATATAATTATAACTATATTTAAAAAATTGAAAATATGTATTTATAAATTTGATTATAAATAAATATAATTATAAATATATAACTATAAATAAATATTTATTAATATATAATTACAAATATAATCAATATATTTATTATTTAAATATCTTTATTATAATATGGAGAATGTAGTTTGAGAAATTCTTTGAGAAGAAGATGGCATTTGGGGTTTTCAAACGACTATGGTTATACCACATTTCCTTGGGCCATCTCTTCTCTCGGGGAAGGAATCGTACTGTCCACCCTCAGTTTCAAGGACTAAGCTGAGGATTGTAGATGCCTCGCCAAACCTGAATGGGGGAACTAGGGTAAACCTGGATCTGAAATCAGATAGGGTCAGATCATCTTTGGGATTTTTCAAGGAATCTAATTCTAGGAGAATACTGCGAAAGGGATTATTGTCCCATGTTGAATAAAATCCAAGTGTTTTTGTAGAGAGGATTTCAATGGGGAAAACCTCCATTATTGTGTGGCTCATCTTACCTATAATCGAAAATCCCTATATTTTTAAAGAATTGATTTTTCAAGTCTCATTCTTGGGGGTATTTTTTGATTGTAGGAATGTATCCCTTGGTAGAGGTTTTTTTTAACTGCATATTTTTTTGGATGAGGCTATGATTTGAGCATGGAGCATCAAATCTCTTTTCTTAAATCTTCAATGACTTCATTTTCATGAATGGTTGTTGGACTTCAACATTTCATAGTCAAGGAATGACTTTTCTTAGGTTTGGATTTATCTCTATGGACTCAACTGGGTCCTCTAGCACCTGAGGATTCTTTATGTTATTACTAGGAAAATTGGGACTCCCATTTGGCTTGATAAGGAAATGAAGTAATATTTGGGCACTTCGCATGGTTGTTTGTGGATATCAATATTAGCTCCACAATTATTGATAAGGTCTATCTTTCTAATCCTATATATGAGATTTACATTAATGTAGAGTATGAGAAGAAACATTTGTTTTGTGAATCATGTATGGCTCTTCGTCATTTCCCGATTTAATGTTAGAGGAAAGTCTCCTGTAAGAAGTGTACGATGAAGGGGAACCTTGCTGCTCTCTGCCGAAGGAAGGTTGATTTAAAGGGCACTGATTTGATAAAGCCCCCTGGTCATGCTGGAGTGGAGCTTGGGAGACCTGTGTCCTGTGGAGGTATGGTGCAAGTCTATTAAAAAGGAAGCTCTCAGATGCTTAAAGTAAAGGGGATAACGAATGAGTAGCCTCTGGTTGAGATTGGTAGCAAACATTCTAATTGAGAAGATCTTGTGGAATAGGAAGAAGTGACGCTACAGGTTCAGGATGATTGAGATTCAGTTGGAGCACATCAATCCCTCTCATTTAGAGATGTTCTGATCCCCAATGTGGAGAATAAAATAGAAGGCCACTCATTAGAACAAGAAGGGTCTGCAATGGTGGGAGATTATATCTATGAGAGTGGTGAGGTTTAAGAGGGAGGGGGTTGACACTTAGAACTGGTGCATGGAGGGAATGAAACTCCTGATCAGGTGCTCAGAGGTCATGAATTTGACTGTGAGGCTTATGTGCAAGATTAAGTTGATGCTCAGCTCATGCATGAGAGGACTTTACTCATGAAATAGGATAGTAAAAGAAAAAATAAGGTGAATGAATATTCTTCAGCTTCAATTAATGTAAAAGGAAAAGTTAAGTAGGTTGTCCAGGATTCTCATGTGGATATATATATAAAGAGAATGGATGATACTGAATCACCAGCGGCCCTATTATAGGGTTCTTGGTGTATTTAAGCTGGCCCTATGGGTTTTTTCAATAAATTGTCTCCTAATACTATGCATGAAGGATCAAGAAACGTAGGGTCTTTGACCACTGCTCAGTCATCAAAAGATTATATCAATTCATTCATGTTTAGATAAGAAGTACATACTTAAAAGAATGAAAGTAATGGTGGATGAAGAGGCCTTCCAAAAGTTTCCCCCTCAAAAGTCTAAGGCACATATGAATACAACTAAGTTGGTATCATCTCTTTCTCAAGAATCAGTGGGAAATAGGTTTGTGGACTACTGTTATCCATCAATTTCTCTAGTCTTATGAAAAATGAATATAAGGCCTTTGGTAACACTTCAGATAAGAATTGTCACTTCATGAGACAAAAATCCCTTATCATTCCTCTTGATGATAGTGAAAGTGAAAGGCCCATCGAAGGCACCAGCAAAGAGGTGGCTGACTGGTTCTTCTTGTAGCTTCAGGCCATCTACTCCATGATGGAACCTAATGTATTTGGATTTAATGAGTACATTCTTATGTATAAGTTGTTTGTTATTAACATGGAAGATGGATTTCACTCAAACCCAGAGATGGAATTTAGAGATCTCTCTTCGAAGTTCCGGATCTATTCCATTATGAAAGAATCCTTTGAATCATCATCGGAATAAGATCATGCACTGCTACGGTAGGCCATGACATGGTGGTGGGGATGACACCCAATGGTCAGAGGGGGACACCCTAAAAATTTAGGCACTATAGAGAGTTATAAGAAGAGACTTTTTGTCATTAATATAGGTAGATGTGCCCTAGTTGACCTTATATCCTCTTTGTATGTTTATCTTTTTATTAAAAAATTTAGATTCATGGATTTGGTTTCCAAATCTATCACTGAACCTCTTCAGTATATTTATTATAATTTTAGAATTATTTAAATATATAAATTTTTATTTATAACCATATAAATATTTTTAAAATAATTACGTATATTTATTTATAAATTTAAATATATAATAACATATATATATATATATATATATATCAATAAAATTAAATAATAATAATAATTAATTATAATTGAATTAATAATATAATACTTAATAAGAAATATGCCAATAAATTATGCAAAACTATAAATGTAATGTTTTTAAACAATAATATTTGTATCATGTAAATTAATTTTTGTTTACTATATTTTTTAGTTTGTTTTTATTTTTCAATAATTTATTATATGTTTAGTCATTGTGACAAATTTCATTTAGATTGTATTTATACTTTATAGTTTATATGCTTTCAAAGTCACATACATGAAACATAAAAATGTTACCAGTATTTGACTTTTAAAATCTATAATTTATAAAGTATAAATAAATTTAAATTAAATTTGTCAGACTGACTAAACATATAATAAATTATTGAAAAATGAAACAATTTTTCAAATATAATTATTGAAAAATAATTCATGGTTTGTATTGTAAGTGAAAGATGCTGGTAGTAGGTACGAGGTTGACTATTCTGGTCCATGACACTCTTCAAATGGCAGTCGTTATGGCTTATAGTTTTTGAGGTATGGTTAAGTATATTAATGATTCTACTATCACTAACACATATCATTCTTTATCCAATGTTGAAATTTAACAATGCTAGAAAAAAAGTGATTATAAAGGGGTGTCTTTTATCTGTGCTCACAAAAAAGTGATGATAACATTGCCTTTTATCAGTGCTAACAAAAGCACTAATAAATCATACACTTTATCAGTGATTTTTTCTAACACTGAAAAAATTCCTGCATTTATCAATGATTTTTTTAGTGCTCATAAAAGTGACCCCTTTATCAACACTTTTTTATAGCACTAATAAAGGTCTTAGTGATTAATTTAATTTATATATAAATATTTATATTTAAAAAAATTACAATAAGCATATATGTGTAAATGTAATATGTCGCGACCTGACCCAATAGGGCTGGAGCCACAACCACCCCAAGTCTGCCTCCAACAAGCCAAGGGATGGTGTCTAGCACCAAGTAGGCATATAACAGAAATGGGAGGCCATAGACTGTGGTAACTATATGTATACACCCACAAACAACTCCATGCAATAGTGGAGAGATAAAGTAAAAAAAAAAGTGCATGCATACATCTATTCCACAATCAGAGTACAATAGAAGTACTGAAAGTGTAAAAAGGGAAAAATACACACCCACCAAAATTTTAAAAGCATCCAACCTTCTTAGAAGGAGAGGTTCACTATCAAATGAAATTTACAAAAATCTCCGCAACCAAGCTTCGGTAAACACCTCGATCAGTCTAGTCCACTATGCACCGTCTTCTCAGGTCCTCCTAGGACTTCTTCGAAAGGTCTGTCATTTTAACAAGATACAACATGTGATGGAAAATACAATGTAGGGGTGAGTATAACAATAATCAGTAGGCCCCCCAAAACAGAAAAGAAAAGGGAGAAACTAAAAGGAAACAGTTCGCTCGACCGATCCTGAGGGAACCCAAATAAGATAAAAACTTCATCTTGAACCCATCCTTGGTTATACTCGACTAGTCATATCATTCTACATGAGGTATCAACCAAGATACGTGACAATTCCGTAAGGACTCCTAGAATCACCCATAAATATTCATCTTAGACTCTAAGTATCATGAGGTTCCAACCTAATAGACAACTACAAGATTCTACTAGAGGCTCGAAGGTAACACATGCCCAGGAGAACACACTCCATGATCTCTTCTATCCCATATGGACCTCATTCGATAGATACACTCCATCAGGAAAAACTCTACCATCCCTGTTAGTATTTTCAAGAGAACATTCTTCATTGATAATAGCTTGTTAGGTCAAAATCTAGAGACCATCACCATAGGTCCTATCATTTCTATATTTCACTCTATACAAGCTCATTGGAACCTCATTGGAGAGCCCTTCCCTTCACCATTATATACAATTGAGGGATCACTTCTCGAAAACATGGACCATGTGCATCCTATCTAAAAAGAGAGTTTAGGGACCTGGACCTCACCACTATCACATAGTCTTGGGAGTACTAACTCTTAACCATCCTTTGAGACCACTGAAAAACCTATAGGGAGAGGCCCACACCTCATTATATCAAGGGAGAACTAACTCTAAACCAGGTATCATGCATAACATGTGAAGGGGGCCACTACTCATAATTATAATCCACAGTCAAGGGAGCTACGACTCCATTGGAGGACTCCCTCCCTACCGTTACTTGAAGATGGGGAGTACCACTCTGAAGATGAGGACCTTCACCCTATTATGATATGAGAGTACCACTCAAAAGATAGAGGACTTGCACCCAGGTATGATAGGGGAGTAAAAATCTATAAATAGAGGACCCAAAACCCGGTAGGACAAGTGAGTACTACTCTGTGGCTAGAGGACGCACACCCTGGTATGACAAGGGAGTACCACTCTATATAATGTTCACTATGGGGGACCCTCACCCTAATACAGTAGGGGAGTATCAACCCCGGGATAGATGACCTTCCCCTGGTATTACAAGGGAGTACCAACTCTTCTAGAATAATGTGTATAGAGGACCCATACCCTAGAACAATATGAGAGTACCCACTCTATCTATACATCGAATATGGAGGACCCGCACCATGGAACTACAAGGGAGTGCCAACTCCATGAATAGAGGATTTACTCCCTAGTATGATAGGGGAGTTCCTACTCTATCTTTCCAGTGCGTATGGAGGCACTACTAGAAAATTGACCATTAAAAACCACCAAAAGTGGTCACTAATGGGTTTTAGCACCCACCAGTGGGCTGTAGTTTTCTTTTATGGTTGGAAAGATGCTAAAGTACATTAGTGACCACCCTAGAAAGATAAAAGGAACAACAACCACCAACAGTGGTTGCTAATGCTCGAAGAAAATAAAAGCATTAGCGACCGCCTAAGGTGGTGGATGACCAGAAGAATTTTTTTTATTTTTTTTTCAATTTTACAGCCTCCAAAAAAATAGAAATGTAATTTTAAAATGGATGAATAAATTTTTGATCGGTAGGAATTACGCCTACAACAAAAATAAATTTTGAAATTAATAAGACATTGTAGGTGTTTTTTATAGGCTTAATGAGAATTCAAATATATTTGGAAAGAAAATGTACCTTAATTACAAGGATCTGATATTATAAGATGTTGCTTTGTTGAATTCTTGGATCTTCCTACCCCTCCTAGTGCTACCTTGGGTGCTATGTGATGACTCCCTCATGGAAGATAGGTGATTGGTTGTCAAAAAACGTAAGCATTTCTTACTGTCCACAAAATGAAAATAACATAGGCAACAATAGTTAACAGTTGGTTGTGTTCCTATCCACTCAAACCGATCATGTTGATGTCATCCATGAGGTATTCTAGGTTAATGATTATAAAAATAATAATAGGATTATAACATATTTCCATAAATTCTAAGAAAATTAGCATCCCATGAATAGGTGTTTCATGTTCTCTTCATCCCTCAAGTATTAGTGGCATGCTAAAACAAGTTGTTTCCAAACCTTATTCAACTGGTCGTGGGTAGGTAACTTGTTTTTCAAGATTTTCCAAAGAAGAAAGAATATTAAGGGTTTTATGAAGGGTACAATAAATTTCATCAGCTATAGTGGTATCATTTTATAGAAATCATACTCCATCATGTAGTACTCTCTCGCAATAATATGCATGTGCTTCCACCACTCTTCCTTTATAGCCTCGTGATATTTTTCCTCTAGTGTCTGATTATGAAAACATCTAGTATACTAATTTTTCTTCACAAATGTTTAATCTTGCACAATCATTGTTTAATTTCTATCCTGATGTAACCGATTAGGACATCTATAACAAGTTTTTCATCATTGAGATTTAAATTTCCAGTTTGGTTCACAAGGGGTAGTTTTTATATATAAATCATTGAAACTCTAAGAATCTATTAGAATAGAATCTACCAGACCCCTATGTTGGTAAACCAGTTTTTGATCTATATTTGAATGAGGATACTATATCCCTGAAGATATATTTTGATATACTTATTATAGTAATATTCGAGGAATATTCAAGTGAAAAGAATTAGCTCAATGGGGCTACATTAAAAGGCCTTTTGAGGAATGTGAAGAATTTATATGCTACTGCATTAACTAGTGCATCTGGTAAAGGGTAGGACTCATGTTTCATTCATAAATTAGGATAATCCAATTTTTAGATTTATTATTTATTATATTAAATCATCCCTAATAAAAAATATAAATGTTTTGGAACTTCTTTTCAACCCATGGATATTTGTAACCATCTTTTGGGATTTTAGAGAGGCACCTAACTATAGCATGACTATATGATTCTTTCAAAAACTATAACTCAGATATGTGTGAGTTTTATTCCAACAACTACCGGTTCTTTACAAAGATTTTGTTATTTTCAGTATTGCTTCATGTGGCCATTTATATAAGAAAATGATTTTCTTGATCTTCACATTATTCATAGTATTCGATACATTCTTCAAGAAAAACATAAAGTATTATATAAACTTCACAAACTCCATATTCACATAACACTAACACTTCATTCATGCTTTTGAAAATTCTGATAAACAAAACCATTAGATGATAATAGTACTCATCCTTTTACCTCTCTATTATTTAACTTATGCTTGCAATTAATTTTCTTCAAGGATTCAGTTTTCAATAACATAGTTATTTAATATCGTTATTCTGATACACTGAATTTGGTTTTTTGAAATTTTCTCATGAACCTTATTCAAGTGCACTGTAATTTTTCCTCTAGAAAAATATTCAAAACTATAAGAATATACCCTGAATGGCCCGAAGGCCTTCATTTTTATTGATTTTTTTTTATAATCACCCTTTCAAGGGATAGGGGGAACCCTTATAAGGCTTTTAGGCTCAGAGATTACAAGGCTCGTAGGCTTAGGATATTACATGACCTGGAGGTCTTAGAGAATTCAACCATAATATCTACAAGGAATTGCCCCCCCTGCCCAGCATCTGTGCCATGATAGTAGATCTCCACATTTACACAGCCATCTGGCTAGGCTTCCCGGGAAAGCACAGGCTGGTCCCTGTGGCATAGCCATACCCTCTCATTCTGACAAATCCATTTGGCTCTACTTTGGTGAGTGCACCTGCTCTGAATCCTCTTCTAGGGCTGCTCCTTTTTTTAGTGTGTCTAGGGAAATTGCATGTCGACCGAAGGCCTTGAGGTGGCCCGAGGGAATTAAAGGTGGATTGAAATCCCTACTGACCTGAAGGCCTGGGTGACCCAAAATCCAAAAGGACTACAAGCCCAAACTAGTGGCCCAAGGTGAATAGTTCCAGCTGTTATAGTACCGAATAGTACCTGCTACAGTAACTGCTACAGTACCTGTTACAGTACCCACCCAGTGTACAATTCTTCTACAGTACCTGTAGCAGTGTAAATTTCTGCACAGTGCCTGCTATAGTACTACTACAGTTCCCCCAGAAATATGCCTCTACCTGGTTTTGATCCTAGGTCTTGTGGATGCACTTAAGGATACCTCACCAACTGGGCTGAGGCTCATGTGCAAGAATATACAATACCTTGTTCATGATGTCATTCTCATGTTAACTTAGCATGTCTCCAATATTCTAAATCACCAAATCTTCTACAATGTGATTTACTTTGACTCTTATTCATTTCACTACTAATAGTCAACAAGCTTCCAATCATCAAACCATCACCTCCCTAACTCAATTATGTGTTAGTTTTTTTTCACAACATCTACCCGTTCTTTACAAAGATTTTGGTGTTTTAAGTACTTCTTCATGTGAATATTTATATAATAAAATTATTTTCCTAATCTTAACCTTATTCATATTATGCAATATATCCTCTAAGAAAAATATAGAGTATTATATAAACTTCACAAACTCTAAGTTCACAGAACTCCAACTTTTCATTTGTTCTCCCGAAACTTCAGTTAAACACAACCATTAGATGATAATAGTACTCATCCTTGAACCTTCATATACTTTAACTTGTTCTTCAGGTTACATTTCTTCAAGGCTTCAACTTCCAGTAACATATTTATTTATTATCATTCTTCTGATACACTGATTTTGGTTTTGTGAAAGTTTCTCATGCACCTTATTTGAGTGAACTATACCTTTTCCTCTATTAAAAGATGAAAAAACTATATGAATATACAATACCTTGTTCACGATGTCATTATCATGTTAAATTAGTGTAGCTCCATGATTATGAAACACCAAATCTTCAACAATGTGATTTTCTTAAACTCTTATTAATTCCACTACTAATAGTCAGCATGCTTCCGATGATCAAACCAATGCCTCTCTATCAGTCATGATCCTTTGAATATGGAATTAATATCATCTATCACAGTTTTATCTTTTACTAATTATTCTTATGGTTTTCTATTATTTTTACGACACTACCTCAACTCATCAATTTCTTCCCTTGGCTCCTATTATTCTCAACACCCGGATTCATGGAAAATAAATTCTCAAATGATTCCCTTACAATACCAGTGAACACATACTACACTATACTAATAGGTCTCCAAATAATTCCTTAAAAATAAATACAACCCAAGTAGAGACCACACCAAAACACTTATTATAATAATATTACAAAACCTAACTAACTCTTTTATTTAGTAACACCAACACCTAATTATTAATCATTTATTCTATGTTATCAATAACTTTAAGTTTTAGAACTCAAACGAGGAAAACACCCTAACAAGATCATTCCCTAAGTTACTAATTCTACCCATAGTCACTTTATAATACTTGACTGAAATCTAAAGAGACTCTCGATTCTTTCACCCTAAAAACCACATGATGGACCACTTTCCATGCGGAATAATGACAGTCCTTTGGTGTGAAATAGTTGATCGCCTCTTTAGTAGCTCCCACTTTCCATGCAAAATGGCCATGACCCCTTAGTTCCAATCAATGGTGATCCTAACCAATGTTTCCCTATTTCCACATAAGGATATAGAGGTTCCTCTCTATTATATATGATGTTTAACTTTTATCAATTTCATGAACCACTATGGCCACCCTTACAGTCAGAAGGTTTCTGCATGACTCTGAGACGGACACCCTCATGATCATCAGCCCAATCGAAGAGTCACACCTGTATATAAACTGAATGAAAATACTCCAAGACCACTCACTACACACCATGCAGCTACGATGTGATCACCCTTGAAGTTTCCTACTCAATTGATGAGACCCTCACACATAGAAACCATGCAGCAATACCTTGAGACTTCTCACTGCACACCATGTTCCAACTAAGTTTGTCTGTCTACGCACCTAGTGCACCGGCTGAGGTCAATCCTTTTCCCACCTAGTGTATCGACCATTCCATACCCCATTTCTCACCAAAATCTTCTTACAAATTCAAAACATCTCTTTAGTCAATGCATGTAACAAAATAATGACTCGAAGGTACCTCCTACAGGTGAATTATTGAACTTGCATAAATAGTTTCCTGATAATGGAAGGATGCTCGGGCTAGGTCAGTCCCATCTCTAATAAAAAATTACTTCAACATGAAATTTTAAAAGACGCCTACAATATAATATAATCATTACGAAGTTAACATGAAGGAAAGGGAATTTAAAATAGACTAATAAATATATCCTTGAAGTGACTCTTACCACTTTTTTTCACTCGTCTATTCCATGTAGGTCCATTGAATCTATTCAATGGTATGCAGTAACTACCCACTTTGAGGCCACCCCCTACAACACCAAATCAACCCTCTTAAAGGCCAGATCATATAAATTAAATACACAAAATAATTAACAATAGGATTATTGAATACCTATTCATATATCACTACTCTAATCAATGTAAGAAAGATCACCATTTTCTACCTTATTTGATACAACCTAAAACTATAGAGAGAAAACCCTCTTAATCTGCATCATATCTAAGTCCATGAAATTTGAATTTTCCAGCATATGATTATTTCCTAGTTCTTTCTATCCATTTGAAAAGCTTAATTATAGGCTTTTGATGATAAGAAAACAATGAAACAACAAACAAACACAATAAAATGTCGTTATAAATGCTTTCCCAATAGAAAAATAAAATCATAAAGATGTTTCGAGTATTTTATAATGTAAAACACAACCCCACCATTTATCTCATGGAATGGATATATAAAATTGATAATGAATAAACATGATAGATCAAACTGAAGGATAAGAAAAAACCTCAACTGTCATTCCAGTTAATTATGATGGTTACTTTCCCAGATCTATAAAGAAAGATTCATTTTTCCTCTTCCATATAACTGGAATGATACAAAAAAAAAGAATTGTGAAACATATGTATGATGCAAAAAACAAGGAATTGTTTGACCACATTAAAATAATAAGAGGATAATATTTTGTTATTTCCATAAAGAATATGTTTAGAAAGAAAAAAATTACTTGTATGGATGATCGAGCATTAGGAATATTCAAGAAGATCATGGATATATAATGAACATATATATGTTGATACTACAATATAATACCACCATAATTTAAACATAAAAAAACTTGAATATTGTTATTCCAAAATTAGAAATGCATAAAAACAATGAAAAATTTAGAGAATAAAAAATCAACCAATCATCAACTCATCTATCCAATCATTAATATATGAATTTCATGAAATTTGAAGGCAAGGATATGATGGAATTAGTAAAGAATATATTTCTTAGTTTTTATGGGATTTCAAACTATGTAACATAAAATATTTATCAAAATTATACTATATAACCTTCAAAGTATATTACTATTACATAATATAACTATAAAACAGTAATGAAACTAACCCACCACAACAATAATTTATCTAGGATTTTCATTGCAACCCCTATGAAATAATTTTTATTTCATCATTCAGTTTTCATATCCAAACATGTGTGTTTTCATTTCCTGAAACTTTTCATGTCCCAAGAGAACAATTTTTTTAAAAAAATGAATCCATGATCTTCATAGAGAAAATAAGTTGTTTTTAGTTAAGAAAAATATTTTCTCTAGGGATATCTATGTATGTGTGTGTGTGTACATATGAATATGTGTCATGTGTACATGTATTTGTGTGAGAAAATATGTTTATAGATTTAATATTATTCATTATTTTTTAATATCTCTCATTTTTTAGTATTTTCTGCATTTATTAATTTTTAATTTAAATTTATTTTAATCTATTCATCATGAATATATATGTGTGTGTGCGTGCATGTATAATTTAATTTGATTTAATTTAATTAGATTTAATTAAATTATTAATTTTTTTGTATAGTTTATATAATTCAAGAGTGGGTGAAAGGGCCCATTGTTGCTCATGGCACTCTTAGGACTCCACATGACTTTGGTAAAAATGATTTTAGTCCTCTTGAAATATTAAAAAGATATAATATCAGGGAGGTATTTAATAAGGAATTTGGATCTACTCATGTGGCTATCTATATTGAAGGACAATCCTCATGCCCTAAGACTTTCAAGGCAAGTATTAATTATGATCTAATGGGAGTATTAGAGGGCTCAAATCTAGTTGGAGAATAAGATCCTTGGAATCTTGAGGATCCCACCCCACCAGATGAAAATATTGATTCTCTAGTCGATGGTGAGACATGGAAACTGCCCACAACTTATATAAGGGGGCATCATCCAAAAGATAGGGGTGGTGGACGATCCCATAGATGATTAATCTTTTATTGTTTCTTCGGTAGCTGGGTACTTTTATTTGTAGTAGTGGTTTTTCACTAGATTCCATATGGAATCTCCCCTTATTCTTTGTGTTTACTTTATTTTCAGTAAATTTTGGGACTGTGGGCTAAAACCCATGGTTCACAACATCTTGATTATATAATTAATATCATTAATTTATTCATTTTATTCATTTTTTATGTTCCTATAATTCACATAAATGTTAATATTGACACTCTAGTTTTTCAAGTGGGATGAAAAGATTATGAAGGGAACCTCAATTATGTTAGATAGGTGAAGAGACCTAATAAGAATCAATGAAACATGTCCAAGCTACTTGTGCACAAACCCCTATGCATCATAAGGATCACGTAGCCCCCATGTGTGGCACTAAAAGTATGTCCACCCTTACGCGGAGTACTTATACTGAGTACCGGTTCCATTGACCTATCTAGGGTAACTCCTTTATTCAAGGTCCCCTATTTTCTTATAAATAGTACCCTAGGGATCCTAATTTTCCCAAATAGAAAATTGAAATAAACCTTTAAGCTCTAGTCACGCAACCCCTTCACCTAGGTCATCAAAATTCCTCATATAGCCCTATAAAACTTGAGAAAAGAGGATATTAAGGGGAGTAATGGGATAAAAGTTCCTCCATGGTCTAAAATACAAGACACCTGTGTGAGAAACTCATTTACCCCTAGTATAAAACCACTTACATGAGGCCCCTTACCTAATTAGGGACCAGTGTGAGACCCATCCAAGGAAACCTAAGGAGACCCTTGGTTCCCAAGATAAAGCCTCGCCCAAGTGTTGTTTCCCATGTTTTCCATTTTCAAAGGCATATCAAGCTCGTGCAGGCCTCCCCCCCCCCTATGCAAAGCACTTCCAACTCCTCCCAAGCCTTGCACAAAGCAACTTTTCTCAAAAATCCTATACTACCATGAGCCCCCCTAGATCCCCTTTCTAAGCCACCAATTGTAGAGATCCTCTTTAGTTGGATCTCTTATCTAAGGGGGGACATATTGAAACCTCCACTGAAGCCTCCTGACTTTAAAAATCATAGAGTGAGGCACATTCCCCTCAATAACTTGAGGATGATTTCATGGTTTTTATAAACACATGTTTCCACTTCCCAAACAGCCTCATATATGCTAACGTCATGTAGGTTGTTCTTAAACTCGACATAAGTCTGGTGCACCCTATATGCCCACATCCATTCAGGCATGACACCCTTCCAAAACGAAAATCCCAATCCTCCTTCTAATCTTCCATCTGATCTATTTGTGAATCTTGGAAATTTAAGTCATAATAATGAGGCTTCAATTCCTGGATATGAGGATTCTTATTCGGAGTGAAATGGTTTTGATTCATGAAATGACCAGTGGTTACCATTCCTTGCTTGAAATAAACACCCTTGGAGGAAATGTTGGGGGAAGGGCAATTGGTGTGCTTCATGAACCCAGACTTCGGGAAGTAACTCTGAGCCCATGGATGAAGGAATACCTCAAAATTCTGTGATTATACAAGGGAAGTTAATCTATTTGTGCATACTCACATTGATATAGTGTCGTGTTCTAATCCAAATCTGGAAGAGTAGGTTTGACCATGTCATAGTAATCTGGCCCAACAACTTTTATTATCTTAGAGGCACGTGAAATGGCTTATTCAAGAGATGTCCTTAGGAAATACATTGAAAACTTGTTAGAATACATCAAGATTTTTTTCATTATTCAAATTATAAACTTAGAAGAATTAAAAAATTTGATAAAAGAAAAGGCTCACGCAGGCCCTCCGACCAGGTTCCTCGTATTGCCCTCTCGAATAGGTTTCTCACATATGTCCCTTGATAAGATATCTCACACAAGCTCCTCAATAATGTGTATCCTCATAGAATGTCAACTCAAGTGGTTGTACCATCTAATTGTGCTGAAAATATTATTCAGAAGACCTAAACAAGAAATAAGTGTGACATGGTTGGGCGAATGAGATGTTCTATGAGAGAAAGAGGTGTGAGATTGAAATGGAAGAAATTAGGAAAGGGGACAGTGGTATTTATTAGCACCACTGGCCTACACATGGAGCATGCACACAGGACATGTGTTGTGGATCTGTACACCAGATCTGTGAACCGACCTACACCACTAACCTCAGCAGGTACCCTACGTAGTAGACCTATTCCAGCTTTATAATATTTTCCTAATTTTCCCTAGGACTAGACCCTCTTCTTTCAATTAGATCTAATCTTGATGGGGGGGTTGTTGACACTATATTTTTTCAAGTGGGATGAAAGGATTATGAAGGTCACCTCAAGTAGGTAATAGAGGTGAAGATCCCAAAGAAAAATCAAAGAAACTTGCCCAAGCTAGCCTACGTTCACACCCCTGTGCCTCAGGAAGGCTCACCCCCCCCCCATATGATGCACTAAAAGCATGGAAACACCCGCATAGGGTACCTACATTGAGTATATGTGTTATCGACCTGCATGGGGTAACTCCTTCAACTAGGGTCACCTATTTTTCTATAAATAAGACCATGGGGATTATGATTTTCACAAAGTAAAAATCAGAAGAAACCCTAAACAACTTACCGCACAGACCCTTTTCCCAGGTCCTCCAAAATCCCCCATTTATCCCTATGTAACTAGATAATAGAGGGAATTTAGGGGGATAATGGGATCAAATTTCTTTAGGGTCTGAAATACAATACACCTACATGAGTACCCTATTTCCCCTGGTGTACAACCACTTGTGTGAGGCCCCTTCCCTAATTAGGGACTTGCGCAAGACCCATACAAGGACACTTGAGGAGACCCATAATTACAAGGATAAAGCCTCACCAAAGTTTTGTTTCCTAGGTGGTCCATTGACCAAGGAATCTCCATCTTGTAAAGGCATATCCCCCTTACATGAAGTACTCTCAGCTCCTCCCAAACCCTACATGAATCACCTTTACTCTCCAAGATAGGACCTACACAAGCCCCACCTTTGATCCCTCTTCCAAGACAAAAATGGAAGGGATCATATTCATTTGGATCCCTCTTACAAGGTGTACTAGATTGAAACCTTCAAAAAGCCTCAAGAATTACAAAAACACAAAGAGAAGAACACAAATGTGTCTCCCATTTTGGTATGATTTCCTTCACTCAGATGTGTCCTACACTTGTCTTACATAACAATTAGGGTCCTCAGGATGCATGTAAGTATGCATTCCTTTAGACACGAGGACCCCAAACTTGGGGGAGTGTCTGGGATATCCACATATTGGACATGAGGACTATGGCATATCGCTTCCCTCATTATCTCTAAGACCAGGGACATTCGGTTCCAGGCGGGGAGGGTGAGGATCACACTTTCTATTTAGATTTGATAGGGAATTATATCCTCCTATCTTCCATAGGAACCAATTTTAGGGAATCCCTACTGAAGTAAGCCCCTAACCTTTCATGGAGGACCTCTCCTACTTCATTCCTTCCTCCTCCATTCCCAAGGGTTGTGTTTATATGGGTAGTCATATTTGACAATCCTAGATACAATGACATGAGGAAAGGGGCACATCAAATCCCTTTCTTCTTCTCCTGTTTCCCTAGCCTCTTCCGCTAGTGGAAGGGGAACCGTGTGGTTTTCGAGATCTTTCGCTACCTCTTTCTCACATTCAAGCATGACTCGTGTGGGATTAGAGGTTGTCTAAAATCATGACATCTGCACAGTCTAATGCACATTTTGGAAGAGTATCTTTTCTCAGATCTTCCTCTCGCCATTATTTAGAGGGAAACCATAGGCGTGAGTCCTCAAGGCTATGTATCTGACCTTAGGGAAAATCCAATTGAGTGGTTTCTCATATCTCCCTCTTCCACTTGTTTCTCACACCGAGCATGGCTCACATGGTCTTAGAGGCTGGTGGTGATCGTGATATTTTCATGGTCCCCAAGTCAAACTATGGGCCTCCTATTCTATATAATCCCCAACAATATCACCATAACACTACCAATGGGCCTCGAATTCGGTATAATACCCACTCATAACCAAGTCTCTAGGCCTCATATTTGGTGTAAGTCCCAACCTCCATTCACAAGGGAATCCTTAACCAACCCTCCTAAATCAATAGGGGCATCCTCTTTAGGAATAAACCCCAACTTAATCCTCTCATAGAGACATACCCTCTGCGAGACAAACCTTCAGATGGCCTCATAGGCATGGTTCCTCACAATAGAGCTATGTGGACTTTGATTCCCATCTACATGGGATATTTAGGAAGCATCCCTAAGATCAAAACCCAATACCTCAACCAAACCCTAATTCTCTCTAGGGAACATTCCCAGCAGAGTCTTATCGAACTTGGGAGGCCATATCCCAGGTTCCTAGGACTGCTTACGTATAAGTCTCGCCACATACTTGGCTATACACCTTTCACCTGGATGTCCTCACCGCATGATGTTAAACTGCATGGTTTGGTCCTTATCACATGACCTTAAAAGGTATGATGTGTCCCATTAAATTGCACTGAACTACATCGATTCTAATTCTTCTCATGAGGATACGTAGGAAACCCATTCATGGGTTCAATCCTGACATCAAAACAACTTCCATCTCCCTGGATGATGACTCACTCTAGAGTGCCATAGTGTGTGGCTCAAAACCAATTTCATAATAATAAATGACAAAATAATCTCTTATCAGTACATAAGAGGGTACCATTGATGGTGAACCTCGAATGCATACAGATATCTCAATTGTTGAAGAACCTCAGATACATACAGATTATTCTATATTCTATACATTCTAATAATTGATTGTTAATCCAAGGGTGACCTGTTTCATACTTAGGATTTAATGAAGGATTCATGAACATATTTTAAATCATTAAGAGAGTCCCAGAGTATGAAATAATTCCCCTCAAAAATGTGTGATGATCTCGACCACTCATCCTCTCAACCAATGTGAGTTATTAAGTATCATTAGTCTGTGTCCAAACGAGCACCTGCCTTTCGAAAGTAGGTTTGTGAGTTATCACAAATATAGAACCGTTGGGTGATTCTGGATCCATGATCAAACCCCATTGGAGACCATTCAGAATTAGTGAACTTGACATGAATGATTGCACAAAACTCAACCCCTCCAATCAATCCTCAGACGTAATGATTTTCATCAAAAACAGTTACAAATTCACCCTTTAATATTTTTGTAACTTATTTATTTTTATCCATTCATTCATTATTATATATTCATTAATAATGTTAAAAATATATTTAATCATATTGTAATATTTATTTTACATATATTTATTTACTATACATCCAATATTTTAAATATGTTTGTAATTGATATGAATATTATTTATTAATTTTTGTTTATTAAGTTTTAACATTTAAAATACGTTTGAAATATATATAATTAATATATTTTAATGAATTTGGTAATTTAAATAGTTAATTATAAAATTATAAATAAATATTTTTTTTAAAAAAAAGTTTAATAAAATTATAAATAAATACATTTATTTAAATAATTATAAAATTATAATAAATATATTTATAATATTTATAATTATATATATATATAAATATATTTATAATTATGTACATATATTTATAAGTATATTTATATATAATTTTAAATATAAATAAATAAATAAATATTTAAATAACTATAAAATTATAATAAATATATTTAAATACTAAATTTATTTATTATATTTATAATTATATATATTTATATATTAATAAATATATATATATTATAATTACATATAAATACTATTTAAATAAATTTATTTATAATTACAGTTACAAGTAAATATATATTTTTAAATAATTATAAAAATATAATAAATTTATTTATTATATTTATAATTATATATATTTATAGAAGCTTGGGTTTGGCCTTGTGGTTAAGGTTCCATATTATACTGCATTTGATAGGGTTTCAAGCCTACTTTGCTGCTATTTAGGGGGTTTCTTGGCGGACCGCCCAATTTGGGGGTTGGTGAGAGCTGGGCACTCTGTGGCTTTGCGACAGTGGGGGCCCCACTCGTAACAGCAGGGCAGAGGATGATAGAATGGACAACAAAGGTGGGATCTGGCGGTGTACAGGCTGGCAATGAGGATGGCGGAGCTGGGGAGTGTAGGGGGTAGTGCGGCATCAGTGCGGAATGATTTGGAGGCAAAAACACAATTTGAGAGTGGGTTGTGGCGGCAGGACCAAGCGATTCCAGCTCTTGATGGGTATAGTAAAGCATAAGCTAGAAATAGAGACAACAGAGATGGGTAGTTCAGTGGGCAGTGCGACATCGATGCGGGGCCAAAACATAGGCGATGAAGCTGTTTGAGGGGACTGTGTCGGGGGCTTGCTTCATCTATGGGTTTGGCCACCATGCTCCTCCATGTTTTTGGTTGTTTCCATGTTCCATCATCTACATCATCATCCGATGTGGCAGAATCATTAAGAGGTGGGGGTCATGTTCTCCAGCCAGTAGTGACGGCTTGGTAAATTCTATTTCCCAAGACCTCATAAGAAATGTTTCCCTAAAATGCATTAAGAGCTACAGTGAAATGGTAAAACATTTTCCCTTTCCCTTGTATTTTTTTCCATTGTTTGGTTGTTTCCCTAGCCCGAGGGCTCGTGGGGCTTTCCCCAGGGCCGACCCTACTAGCCAGATATGAGGATTGTCCTTTAACACAGATATCCCCATGAGCATTTCCAAATTCCTAATGGAATACTTGTAGGTTATCAGATATGTTTCAGATACCAAGAATAATAACACCATTTTTAGCGGAGTCCAGCAGAGAGCCCTCCATGACAGACACAACTATGATAGAATCACGATATGCAACAGCTTGTGAGGTATTACCTGATCTGTCAATTACATTGACACTACTTCGAGCAGCATATTACTTCCTAGATTTCCCTCTCACCAAAGCCTCATAATCCGGATTTTTCTTACCCTTGCGACTTAAACCAGTTAATTAAACCTACCTCAAATAAAGGTATACAGATTCCAAAGCATGAATTCCACCATCAAAAATATCGAGACTCTGTACATCATCAGAATCCTCCTCCACTAATTCATCATATGTGGGGCCCTTCCCTTGTGCATCAGAGACAACCATTGTAGCATCTCGATCATTACACTACCTATCCAGATGGGATGTATCACCACCTGGAATAAGAACCTAACCATATTGAATTGGAAAAGATTTCCCATAAACATTTTCAAGATCATCACCATTGGTAGTCTCCCCAATAGAAGGTTGACCCCTCATCACAAGTGCTATCCCCTGATCTACACATGCATGGGATTCTTTGGATAAGTTACTATCCTGCCTCAAAGCCAATCTTGTATCAATTCATTGGGCCTGATTAGCATCAGCCTAAGATTTCTTCTTGAGATAGTGCAACATGTAATGCCCCTTCTTAAAAGGTGAGCCTGAATGCTCATTTTATTCAGGAAACGGGCTACAGTACAAACAAAAGCCTGCAACAGGCAATACAGGTATGAACTCGGTGAGACTCGAACTCGAGACCTCGCTGAGACCCATAGGGGCAGCTACCAATTGAGAATTCTTGTAGAGACCCGAAGGTTGATGTACATGGACAATACATTACTTTTGCGGAATACTTAATACATAACAAAAACAGACACACAAGGATCGTAATAGTTTAGTGTCTTTGGAAACTCGGAATATAAACATTTAATCATGTTGAAAGATCTTCAACATCTCCCATAACGATCATCCCATTTTTGTTTCCTTACCTAAAACCTTTCTTTATTTCCTGGGGAAAATAAAACATAAAAATGGTGAGCTCAAATTCTCAATAAGGGAAAACATAGATAACACAAAACAATCCATAAACATTTGAAAGCAAAAACATGAACATGAAATCTACACATTAAAACCTTGATCAAAGACATAAATCATGAAAGTACGTAAGGAATATATCATATTGGAACATCAATCATGATAAAATATAATGGGAATAAAACATGGAATTGTGGCAACCATTCAGAACATGTCATGATTTCCATAGTAGCCAAGGCATTTCTGCCAACACCATCTTAGTGGACAAAGTCCTTTTCTGAATCGAGTTCACTCCTCGTTTCAGTCCTGTAACACTGAACCGGATTAACTTACCATTCCAGCCATGTATATATTATGAGATATAAATCTTTACCCAATGCATTGGAGGGAGATATAGGTCCCACCCATATCATAATGAAATCATTCTTACTTGTGCCACAAAATAAACATACATCATTCATAATAACCCAATAAATAAAATGGGTTCATAAACATCATCCCATCATTACACAATCCATATAAAACAAATGGATATCATTTCATAATAAGGAAAGTGTAACCATGTAAATCATAGAGACATTATACTTGAAACATAAACATATGAAATAATTTCATCTTAGATGAAAAATGGTTTTGATAAAACACTTGAAATGAATTCTTGAGGAAAATATCCTTTCTTCTTAAAAATCATTCTCTTTTCACAAAATTTCATGAAATTTTAAAAGAAAAGGATTTTGTTGAAATTAGTCATGAAATATTTTTTAGGAAGCTTCATAAAAATAAGTCTTTAAAAAAATGTAAAAATATGTTCATGCCATATAAGTAAAAAAAACATTCTTCTCATACTTTTGCCGGAAAAGTCAAAAAGTACCTTGTAGGGTAAATAAACGAATGATTCCTTCCATACCATGGGGTAAAAGTCAAAATGGGTAAAAAGGACTTTAAACATACATAAATACACTTTTATAACACATGGTCATGCATGATAGCAATAACCCCAGTAAATGCTTACGAATAAGCAATCTCGGATAAAAATGAGATTTGCAAAAGTATCCCTTACCTTAGGTCCAATATGCTTCGTATGTATCTGAACCTCCTGTATAATGATTTAAATAATTTCATTGAATTATTACAGAATCATATTCATTGTTATGATATCATATATGGTTCACTTATGACTTTATATTGCCTGTTCTTTTGTAAATTCCATGTTAAAGAGCGTTTTGGGTAAAATCGTTTCATTTGTCGTCCGTGTTTTGACATGTAATTATTCATATGATTACTTAGATCATGATTAATTAATTCCAGAATATAAAACATGATTTATATATAATATATATTCAGAATATACATATATATAGTAGATCGATAAATGGAAAGAAATACATCGTTCATGGAGACGGTAGGTCGTACGTATGCATGAACATTGTTTTCGTTTCCCCATTGAATTGAATGGAATTAATTGGATGAAATACATATATATATATACATAAATCCAGTATCATTATTATTTCATATATTTCATGATTACTTATTATATATACTTTATAATAATTTATGAATGGTTAATCATTGAGAATGAATCGCATCACGTCGTGGAGACGGTATTCTGTACGTACGCACGAGCGATGATATCGTTCTCATGATCGTGGAATTTTATTGGAGTGTATGTATACTATTACAGAATCAATATCACTTTAAAATAATCATTTATGGTTATTATTTACACCATTATACCCATCCAAGTAAGGTGGTGGTGGAAAATAGATTACACCACGGTGTAGAGACGGTATTCCGTACGTACACACGCGCGGTGATTTCATTTTCCGTAGTATGGATAGATGGTGAAATAGGGTTGTTTAATAATTATAATAACATATAATTATATGAGTGATACTGATGTTATTACTTCATAATGAAACAATCTACGAAGAAGAAGTGGAAGAAGAAATAAAGTTGAAAGAATCGGTACCAGACATTACCTCTTCTTTGAAGCGCCTCTTTGAGACCTCCACTTATGGCACTAAAATTGGTCTTTGAAGAAAACCATGACCTATAGGATGTTTCTAGGGAAGTGTAGAAGAGAATTTTTCTGGGTTTGGTCGATATTGAAGGCTCAAAGTGGTGTGAGGAAGAGAGGGAGGAGGTTCCCTTTTCTAAGGGAGGAGAGGGGCACCTTTGGAAAAAATAAAAATATTATTTTATTATAAAGTCATATTCGGTTTTTAATAGCTCCAAATTGATTTATTTCGAAGATAAGGTGGGTATGGGTTGAAATACTCTCATCCAATAGAATTTAGACAAGTTTAGATCATTTTATTAACCTTATCTTTTAGTTTTAACTCTTAGTTAATTAGATTGACATTTACCATGTCAATTTGTATTTTTATATTATATAGTTAATAAACTTAACATATACATTCAAGCGACCCCCAAGTGGTACATTAATGATACACCTATCATGATATAATTGTATTGGTCTAACCTTAGATTTTTAGGAATATAATAACAATTAATAATATAATATTTGTTTTAAAAACTATTTTATGTCAATTTTGAAACTATATGGTAATTGATTTTTGTGAAAATCATAACAGAATTATTAGTTCTAAAAAATTTAATTAAATAAATAATAACATGTCTTATTAACATTTAAAATTATTAGAATTCATAAAAAGTCTCAAATTACATTTATTTGGGTATTTATAACATCAATTATGTCAATATTTCATTAATAAGATAATTAATGCATCATCATTGTGTCATATATAAATTAACTTGTTTTAAGTATAAAAATTACAAATAAAATACCATTATGTAGGAAATATTTTTGTCTTTCTAATTAATATTTAAAGTCGAATTTATATTTTGTATAACCCTATATTAAAAATTATTGAGTTATCAAACATTGATTTTAACTATTTTAACCCTTCCTTAAATAAATTAATAATAAATGTCCTAATCTAATCCAAGTGGGCCTAAATGGTCATATTGTATTCCTAAGGTTGTTTTTGGCCGAATTACACTTATAAAATATAATTAGTACATGTGTTAGGGTAATAATAATATCATTTTTATCCTTAATTACCTTGTTTACTTTTAACCGTGGTAAAAAAAAGTAAAAAGTTACTATTCACCACAAATTATTTTTATCTCATTGAACCACATTTTAGTCCTCGAAATTAACCTTGTCTCTCGGATTTTCTAAATTCCACTCACAGAAGCGGTAAAATTAAGTTTTATGAAAAATTCAGTTTTCTAACTACCACTTAGTGGTTTCACTATTCATCAAAAAATGAAAGTTTCCAGAAAAATACCAAAACTTAGGCCTAAGCTATATTTTATATTATGAATTTAAAAATGATTTCTATTTTACCAAATTCAAAACATATCAGTTTCATTAATTAATTTTAAGATTAATTCCTGTCGTCAAAACAAATAGCGTGTTATTAAGAGATAAGAACTATCAAAAGATTGACACTTGTTTATGTCTGGTTTAAATGTGAAATTACATCCAATGACCAACATTGTATTAAATGGTAAAAATATATTCTAAATATAATTTAAAACCACTCAAATTAATAATTTATCACTATTAATTATTTTTATTAAAAAAGTTGTTTTGAATTAAAATTTAGTAATTTTCACTATTCATCAGAATATGAAAGTTATCTGAAAAGTACCAAAATTTCAGCCTAAGCTAATTTCGATATTCCGAATCCAAAAATGAAGCCCATTTTGAAAAACTAAATATAAAAAATTTCAAAAAGTGGGTATTACTATTCATAACGGCTAGTTTTAATAATATTTTAATAGCATATCGTTGTTTAGTAAAACCCGGTATTGCGTACAACACACGCTATCGAGGAAGGTCGTGATTGCATGTAATGCAAGCCAAGTCAGGGTTGCGTATAGTGCATGACTCCTTTGTCGTTGTGTATAACAAAATACATTTAATATATATATATATATATATATATATATCTTTATACTCAATGTTTCGTAGAATAACTACTATCAAACAAACATGAAATTGTGTGTAACACGATCCAAGATTAGTGTTGCGTATACTGCAATCTAATACGATGTTGCGTATAGTGCAAGATAATCTTGGTGTAGTGTACAATAGAAGATATGAAAGAAATTAAAACGAAAATATCTTATAAAATCTCGGGTTGTTACAATGCCCCTTCTTAGAACATAAAGATCATAGGAGATCCTTATGGAATTGATCTTTTACATTACTTATGGTTTGATAGCCCGATCAGAAAACGGGGTCTTCACATATTATTATTATGAATGAAAAGACATATTTATATATGGGTTGAGGGAGACCCATTACATAGTCCATAGGCCCAAGTCAAAGTGGCCCATTAAACTGGCCCGAATTCCCAGTACAACATCATGCCAGAATCACCACCAGTATCACTGCTTTCCTGCATCATGCCTGCATCATTTCCTACATCATAAATCCCCCCAAGGGGATTTCTAGTATTCGAACATTGCTCCTTGAAGAGGGGAGATCTTAATCCCCCTTCGACCAAGACACGAGCATAAAAGCCACACATGGCTTCTTTTGTAGTCCATTCCATTTTAATGGGAACACCCATAGTAATAGTAATTTCATAAAGGAATTTTTTTTTCTATAAAAATTAACTAAGGCTGAGGATTTTCATCCAGACATGAACTCTCGATTTCCTCCCCTCAAAATGACTGAATCTATGATCCCACTCCTATAAGAACACCATTCCCATCTTTAGAAAAATAGATCCAAGTCCCCACACCTTTTTCTAGAGATCATTAGAGGGAAAGAGTGAGTGAAAATATCCATGCCACATATGAATACACTTGAAATCTCTAAAACCACAAAATATTGATAATTGATTAACCAAATATATGGTATTTTGAAACTTACCTCCAAAAGGAAGAACCAACATAGTAATGAATGAATACCTACATATCATGGGTCTTACAAAGAAGAAAGACTGATTCCCAGTGAGATTTATAGTATTACCTCATTTAAGAACTCGATTTGGAACCCCATCATTAGAAAAATATTGTTTATGACGCTTTCACCGGGGCGCGCGCATCCGTCGGTGGAGGACGTCGGCACGGTTTTTTGGCCCCACATTCCTGTTTTCCAAAGGTGGGCAGCATCCGTTCCTTTTTCAGGGATGTTTTCTCCTTGATCGAAACGGGATGATGGGATGTCAGTTCTTCCTTCTGTGGATTCCTCCTTAGAACTTGTCTCCTAGTCCGGGTCTCCCTTATAGATTTAAGTCGCGGTTTGTGAATCTCATTCTCGATACCATATTTTCATGGACTCCAGTTAATTACACTATTTCTGTTAAGACATTCCATGGGGTCCTAACATGGTATCAAACTTCGGTCGGAGTAGATTCCAACATTAGGCATGTCAGGGCATCTCTGGGTGCGTGGACATTGGGGAACTTGTATTCTTCCTCATAAGAGGGCATCTCAAGGGTGCAGAACCCGAGGCTTCCCATGTCAAATACAGGTAATCTTATTCCATAGTCATGTATCTGGGGTTTTTCTCATCTTAAAATGTTTAATACAGGGTACGCGGCATGATTAACTTCTTGCAAAGATGGTTACGCCAAAGGCATGTCATCCGAGGTTTTCCTCGGGAATCTCATGATTATCATGCGTTAGGCCACGAGTTTAACATCTTGCGGAGATGAAATGAGGGTGATCATAATGTCCCATAGAGATGGCTCATATTGGTACATCCCAAGGAGGGAACACCTGGTAGATAGATGGATCAGAACGCCCAATGAGGACGGATCCGAGGTGGTGCGCTCCAAAGAGGGAAGATGTCAAACCGTAATGGATGATCTGAACACCACTGATGGCAGATCAAGAAGTGTGCACCCTAGGATGGGGGACACCATGGTTTACCATTGGCTGGGATTGAACCTCATGGAGGTTTCATACGTACCATGTGTAGACAACAGGGATCAAAACCCACGTAGTTTAAAGGGGTGATGAATCGGGGTGTACACAGAGGACAACGACCCGGATACATGATGGGTCTTATGCGTGGATAGAGGCCCATATACCGCTAGGAGCAGAAAGGAGGGTGGATGACATGATCCCACCGAGATATGGCGGCCCGGGTAAGAATCAGGATGGATGATGGATAATTTCATGGAGTGGAGGGGGAATGAAATAGGACCATCGTGAAAATGAAGGTAGTGTTGGTCTTGAGCCTCGAAGAGACTTCCTACGTATCCCCATGGTAGGGAAACAAAGTCCGCGTAGTTTGATGATACGGTGGGAGACCTGAGGAGGCATCTCATGAGAATGGACGCATGGAAGGGACCCAGAGGAAGTGTAACCTCCATGTTGGGGCATGACCTTCCTGAGACACATAGGCTCAAGGGAGAGATCAGGATGAGACATGAGTGTTGAGCTTGAGACTCATGGGGGCTTCCTACGTATCCCCATGGCAGGGAATCAAAGTCTGCGTAGTTTGGTATGGGATGGGGCTTACACTCTGAGGTGGCCCAAGGTGGTGGGAGAACTGATGTGAATGAGGTCGGAATGACTAGGTGGTGGTGTTCTTGAACCTCGTAAGTCTTCTTACGTACCATACCTTAGCACGGATCAAAGACCACATAGTTCAGGTTGGACGCCAGAGAACCGACGTGAATAAGGACCTTGGTCCAATGGGTGGTGGGATTGAACCTCATGAGGCTTCCTAAGTACCATGATTTGACATGGATCAAAGTCCACGTAGTTCGGGAAAAGGGGTTTTATACTGACACGAAGCGGTGTTGGAACAACTAAATGGTAGGGTCACAATGGCTTACTGCTGGATTGGGATACAGTTTAACGTCATGCGGGACGAGGGCGTGTCGGAGAACTGACGTGAAGAAGGACCATGGCCTAGGTGGATGGTGGGCTTGAACCTCATGAGGTTTCCTACGTACCATGCCTTGACATGGATCAAAGACCACGTAGTTCAAATGGGGATGCCAGCGAACCGACGTGAAAGAGGACCTTGGTCCAGATGGTGTAGGGATTACGCTCTAGGCTGCCCAGATGTTGGTGAACCGACGTGAAGGAGGTCGGAACAAACGGGGTGGTGGGATTGAACCTCGTGAGGCTTCCTACGTACCATGCCTTGACATGGATCAAAGTCCATGTAGTTCAGGTGAAAATGGGGTCTTGTCACACCGACGCAGAGACGGATGGGGCTAATGATTTTTGGGATTGAACCTCAGGGAGAATTCCTACATACCATTCCTTGACATGGATCAAAGACCACATAGTTTAGGTTGAGCACCGAAAAACCAGCGTGAAAAGGACCTTGGCCCAATGGGTGGTGGGCTTGAACCTTGTGAGGTTTCCTACATACCATGCCTTGAAATGGATCAAAGTCCACGTATTTCAGGTAAAAGGGGTTGTTATACTGACACGAAGGGGTGTCAGAACAACTTGATGGTAGGGTCACAATGGCTTATCGCTGGATTGGGATGCAGTTTAACGTCATGCGGGACAGGGGCGTGTCGTAGAACCAACGTGAAGAAGGAAATTGGACCAGGTGAATAGTGGTTTTGAGCCTCGTGAGGATTCCTACGTACCATGCCTTGACATTGATCAAAGACTGCGTAGTTCAAATGGGGATGCTGGTGAACCGACATGAAAGAGTACCTTGGTCCAGATGGTGTGGGGCTTATGCTCTAGGCTGCCCAGATGTTGGTGAACCGACATGAAGGAGGTCGGAACAACCAGGGTGGTGGGATTGAACCTCGTGAGGCTTCCTATGTACCATGCCTTGACATGGATCAAAGTCCACATAGTTTAGGTAAAAATGGGGGCTTGGCACACCGACACGCAGATGGACGGGGCCAATGATTGTTGGGATTGAACCTTAGGGAGGCTTCCTACTTACCAAGCCTTGACATGGATCAAATACCATGTAGTTCAGGTTAGTAACAATGGATTACCTCTATACTGAAATTTAGTTTAACGTCATACGGTATGAGGGTGGAACCCGACATGAGGAAACAACCGGGAGGTGGGCTTGAACCTCATGAGGCTTCCTACGTACCATGCCTTGACATGGATCAAAGTCCCCATAGTTCGGATATGAATGTGGGTGTCCGTGAACCAACGTGAAGAAGGAACTTGGTCCGATGGGTGACAAGGATTGAACCTTAGGGAGGCTTCCTACATACCATGCCTTGACATGGATCAAAGAACACGTAGTTCATGTGGGGTTTCTGTCAGCAAACCGATGTGAAGGTGAACCCGTGGGTCCACTGGTGGTGGGATTTAACCTCGTGAGGTTTCCTACATACCATTCCTTAACATGGATCAAAGACCTCATAGTTCAGGTAAACAGTTTAACTTCATGTTGTATGAGGCATATAGTTTAACGTCATGCTAGACGAGGGCATACATTTTAACGTCATGCTGGATGGGGCATACAGTTTAACTTCTTGCTGAATGAGGCATACAGTTTAACATCCTACTGGATGGGGAATATAGTTTAACGTCATGCTGGACGGGGCATTGTCATGGTCAATGCTTACTGTAAGCCCACATGAGTCATGCTCAGTGTGAGAAACAAGAGGCAGCAGAGACCTGATGATCACGTCGTGAAGGGTGCGTCCGTGAGAAGTGAAGAGGGGATTACACGTTAGGTGGCCCATGGTGCCAGTACTTACTCCTGGATAGAGGCCCGAGAGTGACAAAGCACAGAGGGAGAGGGATTTGGGACCAAATAAAGGAGGTACCTCATTCCCTATCACACCCTCTGCTGGCCTTGGCAGTGAGGAAGTACGGAGGTGCATGGGTGCTACCTTCTGCAAGAGGGGCTAGGGGCCGAGAGGGAGGATATCATCCCATGTGAGGGTGATTCCATTCCAGTGTAGACGAGTGGCGTAAATAATGTATAAGATGAGGGACCCTGCGTGCGAGGCATGGGGTCGGGTCACATTTTAACGTCATGTGTTGAGGATGAGGTGCTTGGCAGTTTAAAGTCATGCAGCTTGGATGAGGTGGGTTTACTCCGCCCCCCTAGGGCTTACATGACCAGTACCCTCTGCCCCTTATGAGAGGGAAGGCATCGGCAAGGCCGTGGAAAGTGGAGTTGGGCTTACGCGTGGAGCGACCTAGGGAGAGGAAGATTGGGACTTACTCCAGGATGGAGGCCCATGTGCCACTGTGGAACGGTAATGGTGAATGGGATGGAACCGTCATGTGGATGACGATTGTTTCAGTCTTGATCCTTGAAGAGGATTCCTACATATCCCTATGGCAGCGAATCAAAGTCCACGTAGTTCTCCTGATGACGGCTTACCACTGGATAAGGGTGTCAATGGCTTACCGCTACATAGGATCACAACAACTTACCGCTGGATAAGGTAACAATGGCTTACCGCTAGATAAGGTCACAACGGTTTACTACTGGATAAGGTCACAATAGTTTACCACTGGATAAGGATCACAACGGCTTACCGTTGGATAAGGATGTCAACGGCTTACCACTGAATAGGATCACAATGTCTTATCACTGGATAAGGATGTCAATGGCTTACCACTGAATAGGATCACAATGGATTACCGCTGGATAAGGATGTCAACGGCTTACCACTGAATAGGATCACAACATCTTACCGCTGGATAAGGATGTCAATGGCTTACCACAGAATAGGATCACAATGGGTTACTGCTGGATAAGGATCACAATAGTGGATGGGGCTTATGCAAGGAAGTTTCCCGGGTGCCGTTAAGGAGCGACAATGGTGAATGGGTCTTACGCAAGAAAGCTATCCAGGTGCCATTATGAAGCAACAATGGTGAGTGGGGCTTAGGCAAAGGAGCTTCCCGAGTGCCTAAATAGAGCGGTAATGGTGAATGGGGCTTATTCAAGGATTTTGCCCGAGTGCCCCTATATAGAGGCACTGGTGAATGGGGATTACGCAAGGAAGCTACCTGGGTGCCTCTATGGAGTGGCAATAGTGAATGGGGCTTATGCGAGAGAGTTTCCCGAGTGCCCCTATGGAGAGGCACTGGTGAATGGGGCTTACGCAAGGAAGTTTCCCAGGTGCTGATATGAAGAGGAAATGGTGAATGGGATGGAACCATCATGAGGATGAAGATTGTTTCAGGCTTGAGCCTTGAAGAGGCTTCCTACGTATCCCCGTGGCAGGGAATAAAAGTCCATGTAGTTCTCCTAATGATGGTTTACCACTGGATAAGGGTGTCAACGGCTTACCGCTTCATAGGATCACAACGGCTTACCGCTGAATAAGGTCGCAATGGCTTACCACTGGATAGGATCACAATGGCTTACCACTGGATAAGGTCACAACGGTTTACCGCTAGATAAAGATGTCAATGGCTTACTGCTGAATAGGATCAAAACGGCTTACCGCTGGATAAGGATGTCAATGGCTTACCGCTGAATATGATCACAAAGGATTACCATTGGATAAGGATTTCAATGGCTTACTGCTGAATAGGATCACAATGGCTTAGTGCTGGATAAGGATGTCAACGACTTACCGCTGAATAGGATCACAATGGATTACCGTTGGATAAGGATGTCAACAGCTTGCCGTTGAATAGGATCACAACGGCTTACCGCTGGACAAGGATCATAACAGTGGATGGGTCTTACGCAAGGAAGCTGCCCGGGTGCCGCTAAGAAGCGACAATGGTGAATGGGGATTATGCAAGGAAGTTGCCCAGGTGCCGTTATGGAGCGGAAATGGTGAGTGGGGCTTACGCAAAGAAGTTGCCCGAGTGCCACAATAGAGCAGCAATGGTGAATGGGGCTTACGCAAGGATACTGCCTGAGTGCCCTATGGAGAGGCACTGGTGAATGGGGCTTTTGCAAGGAAGATGCTCAGGTGCCGCTATGGAGCGGCAATGGTGAATGGGGCTTATGCAAGGAAGCTTCCCGGGTGCCGCTATGGAGCGGTACTGGTGAATGGGGCTTACGCAAGGATGTTTCCCGCAATGTCCTCCTCATGTCTGGCCATGAGGGCATCACAACTCACTGGTGAATTGAGGCCTTCACCTATGCACTGGTGTATAAGAGGGATAATGCCAAGGGGTGTTGGAATCATGCCACTACAATCATGGCATTAGGAATCTTATGCTTGGAGAATAAGGTATCTCTTGTTTAGTGCAAGAGGCATCCTATGTTAGGAACATAGGGCATACTACAGTTTAGAGTCTTGTAAATGGGAATATTGGCATCTCATGCTTGGAGAATAAGGCATCTCTTATTTAGAGCAAGAGGCATCCTATGCTTGGAACATAGGGAGTACTACAGTTTATAGTCATGTAGAGAGGACTATTGGCATCTCATGCTAGGAGCATAAGGCATCTCTCATTTTGAGCAAGAGGCATCCTATATTAGGAACATAGGGAATACTACAGTTTAGAGTCATATAGATAGGATTGTTGTCATCTTATGCTTAGAGCATAAGGAATCTCTTATATTGGGTAAGAGGCATCCTATGTTTGGAACACAGGGCGTACTACAGTTTAGAGTCTTGTAGATATGACTGTAGGCATCTTATGCTTGGAGAATAAGGAATCTCTTATTTGGAAAAAGAGGCATCCTATATTTGTTATATATGGATTACTATAGTTTATAGTCATGTAGATAGTACTATTGGCATAAGGTGTCTGGGAATGGATGGTATCGGGTCTTACACAAGGGCGGCCATTTCTGGTTCAACCTGGCATAGGAGCCAAGGGATTGGGTTTGGAGGAGTTGCCTGAGGAATGGTTTGAATGAAGGTACTTGGGGAATTGATGATGGGGATCTCTACTCACGGCATGGGAATGAAACCAAGAGGAATATGTCGACTCAAGGTGTTTCATGGTGTGTGGGGGAGTATCTCAAATCATAGTTTTCCATAGGTGGAAGGTGGGTGCGCAATGGAAAATGTCGACGTCCCGGCCTGAAAAGTTCACGGTGTGACTCTCCATTTTTCATGGGGGTTAGTGACGGGGGTTTGGGGGCACAGCCCCCACTGTATGGACTAGTGGGCGCGAAGGTAGGAGCCTCGCAAAGGATAGGTCTTCACGAAGTAGCATTGCGAAGCAAAGGGGCACGGGGAGCATGATGTCTCGCGAAGCATGGACTCGTGGAACATCGGCTCGTGGAGCAACATCACGGGGAATGCACTCACGGAGCATGGGCTCGTGGAGCATCAACTCGTGGAGCATCAACTCATGGAGCATTGACTCGCAGAGCATCGACTCACAGAGCAGCAACATGAAGGAAGCTGCTCGCAGAGCAGGGACTCGCGGAGCAGCAACCGAAGGAAGCTTCTCGTGGAGCATGGCCTCGCGGAGCTGCTTCGTGAAGGAAAGCGGAGCTCCGCAAACTGGGATTTCGGCAACCCAAGTGGTGGAAAAATGGCTATCTAGAGAAGGGGGGAAATATGGGTATTTATAGGCAAGGGGTTCCACGAAGCAGAGCTCACGCGGCGTGAAGGGGGCTTCGATCGCCTCGCGGCGGGTCGCGAACTTCAACCGGGTTCACTAAGGGCACCGCCTCTTCTGCTTCGCGGCGGGTTTGTGAATGTCAGGGAATTTGTGGAGCGTTACTGCCTCTGGTGCTTCGCAGCGGGTCTTCATAGTGGATCGCGAACGTCAAATGGGTTCTCGGATCTTCCCGCCTCCTCGCTTCGCAGTGGGTATTCGCAATCGCGGAGGGGGCTTCGCGAATGGGCTTTGCGAACCAGTTTTCCAGCCCAACTTCAAATGTCCATAACTCCTAATACGTAACTCCGTTCGGTCCCTACGACCTACCAAAATCGATACCTGCAAAAAGGGATAGGATCTTGGATCATGTATGGAAGCATTTGGAAAATTTTGGGAATGATTTTTCTAGTTCCAACAAATATAAAATCCTTCACTGCAAAATTATAGAGTCCAAACCAAATCTTATCAACTATGGTGGAGAATCCAATTCCATATTTTTATGATAGGAATCATCATGCTGAAAGGAACTAGGAATATCACCTCCCACAAGGAGATCAAGCTTCATGTTGTGAGGGAAATCCATTATTCAAAAGAATCCCTAAATTCCATCGTCATCACAATAGAGAGCTCCCGAGACCCGCATCCTCCACCATTATATAAACATATATAATTATATATAAATATTCATAAGGGTGATAATTACATATTTCCATGTTAGAAATGATGTCATTGCTGGTATGGGAGTTCCTCTATGAAGGGAATGAAGATGGCACATAGGTCTCAATTCTTAAATGGCAATCCTACACTTCCTTGGTTCCAAAATTATCTCTAGAGGGCCCTCTTGAGTGTCATCTAGGATTCCTAATGTTTCTCTGTGTAGTATTAAAGGGTCCCTAATTCCAGATGGGAAATATGTTGAGATTCCAAATCTAAAAGATAAACCTGCTTAGCATCCTCTGGCATTTTTAAGGGCTCCTCCGTTGGTAGGACTCTCAATAAATGATCATCATCTCATGTTGAATAAATCCTAGAATATTTATTAAATTGAATATATATGGTTAATAATTATTTAATCACTCATCTTATTTTCCCTAAAGGTGAGAAGTCATGGAATTTTGATGTTATTGTTCATATAATTTCATTCCTTTGGGGTTTTTGGAATGGAAGTGTATTTCATCAGGTAGAGGCTTCTTCCAATGTCTGTTTCATTCAGATGAATCACAGATCTAAGTGTGGCCCTCTGGTTCCCTGGTTTTGATGTCGGGAATGCTCTATCTACATTAATGTATATTGGAGTTCAATGTGTCATGAGTTAAGAATGCCTTTTCATAGGTATGGGTCAAGTTGCACGACCTCGGTTGGATTTTGTGGAATCCAAAAATTTTGAAAGACATTGTTGTAGCAGTTGGTCTTCCAATTCATTTGGATAAGAAAACAGAACAGGTTAGGTATGTATATTTTGTGAGAATACTGGTTGAGGTTGATTTGTGTTCTAATCTCATTGACAATGTGACTCTCACTACTCACACTAATGAAATTCAAGTCAGTTCAAAATATGAGAAGTGTCATGAATTTTTCCAATCCTGAAAATTTATTAGCCATTTGGCTTAGAAATGTAGGAGGAAAATATCTGAATTATTTGGTTTTAAGGGGAATCCATATAAGTTCTACGATTCTAATGTTAAAAAAATCATATAGGCTACATGGACATCCATCCTTAGCCATGCAATCCATATTAAAGCTAGTGGATTATCAAGCCAAGTTTGCTCGAACCCAAGGGGATTCTACCTACAAAGATCAATCACTAGTGAAGAATGGGGAGCAGGAAAGGACTTACTTGGATGTTACAAGATATTTTTTTTAAATCTTGAACAAGGCTTCATGAAGGATTAGAATGGGATTGGTCCTCAACTGGCTAATGCATGGACTAATGTTTGTACTTCCTATGTTATTACACTCAAGCAAGCCACTTATGGAGGGTTTGTTTCCCATTCTAGAGTTGATGGTTTGGGGATGGATAACATTGATTTGAGGTGGGTTGTTGGAATTAATGTCTCTAGTGATATTGTTGTTCGACAAGCTAGTGCTAAATGTGGAAGGAGGGCAGGATGTGTCACATCATCAGATATGAAGGCGTCATGGGTAGATAGTCCAGCTGATGAGGAGGCAGAGATACACTCTAACCATGAGGATGATGTGCAAGAGGATTTTGATCATGACCTGTGGGAAGATTTATTAATTACTACCAATAAGAAGGGGAAGGATAATGTGGTGGATGATGAGGGATTTCAGTTGGTCATGCCTAGAAAACTCAAGGCTCCTTCACCTATGCATAGACAAGCCTCAACTATGCATCTTGTGGGGCATGAACAAGATATGGTTCTCAATGCTGACCCCAAATATGTTTAGGAGGAGTTTTTAAAAGGGGTTCCATGGGATCCCTTCAAGTTGTGATCCTAGGTAACTTTTCATGTAGGGAAAGGGTTGAGGAATCAAACAATCTGGAAATGGGGTAGAAAAGTGAGGAGGCTGTAACTATTCCACAAGACCCAGGCACTAATAAAAATAAACTTAACTTGCCTAATATTTTATATAGATCTCATAGAAGGGAAGTGTTCTGTGAGTTTTTTGGAAATTCCCATGGACCTCTTCGTGTTGAAGGACAAACCCCAGATATTGATATTGTCAAGGACATAAATAAATATGGATCTTCAATGTTAAAAAATGGTTTCATGGGATGTTAATACATTGAGACTGATGATAAGGAATACAAGCCATTGGGTATGGATAATTAGGTTGATAATTTGAAAGTTTCAATGTGATGGAAGAAGGGAAAACATCTGAGAAGTTTGAGTGGCCCTAGAGGAAGGAGTAGAGGAAATAAAAAAGGTGATGGTTCCAACCCTTATGTCTGTTGTGGCATTATTCCATTTTTTAACCTTGAAATCTCTCATCTTTTTTGGCATGTGTACTCTACTTTTTATTAATAAATTTTTTGAGACCATGAGTTTTAAATCACGGATCTCCCCATTCTTAGTACAAATATTTATAATTATATAAAAATATTTTTTAATATATTTATTTATAATTATAAAGATAAATAAATAAATATATAATTAAGTAATTATAAAATTATAATATATATATTTAAATAATAAATATATTTATTATACTTATAATTATATATAATTATATATTAATAAATATATATATAATTATAGGAAATGATGGTGGATTCAGTGGGAGTGGAGACGTCGGTAACCTCGGTGAGCCCATGGTGATTTTGAGTTAATTCTCACGTGACGGGCTTGGATGGCTGTTATCATCTCCAATTCATTGGTGGATGAGTTGGGATCTGACTACCCTATGGTTCTAATTATAGTTTCGAGCAACAATAAGATTCTAGGAAATAAGGAGCCAAATCCTAGGGTTCCTATTGATGTTTCGGGTGTGACTCTTCCAGGGACTGATGTTCCTGATGAACTTCCACCAGTTTTTAATGGTAAGGGTTTTTTGGAATGCTCAGTTTTAAATGAATTAGGATTTTTTTCAACATGGAGTGAACTTAAACTATGATCAAGTAGTGTGTGGGAATCCTGGTGACTTGAATCTAGATCCATCTTTGACCTCAGTTGTGCTTGAGGCTTCACATGATCCGACAACTGCTCAAAAATGCAGGTCATTTGAAGGAATTAGGAACTCCCTCAAATCGACATCCTGAAAAATCACAAGGAAATGGGGTATGACCTTCATTGAAGATACTCAAGGAATCATAACATATAAGATTAAGAAGTTTAATAATTGTATTATTTCTCACATTTCCTTGCAAATCCTCGAATCTCGTTAGAGCCTTTCTTAGCATAGGAAAAATCTCATTGATATTTGGGGTTTTGATTGTTGGCTACTCACCTCACTGGGGAAGGGTTTATTTCAGTTTGTTTTCCCAAATTTAGATATGGATTCAAGAGCATGGGGGTTTGGTCTTGTGAATTTAAAACCTAGGGTCCTTCATATTCAAGATTTGTATCCTACATTTAATCCCTTGAATGAAAATAATTCTTTAATCCATATTTGTGTTAAGATTTATGGTATTAGATGGTTTCTGTGGAATCTATAGATTTTATGGGAGTTTTATTTATCCATAGGTGTTATGATCAATATGGATAGGGAAATAGAAAGGGAAATGTATGGCCATTTTTCTCGACTGCTTGTGGAGGTTGACCTCACTTCCCCTCTGATCAAAATTGTGGTGTTGTATGCTAATGACTACAAGTTTGATTTAGACCTTGACTTTGAAAATGTTCCAGATTTTTTAATGGGTTTCCACAATATTGAGCATGTATATGGTATGTTTATAAGAAGGCCTACTTGTAGTGCCTATGGGATGAAAGGGTACACGGCTGAAAAATGAAAGAGATCTATGAAAGACTCCATAGTTAGAAATGACAAAGATAATGTTCTTTAACAACATCCTGTGGGTGATAGGGGTGATTTTCATATGGATGGTGGTTCCCATATTTAAGAAAAATACTTGCCTATAAAATTACAGGAGGGAGAATATTTGAATGATCTCTACATTGTGAAATATGGGGTGGGCCACCTTGGTCATACACATGACTCAGGTCCTTCATCTTTAATTATTGCAAAGGAAAAACTAAATTTTAATGATAGATATAAAGTCATGAAGAGATATTGTGTAGTTATAGTTATAGGGGAAGTTTTAATAGTGAACCCTGGTTCAATAGAAGGAGTTTAGGCTATTCATGTAGAACCTACCCTAAAAGAGGAGATTCCTAATGAGTCTCATAAGTGGGATGATTCAGTTAATGAGGATGATAATGATCAGTATATTCATGAGCCTTTCATTCAAGAAGAATTTGATCTTGACTTGAGGTATGATTTAATTTCATCTGAAAAAAGGATGGTTAAGGCTAAGGTTGTGAAAATGGAGGGCTTCCAATTGTCCATGCCTAAAAAGTTGATGCCTCTTAAAACTACACTTTCAGATATCTTGATTTAATGGGAACATGTGATTTCTATGGGATCTCATCATGGTGTGATCCCTCCTATAACAGCTAAGGAAAAGGGCGAGGGAACTGAGTCTCTGTATATTTCTACTTTAAACAAGTTTAGAGTGCTTGAATCCCATTGTGAGGATGTTGGGAAAGAAAATATTTCTTCACCTCAAGTGGAAAAACCTATGGATTTCTCAAAGGTTGATGTTATTCCAAACATACTACCATTAGATGACCTTTATTAGGATGTAGAGTTAGTAAAGACAATAAAACCTTTGATGGTATCTTGCATTGACGATGAGATTGATGATGGGGTGACTAATCAGATAGTTTACAAATCCTAGAGATAGGGTAGGCTTCCAAAAGGATATAGAAGAGGATGTGGATGAGATGTTTGGGTTGTGGCATGAGGGCATGGATGAAGTATGTCTAACAGATCTTCTTTCAAAATTCAACTCACTTTAGAGCTGGAGAATATTAGGGAGAAGTACATGGTTATCGTTAATCATAGAAACTCACATTTAGAGTGTAAAACTTCTGATGATGATGATGACTCTGACCATGATTATAAGAATGATCCTAAATTTGTTTAACTCTATCTAGGGGGCATTGTTTTTTCATCTTTCTGGTTTGGTTGGGATTCTTCTACTGCATGTTTTATTGTGTTTTCTGTACTTTTGTTCTTTAATAATTTTTAAGACCGAGATCACTTGAGTCTTGAACATTCCTAGTATATATAATTATATAATTATATAATTATATATATAAATATATTTAGAAATTTATATATATCTAGTGAAATATATATATGTAATTATATAAATATATATAATTATATATATATAACCATATATAATTTTAAAGAGGAGGATGAGAGCGGTGGTGATACTTTAGGAAAACACATTTTGATTATGTTGATACTTTAGGAAAGCGATCCTTAAGTCATTTTTTATGTATATGAATCAACCACAGGTAAATATGATGCATGGTGTGAGTGGTATGGCTCCAAGTGTCTATTTTCAGATTAAAATGACATTTTAGTAAAAACCAAAAGTGACATACTCCAAACCAAGTAAACACATTTGAATTGGGTTGATGCATTATAAAAATAATTCATAATTCATTTGTGACATGTAGGAATCAACTATTCCTCGATCAGATGCATGACACCAGTATTACTACAAGTGTGCCTTTTTATTTAAAATTGACATTTTAGTAAAAAGGACAAGTTACATAATAAAAACAAATAAAACAATTTATATTATTTTGATACTTTAGTAAAATGATTCATTAGTCATTTCTGATGTGTATGAATCAACCGCACCTCAGTCTGATACACGATGTTCCCAATATAACTCAAAGTGTCTATTATTAGTTTAAAATTTAATTTTTTTCTCAAAACACATGTCACTCACTGAAAATTGATAAAACAAGCTCAGATTGTCTTGATAATTTATGAAAATGATTCATAAGTCATTTGTGATGTGTAGGAATCAGTCTCACATCAAACCAAAACACGATAGGACCATTATGACTCAAAGTTCATGTTTTTAGTTTAAAATGGAATTTTAGTAATAATATGTAACATACTCAAAGTTGAGAACACAAATTTGTATTTTTTTTTATACTTTAGGATAATGATCCATATGTCATTTTTGATGTGTAGGAATTAGTCACACCTTAATATGATGCATGGTGTGACCAGGATGACTCAAAGTGTTTCTTTTTTATTTAAAATCGATATTTTAGTAAAAAATACAATTGACATGTTCAAAACCAAGAAAACACATTTATATTGTTTTTATACTTTAGTATAATGATCCATAATTCATTGTGAAATGTTGGAATCAAACGCACCTCAATCTAATAAACAGTGTGTCTGTTATGACTCAATGTGTCTGTTATGAGTTTAAAATTGATATTTTAGTTCAAAATGAGTATCACTCACTAAAAACTGAGCAAACACACTTGGATTATGTTGATAATTTAGAAAAAATATTCATAATTCATTTGTGATGTGTGGGAATTAGTCTCACATAAAACTGACACACGATGTAACTGATATGATTCAAAGTGCATATTTTTAGTTTAAAATGATGTTTTAGTAAAAAAATAAGTAACATGCTCAAATTGGTAACTCACACCTTAGTGACGGGTATTTTGTGTGAGTTTTATAATCTAAATGTACACTCAAATTTCTCAAGATAAATTGTAATGAATCTATACTTTGGTCTACTCACAGCAATAAGGCTGTTTTTGAATATGAAAATTGATGGATTGATGTGTTTTGTCATTGGATTGTTTAGGTTTCTTCATTGGATTGGAATGGAGACATTAGTGATGAATAAATTATTATTTCCCAAACTATTTATACAATTTAAATGATTTCACCCACTTGTTTTTGTGTGTGAATATATATATATATATAAATAAAGGGATAGTGGGAAAAAATCACTAGGTGCTTGGGGGAAGGAATATAGGGGCAATGTCAACCAAGGACCAAAATAGGTCCTTAATTCTACTAAAGGACCTTCCATATTTTAGATTAAGGTACAGTCTAATTTTATTTAAAAATTCATAATATTTTTGGTCCTTCATTGAAATTTTCCATGTTTTTTGATCTAAAGTGACATTAACTTCTTGTTTAGGCCATGGTTCCATTTTTCAAAAAATCTAAACTTTTGTCTCACTTGGCCTTTTCTCCATAAATAATACTACACTTTTTTCCATTGATTTAGTTACATATTATTCTTCCCACACATTATATTTTCTCCACCACCACCACCACCACCATCATTAGCATAAAATTCAGAATGGCCACGCATCCTCCTCCACAAGTGGGAATTGAAGAACAGAAACACAATTGCCCCATTTAGAAATAAATTGAACTCCCATGTTCCAATTCCATGGAAATATCCACTACTCAAATGGAGGACCATCACCCCAAGGTTGAACACCATATTCACACACACCACCACCACCTAAAAATTTTCCACCATGGGGAAGCCGAATCTCTACATCCTCGCCTCTATCTAGCACTTATACCCATACCCCAAAAAGTTCACCATCATCATCGTCGGGATGACTTCCACCTGGACTGAATGTGGGAAGTGTATCCACATGAATTTGACCAAAAGGATAATATTGTGGTTCCCAATATAGGTGAGTGTAGGGGCTGGCACCAGAGGACATCTAGTAGGATAGTCTGACCCATGTGTAGAAGCCGAGAGAGGTAGAGGGAATATGAAAAAAAGAAGAGATGACAAGAATGTGACCATGAAATCATGTGCTTTCAAGATTATGATTTCATGAATGGAAGTACATGGGGATTTCATGAATAGATGTGCATCCCCATTGGGTGAGGGAATTTCTACTTTGTTTTTTCCTCTAAAGAGATGAAGGATAAGGCATGGGGTTTCGATTAGATCTCTCTTGGGCTAGGAATCATGTGCATTCAATATTGGTATCCTTGCTTCAACCCATTTGTGGTCCACAACACAAGAACTCGGGTTTGGGTTCAAATTCATTTCTTGAATTGGATATTATTTTATCCTTAGATATTGTTTGATAATTCTTCATCCATTGGAACTCTAATCAAGATCAACCAGGAACTGTAAGAGGCACCCTTTAGATTTTTTGTGATATTTATTATTGATATGGATCTCAATTACATTCTTATTTAATATGTCACACATTATATTGCAGAATTCAATTTTGATCTGACTATAAGTTATGAAAAAATTCATTTACTTTGTATTGGATTTTAGACCATTGGGCTTGTCAAGGAGAATTGATGAAAATAAATAAGTTGTACTATCTATAATTTGAGAGTCCATGACACTGCTTGATATAAACAAAGTATATAACGATCCTGCAAGGAAGATACTGTTACTCACACTGCTATAGATGTTTTTCATGATGCAATGGTTTTTAAAAATAAAATTGATGATGTTGGGCCTTCAATATTGGCTATTCAAGGGAGTAGGACATGGGATGATATTGCTGGAGAAGATCACATTGATGATATTAAGGTATCTTCTCATATTTTACCCTCTCATGGAAAAAAGTTGCCACCTTCATATATAGATGTTGTTTCAGCTCATGAGATTTTCTCCAAACCCAATAAGCATGATGAGAAAGTTGATGATCATAATAAAGGATGAGATTATACTTAAAAATAGGATACAAGTGTTAGTGTTGCGAATGGATTTTCAAATATTATTAAATCTAATGAGGGAACTGGGATTGTCCCACTTACAAATTTGGTCGAAGGATTAGGGGATTCCCATCCTCTGAGCATGGAGATGTTAATTATCAAGAACCACATGAAGTACATTTGGATAAGAAGGTTTTTTTTCTAAAGGTAAGATAAGAGTGGTGGATGAAGATGGTTTCCAAATGGTTCCTCCCTGAAAATATATGATATATGTGTTGGCATATAAAGTGTGACAAACTACTATTATTTAGGAAATACCTCTATAGGTGCAATTCCCACTAGACTTTATTACTAAGAAAGAAGAACCAAAAGGAATTTTTCATCAAAAGGCATGGAGATGGGGTAGACATCCAAAATGTCATGGCTGAGGATATGGTCGAGATGATTGTGATACTTCATGAGTACGTGGTCGAAATGTTCCTACGAGATCTTCCTCTAAGGAATCTAAGAGTCAACTTACTCTAGAGTAGTAAAACCTCAAGGGGGAGTATTTGGTGCTCTTCAATAAAAGGAACTCATAGTTAGAATGGGAAACTATTAATGATGATGATGACTTTTAGAATGATAATGGGAACGATCATGTTCTTGACTTCCAGTCTTACCTTATAGATGAGGGAATTCCTCATTGTGTGACCCCATCCATCCTCTTTTTATCTTTATCAAAAAAAAATCTAATACATTTTTTAGGAGAAGTATCTCCTATCTCATGAACCTTCTAAGTAATATTGAATTTAGTTTATATTACACATAGTAGAAGATAATGATTTGTTTTATCTTATGAATCCTCTTAGAAAATTATTTTATGAGGATGATGCTTTTAGTTAGTTATCTTATGAGCAAAAAATTTTATGAAAATCATCATGATTACTTTTATATTATTAGAATAATCTCTTTATTAGTAATTTCATGCTTTTAAGAGTATCATAAAGGGAATTTTCTAATTTAGGAAAGTTCAATATGTGCCGTGTGTTGTTTTTTCAGGAAGGAAATGATCTGGAGAAAAATATTTCTAACATCTCCATTGTATAAGTATATTCCATATTTGGAAATAATGGAAACATGCCATTAAGGGCCTATCTCATATACTTTTCATTGGATTATTCACTCATTTATTGTGATTATCTTGTATGCTCAAGTTGAAAACCCAAGAGGAGAAATAAATTGAGAGAGAGTTATCCACTACGTGAATACACAAAGAGAAATACAGAAACACACACGTATATATGAATATTATGATACTATTAATAAAGAACTCTTGTACATAGAAAAAATCTTACACAGTGCTCCTGTGCTATGCTTACAAGTCTATCAGTTGAAATCAAAGATCATCTAGAGTTGTGCTTTGAATATCATCATCTTCTCAGGATGTATCTTCATATGTTGTTAGTTTTAGCTTGAAACTATGTTTTGTAACAATTATTTAAGTTCATTCATATATATTTTTTACACTCATTGTAATTGAGTGTGTTAAGGTTTTGGATAAGTCTTGTAAAGGGAGATTCTAGTTGAGATATTCTGTAACTTTTTAAAAATTAAACAGTTGCTTGTACTCAGCTGGGGGCCCCTAGAAAAATGGTTTCTATAGTGAAAATAACCAAACTCATAGAGTAGAGTGTTAGTGGAGTGGACTAGGGAATTTATGTTCCCAAAACCACTATAAATATCTTTTTTTCAATCTTTTTATACTAAGATTTTATATTTCTGATTCCACCCATCAATAAGGAAAATATAGAACCTGAATACCTTTAAAAGGGTGGTTTAAAAGTAAAATTTTTGGAACTCAATTCACCCCCATCTTGAGTTTTCAGCTATCCATTATCTGAGACAACAAATGTATGGTGTAATGACATAATATTAACTTAATGGATTTTGATTATAATGCATAAAAGTTATTATTTTATCCATTTCCATGTCATGTTAATTCTATGTATATTTAATTAAGTGAGTAACAATTTCCTTGATAAAATATTTATGCATAATCCTTCAATTTTAATTCCATATTTTCATATTTAATCCATTAATTTATGTTATTGTGGTCTTGAATCCATAAAATAAATTATTAACCATAAAAAAATTAATTAAAATAAACATGGAATGATCGTGAGATCTAACTAGTAGTTTTTTCATTAAGTGGAGAATAAACAAACTATTAAACCTATGAGAGAAAATCCTTGAGGGGGTTTGGACTCAAGTTACTATATTCCCCCTTTTTCATATGTATCTTCTAGTTTTGGTTTCACCTCATCTCAAACTTGAATTTAATAACCACGCCTAAGAGATCTATCCTTACAATGCATTTACTACACACGTAGGTGGAGGGAACTAGAATGGGGGGTACATAACAAAATTGTGGTCATGAAAGACCATACATAATAATGAGGGAGGGATGACTTACAAAATATTAATTTAATTTAATAGAAATATTTTCAAAAACCCTTGAAATAAAAAAATTAAAAGAAAACATACACATATAGGTCATTCTAAGACCATGATCATCTACTTATACAATGAATGCACATTTAAAATAAATAGATAGCATTTATTTTGATTCATTATTTTATTAAGATAAAATGCACATGAATTAATCTGACTAGTTATCAGATTAATCATTTAATTCATTTTATCTCAATCTCTATCCAATATGTCATGGAGATACCCATCCAGTATGATTTTAAATAAAATAAATTAATTAATTACATTTAAAATTTAATTAAATAAGTAAAAAACTTTCACTTGGCAGAAAATCAGAAAGTACATGTTCAGACTACTCATCATATATTCTGAACATATATAGTATACAGATATAGAATATAAATTACATGTTATATCACATAATTACATGGAATTTATGATTCAATAAATAAAACATGAAACAAATGTCAATTAACGTAGTGTGTAATTCTTTTAATGTGTGTGGATTAGTCAATATATTACGACTACACATGGTATGTAGTTTATATTTTTATGTTGAAATTAGATAATAATTTAATATCATATAAAACCTATCATATAGTGTGTGTGAGTCAATAAATGACACAAAAAACACATAATGAATAAGTTTAAGGTGTAATAAATTATTTTTTATTCTTTTCATAAATAGTTTGGGTACACAACATGTATATCCAGCTACATGTCATGTATCTTCCTCTTTATATGTATGTGATACACACCTAAGGACTAGTCATGTGTTTATGCATGGAAATTTGTGGGTTACATGGTGTTTATATCCAATAAACACCATGTGACATCCTTATTTCATGAATTTCAATCCTTACACATTGTCTAATTAATTCTCAACACGTATTTGACTGCACATTTTCACCACAAAACATATGGACTACATGAAGTGTGACCAAGTTACATGGTGTGTAGTCCCAAATTTTGTGTGCCAACCTGGCTTGGTAAATATGTGTAGAATTTCATGCATTGTTTTTCTCTCATTACATGATGTAATGAATTAATTTTTACCGCATCCTAGTGTAATGAAATTCGGTATATGACATACACATCGACAACACACCATGTAATCCCGTGTTATTTAGTCAGGCTTCTTGGAACCTCCTGATGGGCTCTTCAAGTGTTTCTTTATTTTTTATTAACCAGATCTGAGTTATATGAGTGATAAATAAATATAATATGAATATATCTAGACAAAAATATTAAAATAATGAATTCCTTAAAATGAAAACTTACATTTAAATACATAAACAATCAACAAACAATAAATAATTGTAAATTTAATGTGAAACATTTGATATCACTTGATGGTTCTAGATGCATAAAAAGAATCTATTGGGCCTATGAACATCTCATATTTTATTATATTCAATGGATCATTCTCAATATACATTATGTGAACTCCATGACCAACAATTGTTTTTTCTCAATAATATCGACAAATGATTTTTCTAGAACCAAGAGAGAGGATCTTTTCAAGTTAAATTATAATTAATTTAAAACAAAATAGGAAAGATTATCTATATATTTTAATATTTCTTTGTTTATAGTTTTTATCATTCTAACATGATCTATGTATTGTCATTGTATAGCAAGGATCCAAAGCAGAGCCCCTCTGGTTGTGATCCATGTGTGCTCCATTAATCTCTGAACAACACTGATGAAAAGATGATTGCTAGAATGACTGATTGATCATATTGAGTTGTTTTCCTCTATTTCTTCACATTCCTTCAAGCTTGAAGGAATTTCTCTTGTTATTCTCGGTCTTAAGAGGAAAAAGGATAAGGGAGACCATGATATGAAATTTTTGTGCATAATGATTAAACTTTATTTGATTAGCATAACAATCTATAAATATACCCATGGTTAGAGTTTAATTCCATTTAATTTCCCAAAGCCCCTTAACTATGAATTAATCCCCAATAAACCATATTTCATGTATATAATAATTAAATTATTATTTTACTTATGACATTCACAAACCTTCACAATGATAAAAAATTATTTTACAATCTGGTAAATAAATATTTTTTAACACCCCCAAAACTCAATTTGTTCACACTCTTAATCATTTTTTCAATTCTTAAATAAATATTTAAACAAATATTATTCATTCAATAAAATAAATATTTTATTCATAGTCTTTAAAATAAATATTTATTAAATATTCATGTAATTAAATAAATTATTCATTGATGAATAAATAATTATTTATCACCTTTCTAATAAGAAGATATAAATAAATATTATATATTCATGTAATTTAAAAATTGATCTATAAAATAAATATTTATTTAATATTTTTGATCGATTAATAAATATTGAATAAATATTATTTCCTGACATGGAGAATAATATATGTCACAATAGTTAACTAAATAATATTTAACTAAGATCAAAGAAAACACTTTATGTGCAACCCTGTATGTCTTTTCCTGAGTAGCATTAGGCAGACTTACCTAAAATCCAATATTTTTGTCTATAAACTGATCAAGACACCTAGAAAAGAAGAATATATGTCACAACTATAATAACCATATAAAAATTCTTACTGTGTAATATAATTAATCTATCATGATATCTCATCAAGAAGGTTTCACACCCGTTTCATAAACCAATATGTTTGATACGTCTTTTTTGACTATTTGAAAATAAATCATCTATAAATCATGACCATTAGAATTTAATTTTATGGTTTCATTTCAATCAATGAGTTGACATATTAATTTCCATAAAGATGAAAAGGACAAATTCTTCCTCAAATTATTCATTAATTATATATCTTTTGTGATGCACCCAACATACCTACCTTCATTGTGAATGTATTTCATCATGGTTTATGATAATAAATCTAAGTTCATGATTCATGAAATGCTTTGATAATGATCTTAAAGTATAAAGATCATTACACATACTCGTAGATAAGAAAATCCAATGACACATAAACATATGAAATTCCTAGTGTTATGTTTGTTCTCATAATCACTCATCTTGGAGATTACTAAGTGTTAACATTATGAGATGAAGTCTCATCCATGTATGAGTACTCACACCTGATAGTCGAAATGAAAGACTTGTGTTTTTTCATACTTTGAAATTGATAATAAATTTGAATTTTTACCATCAGATGCTCATTAGGGGTAAAATGTTCTTTTTAAACTATAAGATGATCTTGTATAATTTTTATGACCACTATATTTGTTCTGGAATATAGTTTTTAACCTATTATAGGAGTTTGGATGAAATCTAATTCATTCAAATTATCATGGAATAATTAATATTTAATATTTAATTAAATAAATATTAATTTATTCGCATGCATGTGTTCAGTGATATATTTTGAATGTAGAGTCATATTGATATTATATATTCATATTTGAGTACACAATGGAGGGTTGGGGGGTTTACTAGGTGAGGGAAAACCTTTAGTAGGGAAATGGGGCTGGGCCCGAGCCTCTTTTCTTTTTCTTTTTCTTTTATTCCTTTCCTTTTTCCTCTTATTTATTCTCATCCCCCTAGATTCTTGTGTACACCACCTGTGGTATCTCATTAGATGAAATATAGAGATAAAAGGGATAGATATTTAGGGATATGGGGTAATAATATAGGTTTTGTCGTAGAGCTTGGTATGAGTCAGATCATCATGTGACCATAGTAGAATGTGGATACGGGTGAAGCTTTGGCTGATTCCATCCAAAGATGAGTTATTTTTAAAAAAAATTTACCATAAGTACCCATATATTTAAAAACTTATAGTTTTAAGTTCTTATTATGACTTATTATGACCAAATATTAGTCAATCTATAACTATTGTGGAGAAAAAGGGGGTTTCAGGCCAATTACAGGGTTTCCCATTCAGAAATCCCGATCACATGATGTGTAGTTTAGGAACACATGTTGTGTGTTATTATTGTTTGAGGGAGATGATTTTTTGTTAGTACACATCATAAACTTGGATTAAAAATTGTATAGTTGTACTTGACCATGTGGATTAGTACATGATCAGATAGCTCGTGTAGGGGAACTTGGTTGTGTGGAGTACACAGTCATACCTTGTATGGGGTACACGTTTTGTAGGAGTGCATAGTTGGGAAGAATAAAATGGATAGGCCATTTTTGTAACATGTGAATTTGACCTATGTAGGTTACACACCATGTACATTATTTGAATTCATTGTACTTGGGGTTTTCATTCAATGTTTGACTGAATTATACACCCAGGTGGGGCTTTGAGAGTACACCTCGTGTACTTGGGCATACACGTTGTGTACCTTTTTCTTACTAACATTTTTGGGGTTTTGGGTAGTTTTACACCTTGGAGTTATAAGTGGACATAAAAGGATTCTATTTCAAGTATTTTTATGTGTATATCATGGTGATGTAACCCTTGAGGGGATTTGAGGGATCCTAAGACGTGTTTTGAGGATAATGAGATACAATGGGGAGGTTATTCCTCTAGTAAATGGTTTATGTTGTCTCTTGATAGTGACACTGAGATCACACCCACTTGAGTGTCATATTAATGGTTGGAGTACATGTAAAGGTATAGTAAATATTCTTATTTGTACTATCTTTGGAGATTCCCTAGATAGAATTATGGGTTTGTGACTTGAGGAGACAGATAGGTTGGACATTTGGACTAACATAGAGTGAGAACGTGATCTGATATGGGATTTGAACTATTTATCTATTATGATGTTTTAGTTTTTTTTCCTTGAGTACATCTCCCTTCTGATATATTCTATTTAGACTTGTAGGCCATGATATGTTAGAGATAGGGTTGTGGGATGTGTATACCCCAAGAGACTAATAGGTGATCGAGGATCCCTTATGGGATGCCTCTGCTTATATATTGACCTAGAGGTTCCCAAGAGGGACTCCATTATGGTGTTTGACATCTAGAGGATCCCATTTAGGATAACACAATTTAATTAATACTTACACGGTTCCCAAGAGGGATTCCTCTATTTGTGTCATGATTTCGAGGATTCCATGTAGGATTCCTCAGCTTACACTCTCTTTCCATGGATCCCAAGATTGAAGCCCTTATTTACCATTAACCTAGAGGATCCCTTGTGTGATTACTCTACTTTCTTCTATTACCAAGGATCTTAAGAGGGATGTATTTTCTTATGTGGTTAATTAACAGATCCCAAGAGGGATTCCTTCACTCATGTGAGGATCCCAAGTAGGATGCCTCTCCTGTTTTTGACCTAAGGGACCTCAGTGGGTTCCCCAGTGATTTACCAACCTTGAAATAGTGTGATATGGGTATGAGTATATATTTTAGCAGATGTAACCTTATAACCCATACTAAACTTGTTAGATTTATGGGCTATTATATAGGTGATGGTTTTAGGTGTTCAACCACCCTTACTCTTTAATTTATTATTTCACTTGCTTATTGTTGGTGCATCTATGATTTCCATAGTTTATTCCTGGTACTTGGTTAAGGATCCTAATGTGATGTGATCTATGTTTTGGATGACTAGACATACTTCTTAGGATATAGCTTTCAAGCAATACTTGGGTTCCCTATACATAATGTATTATATGAGCTCATAAGTTAAATGAACTTATATTATTCCATGAGAGATACTTGGGTTCCTTATACGAAATGCCTTAGACAAGATCATAGGTTAAATAGAATTATATAATTCCATTAGTGATACATTGGTTCCTCATATGGATGCCTCATATGGGATCATAGAGCAAATGGAATTATATCATTCCATGGGCAATACTTGGATTCATATATAGAATTCCTTGAATGGGCTCATAGGGATATCTATTATATTATGCTATGAGCGATACATGGGTTCCTTATATGGAATTCCATGGATGGGCTCATAGGTCAAATTGAATTAAATATTTCTATGAATGATACTTTTATTCCTATATGGAATTCCTTAGATGGGCTCACATGGATATATATTATATTATTCCAGTGGAAATACTTAGATTTATATATGGAGTGTCTTAGATTGGATCATCTGTCAAATGGAATTGGTATCATGCTTGATTGATATGTAGATCTTTTATATGACTTTTTTATACATAGAAACCTTGGTTACATACCTTGGGTCCCAATTTTATTTAAATATAGTAAAATAATTACAGTCATTTTTAGCACTCGCCTAAGAAGCTATTTTCGATCTAGATTACAGAATGAAGGATTGAACAAATTATATATGGATTGAATGGTATGATATTCATCTCAATGACTTATTCACATGATGTCTAACCAATCAGGTTCATGGACCCAAGGATCAACTGTGGTTTTATTTTATTTGGTTTATTCTATTTATTTATTATCTAGGATAAGCATATTATTTAAGCGTTCACTTATGATAACAGATTATAGGCTCACCATTAGGGGTTATTTAAGGAGATTTATTTCCCACCCCCTATACATGAACCTCAGTGTTTTTTCAAACCATATATATGATTTCAAGTTGAGCACAAATGTGTGATGGATATGGCTGAGGCCCAAAGTTGCATGATCCAAAAGAGCCTCTCGTGTGGGTTCTTATGATTGGGCACAAGTAGCTCAACAGTGTCTTAGAGACCAGGTAAGTAGAACCTTGTAATTTTATTTTTATTCCTTTTATTTAATCCTATATATGTGATAGTCCCATTGGGAGATCAATTTTGTATATATGACATGGTCGTTGGGCCTTTACTGTATTTTATTTATTATAGCATTGTTTGTATTTATTTCTTCCTCACTCTAATTATTCATTATTATGAATGTTGTTTAGTTATTTCTGCTAGTTTCTTACTCTTACATGAGGTAATAGTCTCTCAATTACACACCATAGGCCCTCATTGCTAATTTATATCCTCTAGTGTATGAGGAGGCATATTTGAGGCCTTATATCCAATTGGTTTGGCTGCTGTTTATTGAGTGAGTTAGATCAGGATGTGAAAAAGTTATATCAGAGGATTTTATTTTCCTATTATCTTACTATTTTGGAAAAGGTGGATAGAAGTATTAGGAATGTGTTAGATCTTGTGATGGATATCGAATTGGTTCATTGATAAAACTTGTTCTGGTAAGAGGTCCTGGTTTCCAAGGATATTTGATTTTTGTTCTAATCTATGATGTTACTATTGTATATAATTTCTTCTTTAAGAAGAATACATGTTGTTTGTAGGTTATGATTTATTATAGATTTATGGATATCAATCCATTTGCGATTGGCCATTCACTAATTTTCACTCTTGGAAAACAAAGGCATGAGGAGTCTTAGGCATCATATTTTCCATGTAGGGTCCATTTGTTATAGGCCTGCTTGTGTGTGATTTTTATGAGGAAATTGGCCAATTGTTTAAAGTGTCAAAAAACCTAAATGGTTTTTTCCTATATATGTTCTTGGTGAAAATATACTCAATTTTCCTGACTTATATATATATATATATATATTTCTTTCTTACAGTAGTTCATGTGGATCTATAGTGAGACGTTCGATAGTGAGGATAATGACTCATTCCTCATGAACAAGAGGTATAGTGACCCTAGTAGGTCAATAGGGAAAATGGTTTCTAGTGATGGACCACTCATGGGGTGTTGTTACTTAGGTTTAGTAATTTAAGGTGTCAATAACTACCTATACATTGTTTCCCTACATAGATTGGAATGGTATTCTACTTAACCAAATAGTGTTTGTGTGTGTGTGGTATGACAGATATGATTAAGAGGATGTTTTTCATGTAATGTTGACCCTCATAGGTCAATGTGGGTAGTATATTCCCTTTTAGTAGACCCTTTGTAGAAGTATCCTCTTCAGGTGTGGTTAAATAAAGGTACATAACAACATGTATGGTGCTTTCCCATCTATCTTTCTACAATATTTTACTTAAAAAACCTTTCATTTATGGTTATTTAGATGGATTTTCTAGTCCGATGTTAATTGGTATGTCAACATTTATAGTAAATTGGAACCTCAAAGGGGTATCAACTTATACGGATACCTTATGAGGTTCAATTTGTTATCATTTTAGTTGATATTGTGACTCTCCAAGGAGTTGTTCCTTGTGAGGATACTTAGAGAGGATCAGGGCCTGGTAGGATGATGCTTGATAGGTGATTCCTTAAATGTTTATGAAATTAGAATCCTCCCTCCATTATGAGTTACTAGTGGATGTCACTTAAATGGGATTCTAATTAAAAATTATATGGTATTTTCCTCCATAACTTGTAATTGAAAACTTTTATAATTAAACTCATTTTGATTGGTTTTGACTCTCATAGTTCGATGGTCTCTAAAAATTCCTTATTTTTTACCCATTTTAGATAGAGTTTATAGGCTTGTTAGATGCCCTTATTTGAGACGATAGCACAAATGATGCCCTGTGAGATGTGACACTGGTGATAGGTTGACTTACGGGATGGTTGGTCGGACCTAGTGGACTTGTTATGAGACTTGATCGGTAGGGATAGGTGGAAGACCTAGAGACCCCCTATTTATGCTTAGACCCACATTAGTAAACATTTTTTTATCAAGGGAAACCAATGAGAGGGGTTGTCCTGGGTTTATAGTTTCCTATTGAGGAGATGAGCATGGTTGTATGCTCTTGTAGGGACCGATGTATGAAATATGATCAGGTTTTGTGATATTGGCATGGTAATGCCTTTGGTTTTAGAGTAGGCACCTAGGTTGCTTATGTATTGAGAATAAGTTTGAAAAGATGGATTATTCTAGTTCCTGGCCCTGTCGACCAATAGATTATTTTGGAAAAAAAATTATAGTGTGGGTGGATGCTCATTTCTAGAATGATTTTCAGTGGAAGGCGGTCATGGAATAAATCACAGAATAAGTAGGTTTCTATTTTTAAGAGGAATTACAAGGGAGATTCTGGATTAATGATATTGACATGTCGTGTAGCTCGATCATCTTGTCCTTTTTGATGGATGACTTGAAAGAGTTTGATCCAGGTCTTGTATTCAGTGGTATGGTATAAAACACCCACTGTTCTAGGAAATATAGTAATGGTATGCATCTATTACACGTGGAAGTATTTAAATCAAAACAATTGGTGAGTGGTCATGTGTGAGTTCAGAGAAAATGTTTAAAATGAACATTATGGGCATGGTTTCCTTGGAGTTGTGATAAAATGATAAATTTATCTCTATATTAGATAAAATATTATGAATAAATCAGTTTTTGTGACATAGAGGATCTGGAAAAATCATAGATAGGTTTGACTAGATGAGGATCATGGATTGGGAGAGCGATACCTTCATATTGATGGAATATTAGTGCACTATTAGTATAGATATGATCATTATTAATATCTTGACATTGTCTTGAGTGCGCTGGGAGAGCATCGACTATGCACCGAGCATTTAAAAAAAGTATTTTTTTTGGTTTGATGAGGGGACTCCTTTGGAGTTGCACTCAAGGAGTGGTATAAGGTGAGACATATAGTGGGGAGCACACCATTGTCTATTGAGGGTGGTGACCCTTGTTATGAGTTGAAATTCAATAGTTTCCATCAAAATAATTATTAGGAATTAGGATCAGGTGATTTTTTGATGTTGTGGTTTTATTCTCGGGATAAGAGGTTATAGTCATGCTAGTTGATGTGTTTGGTGATGGAAAAAGCATGGTCTAATGAACTTGGAGTTTAATTGTGAGGTAATGATAAGGAAAATACTATAGTGAGGAGTATGAGATCAATCACGGTTTAACATCTTCCATGATGTGAGAGAGTTGTGGGTGTTGTGAGACCAGTCATTGGATGGTCAATATAGCATAGTTGTACTGATGCTCTGAATGAGATCATGGGTATGATTTGACCAAAAAAGGCTTCGCAGTGATGAGAACATTTATGAAAGGGATACTGTAAAGACTTGTGTTTTTATGGACTGTGAAATTGAGAAGAAATTTGAATTTTTTCCTTTGGATGCTCACGAGGGGTAAAATGATATTTTCCCACTGAATATGATCTTGGATAATTTTTTTGACCACTCTATCGGTTCTGTAAGAGTGTACTTACCCTAGGATAGCAGTTTTTTAGAAATTCGAGCCATTCAAATTTTCATGGAATAATTAATATTTAATATTTAATTCAATAAATGTTAATTTATTCAAACATGTTTGGTCATTGATATATTTTAATTGGAGTTTTTAATTGAGATTTCATCTTCATGGTTGAGTTTGAAATGGGGGGTTTTTCCTAGGTGAGTCCTAACCTTGAGTTGAGGGTTGAGGTTGGTCCTAAACCAATTTTTCTTTTCCTTTTCCTTTTCTTCCTTTTATTTTCCTATTTTGTTTCTTCTCCTCCCTTTGGCTTCTCATGTATGCCCCCTGTGGGTTCTCCTTCACATTAACCTAGCGTGAAAAGGTAGATGGAGGGGGGGAGGGAGGGGGATAAAGATAAGAAATAAGAGAGGTGTTGCTACATAGCTTGAGAGAAGACGGAGCTTCATGCTATGATGATGTAATGTGGATACAGAAAATGATTTGTTGGATTCCACTCAAAGGTAGCCCATTTTTTCAGTTTTTTCTTTAAATCCCCCTTTATTTTCTTCTTTCTAGTTTTAAGGCACTATTATGACTACTTATGACCCCCTTAGATTTGATCTATAACTATTATGGAGAAAATAGGGATATGGGATGATTACAGGGTTACCCCTTCAGAAATCTAGATCACCCGACATATAGTTCAAGAACACATGTCATGTGTTCTTTATTTTCAGGGAATATGACTTTTTGAAAGTATGGGTTGTGTACTTGGAGTACATGTCTTGTAGTCATACTTGGTCATGAAGTCGAGTACATGGTCAGATATCCCACATAAGGGAACTTGGGAGTGTGAAGTATATGGCCAGAACCAATGTGGGGTACACACTATATAAGAGTAGCCGACCAGGTAGAAACACATGGACAAGCCATGTGTGGTACACGGGAAGGTAACCCATGTAGGTTACATTTCATGTACATGATTTAGATTAAATATACATGGGTTTTAAATTCCCAATCTATTTAAGTACACACCTAGCTGGGGATTTGAGTGAACATGTTATGTACTCAGGCATACAAATAATGTCTTTCTTCCTTGCCACCCTTTTGTGGGTTTTGGGTAGTTTTATGACCCATGGTCATAATTGGACATAAAATGAGTATGTTTTGAGTATTTTTTCATGAAGATCATGATGATGTAACCCTTGAAGTGATTTTATGACTTCTGATATGAATTTTGGGGAGAATAAGCTATAATGGAGATGTTCATCCTCTTGTAAATGATTTATTTTGTCTCCTAAGAGTGAAAATGAGATGAGGCCCACTTGAAGGTTGTATGAATGGTTGGAGGACATGGAAAAAAATCACTAATTTCCTCGTTTGTAGTATCCTAGGAGATTCCTTGGTTAGTATGACTAGTTCACAGCTTCAGGAGACAGATAGGTTGGGAGTTTGGGCTAACTAAGAGGGATAAATTAATCTTATATGGGTTGTGAGCTATCTCTCTATACCGATATTTTATAATATTTTCCCTTGAGAACATATCCCTTTCTAGATATTTCATTTGGATGAGAAGTATATGAGATTATAGAGACTGGGTTATGGGATGTGTTTACCTCGAGAGACTAGTGGGTGATCGAGGATCCCCTGTGGGATGCCTCTGTTTATACCTTGACCAAGAGGTTCCCAAGAGGGACTCCTCCATTATGTATGACACATAAAATATCCCATATAGAACTCATCCATTTACTTATTCCTTATGAGGATCCCAAGAGGGATGCCTATGCCTATTTCATGATTTATAGTATCTCATGTTGGATACCTCTTCTTACACTCTCATTCCATGGATCCCAAGTGGGATTCCCCTGTTTACCTATTAATCTAGAGGATCCTTCGTGGGGTGCCTCTTCTTAATATTTTTACTAAGAATCCAAATAGGGATGCCTTCAATCATGTGTGGGCCTTGAGGATCCCGAGTAGGATGCCTCTCTTGTTTTTGACCTAGGGGACCCCAGTGGGTGCCTTGGTGTTCGAATGACCCTAAGATATTGTGTTAGGGGTCCAGGTAGATATGGTTACAGGTGTTTCCTTAGAACCCTACAACAAACTTATGGGCCTAATGGTCTATTACAGAGGTGATGGGTTTAGGTGCTTTTCCACCCTCCCTATTATATTTAGTCTTTCACTCAGTTACTTTTGATGTAGCTATTATTTTCCATTAGTGCTTCCTAGTACTAGGATGGGGATCCTAACGCGATGCGATATATGTTTGGGATGCCCAGACATAATATCTAGGATCTTGATTTCAAGCGATACTTGGGTTTCTAATAAAGAATGACTTGGAAGATCTCATAGGTTAAATGAACTTATATTATTCCTTGATAAATTCTTGGGTTCCAAATATAGAATTCCTTGGATAGGCTCATAGCTTAAATGTAATTATATTGTTCCATGAGTGATACATGGGTTCCTTATATGGAATTCCTTGGATAGGATCATAGGGAAAATGGAATTAAATCATGTCATGGGAAAAACCTGGATTTCTATATGGAATTTCTTGGATGGGATCACAGGGATATCTATTATATTATTCCATTAGTGATACATGGGATACTTATATGAAATTCCATAGATGGTCTCATAGGGAAAATTGAATTATATCTTTCCATGAGTGATATTTGGATTCTATATGGAATGCCTTGGATGGGTTTCTAGGGCTATCTGTTATATTCTGCCATGGGTGATACTTGGATTCTTATATAGAGTTCCTTGAATGATCTCATTGGTCCAATAGAATTAGTATCATGCTTAATTAATATGTAGATATTTTATATGAATTTTTTATACATCAACGACTCGGTTACAAACCTCAGGTCTCAGTTTTATTTATATAAAGTAAAATACTTAGAGGCATTTTTGGCACTAGATGAAGAAAATTTTGTGGATCAGGATTATAGACCCAATGAACAACTATATTATATAGGGGTTGAGTGGTAAGATATACATCTCAATACCTTATTCACAAAAGTTCTAGCTGATCAGGTTCATGGACCCAAGGATTGTCTGTGGTTTTATTTTATTTTTTATTCTAGTTGTGTCTTGACTATGATGAGAATATTGCATGATCATACACTTATAACAGCATATTATACATTCACTATTGGGGGTGGCCTATTGAGATTTATTTCTCACCTCTTGTGCATGCACCTTAGTGTGCATGTAGATCTTATATCTTCTTTCAGGCTGATCACAAAGGTGTGATGGATAGGAATGAGGGCCAGAGTTGCATGGTTGAGTAGAGCCGCTCGTGTGGATTCTTATGATCGTGCTAGAGTATCTCAATAGTGTCTTAGAGTCTAGTATGTGTTTCATCTCAAAGTTAAGAGTAAATCCTTGTTCTTTTTTTTATGTTCCTTTTATTTACTCTTGTATATGTGATTGGGCCAGTTGGAGATCAATATTTTTTGTATGACATGGTTGTTCAAACATTTACTACATTTCATTTGTTACAGCCTTATTTATATTTATTGCTTATTCTCTTAGATTATTCATTGGTATGTATGTTGTTTAGTTATTTATGTTGGTTTCTTACTTTGATATGAGGGAATAGTATCCCCATGAAAATGTCTTAGTCCATCACTCATAGTTTACAGCATTTACCATATAGGGAGGTGCACTTGAGGCCATGTCACTAATTGATCTGACTGCTATTTATAGAGAGAGTCTAGTAGTGATGTGACACAACATATTATGTGCCAAATCATATTGTTTTATATAAATGTAGAATAATATTTAAGAATATCACAATATTATTTCAAGGTTCTCATCTTAGTAGATAACTTCTACGATATTTTCAATGTGATAGAAAATCTAAGATATTAATACAGTAAACTCATACAGAACAATGAATGATATGTAATAAGATATTCTATTTATATTAAATTTTTTGAATATAAATGAAATATAAAGTGAAAATAGTTGGTTCTATAATAAATCCATCAATAAAATTTCATCTTTGCTATGCTACATTCCAAGTTTAAAAATCAATTACTGTGAGACTGTGTGATAAGTTGCACACTGGTTTACAAGCTGCTGCATTTCCATATTTTGATGATCAATGATTAGTTCTCCAAAATGAAAACCAAGGGGTGGATTCGAGGTGGCCCATCATGATTGGCTTTCTAAATTGGTGTTTCTGTGAGAAGATAAATGTAACAATATTCACAAATAAATTGTTATCCCCCATTTACTTAACTCATTAATACAAATACATAGCTTCCACCTTCAATTATCTTATTGATAACACACACCTTATTGACAAGTATTTTGTGAGAGCTTCCTAATCCAAACCTGCATGAATTTCTCAAGATAAATTTTTATGCATCACTACCACAAATCAGCACAAAATCAATGCATACTTTTATCAGTGCTAAATAGAAAAAATTGATAAAAGCATCACCTTTATCAGTACTAGATAAAAGAACTGATAAAGTTTGTTCTTTATGAGAGCTATTCCTAGCGCTGATAATATTTATACTAAAAAATATTATTAATCTATATATAATTATTATATTTATATTCAAAAATAATGTTTATTTATATACATTAATTAAAAAACAAAATTTTATAATTAATATAACTATTATATATTAAGATATATATTTTTAATAATTATAATATGAATATAATGTTTTAAAAATGTATTTTTAAGATTATAAATAAATAAGTATATTTAAATAATTATAAAATTTTAAAAAAAAATTAAAAATAATAAAAAAAATATTATATTTATAATTATATATTTATAATTATATTTAAATACTTTTAAATATATTTATTTATAATTATATATATATATATATATATTTCCAATGAATTGGTTCTATATATGTATATATATCATGATATAATAATGATATTAATGGACATGATTACTGTTGTTTATGTTCATATATTGATGTGAGAAGATGGTGTTCGGGCATCGGGAGCTCTCTCCCATGAATATCAATTAGGGTTCTATGTCGCCCTATTCTTGATCAACGATGGGTCTCTATCTCATGCATGGACGATTCAATGCTTACAAGCCTTTCAATACCGAATCTGAATTTAGAAAAACCCCTTCGCGAGAAGCTTTTTGAGGGTGATAAAGGAGCATCAAAGAGTTCATTCTCTTTCTTTAATTGTTTGGATGCCTTTACTATCCATCTAAAGGGGTGTGTTGCTCATGTTAAAGAGTATCAAGCTGTGATGTCAGAGAGGCTTGAATCCGGTAAGCACTACATTATCTCTCACCTTATTTCATCAAAAGGTTCCATTCCGTTGAAGGTCAATGAAGTTTTTGAATAGATTTCGGGTATTTGGGTATTCTCAAACTGACGATGTGTTTCATTGGGATGTGGGTTCTTTAACATTTTACCTTTCGAAGAGATGAAATTTCATGCATGGGGATTTGGTTCTCTTTCTATGAGGCTTGATTTTTTTCATATAAAGGAATGGTATAGGAGATTTGATCTGATGAATGTTAAGAGTTCTTCTGTGCAGGTTTGGGTTAAGGTTTATGGGCTTCATTGGATGCTATGGAACCTAATAATTCTTCATTATATTGCAAAGTCACTTGGTCTCCCCATTAATACAGATAAAGAGACTGCTAATGCAAGGTACGTAAATTTTTTCCAGTTCTTGGTTGAGATTGACTTATGTTCAGCTATTATAGATTGGTTGTTTTTATCCACTAAGGATGAGGAGTTCGAATTGATAATTGTTTATGAGAGGACTAAAAAATTCTTCTTGGAATTCAATGCAACTGAGCATGACCAAGTAAGTTGTAAAATACTGATGGTCAATGATAATTTTTCTATTTGTTTCCATGACAAGAGAACTTTTTCTAAGGGATGTAAGAAATCAGTTCCCTCTGATTTGGTTAAACAAAATGTGAATTGTGGTGTTTATAGGTAGCATGCCATTGATTATGTTGCATATCAACTGGTAAGTAATGACTTTCCTATTCAGAATTTTGATTCTGGGAAACTGGATACTACGCCTATCAATGATATTTCAAGGCATGAAGATAGTTTTGTTTTTCATTTCTAAGCTGATGAAGTTGGTAGCTATGGAAAAATGGTGATTTCTACTGTAAATGATTATTCATGGAAGATTTATGAGAATTCTAGTGGACAATGGGTAGGGGTTGTAAATTTAGATTGCAATCAGTCTACGTCACTTTTGCAGTGCTCTGAAAAAATAAAATTTTGGTCGGATATTGTTATTGTAAATGAAAAGAATGCAAGGGAGGGAAGTGATATTCCTAACTTGAATACACAAAATACTATTGGGTTGGATTATACTATTACTTTGGTGGATAGAATAGAGAATCTTGAGGAAGACATAATGGAAATTCATTCACAAGCCATGGAAGATGACCTCATCATGAATGAGAAGTTGGATTTAAAAAATAAATGTAATCATAAAGTGAGTTTCAATTCCTCAGTTCATTATAAAGATAATAGGAAAAACAATGCATTCTTGGAAAATGAAGGTTTTCAGATGATCTCGAGGAAGAGAAGTTCTTAACCTAGGCCAATTAAGGCTTCTGAGCAAATGATTTGGTAGACTTTGATAGTTATTAATAGATTTGGAGTATTATAATCTCCTAATGAGGAGTCAAGTCATAGCTCAACAGATAATTTGGGTATTGAGGAGGGAGACCATGAAATATTCCCCCCCCCCCAAATTAGAGACAGGGTAGGCATCCAAAAGGTCATGGTCGAGGATGTGGTCAGGATGCTACATCATGAGGGCATGGAAAAAGTTCTAAGGAACATTAGATTCATCTAACCCTGGAGTAAGAAAAGATCTAGGAGAAATATTCTATGATTTTTAACCAAGGGAAATCTCAATTGGATTGGGAAACTATCGATGAAGACGGTGATTCTGATCATGAGTTTGGGAGTGATCCTGTTTCACCTGATTTGTAGTTTTCATGGATGTGGGCATTCCTTGTTTGATCCCATCCATATTTTATTGTGTTTTCTTTAGTTTAATTTAATTCAAATAAATATTCAGGATCCTTGGATTATGGCTAGACCAACTTCATATAAGTGACACTATATGACCATAAGTTTATTTGTGGACATGATTGTGGTTTTCTATGTTAAAAATGTTAATATTACCTATATTATGATGTCACATGCATATATTATCATGAATGTTCATTTATACATTAAAACCCTTATTATTTATGCTTCCATATATGTGACGACTCATTTTTTATGATTTTTACTTTACTAGATATGATTCATTCATGTTATACCCATAAACTTCTCATGTTATTATAAATAATTATAAAATTACAGTAAATATATTTAAGTAATAAATATATTTATTGTATTTATAATTATAATTTTTTAAATATATATAAATAATTTTTAAATATATTTATTTATAATTATAATTATAAAATAAATAAATATTTTTTTAATGGTGGAAACAAATCCCCTTTATTAAAAACAAGAAAACATAGAGAACAAAAGATGTGTTAGACTTGGCTATAGCTCACATTAATAAACAGTCAAAGACCTAATTTTTCTCTAATTTGGATACCAATCAGATTCTCATCATCATGAATTTCATTCCAATCAGTTCTTCCATGCTCGTACAAACTTTCACAACCTCTAGGATAGAAGCCTCTCCTCCAAGTTTTCGCTTGTTGCTAGAGGCATTAAATGTTAGTGATCTCTAATTCAGAATTCTTAGCCTCTAATTAAGCCCCCATTCTCCTAGATGGGTCATCAAACATAATACCTTTAGACCCCATATTTATGGGATGTTAAGAAACAAAAACCTTTGATCCACCTTCATGAATATCCTCATCCACTTTCCCCAAGGATCGATATTGGAAATTTCGGGAGGCTACCTAAACCTAAACACCTTGATATTCATTATTAGAATCCTTGAGAGGGTCAAGTGCTCCTAAGTGGTTTGAATATGACAACTACATATTATTTGTACTTCCCATGCCCTGGGTATCTTTAGATGTAGTAGCATAAGAATATTTAGGAAGGACAAGAACATCTAACCTACCGATACTTGGTGAAGTCTCTATTTGAAGAGGAATTATAAAAGGAACCAGAGTAATTTCCTCTAAAGAGACATTAGAAGTAACCTGTCCAAAACTAACCGATGATTTGGACTTCTTGTAACTGAATGGCCCGAAGGCCTTCTTTTTTATTGATTTTCTGATAACCCCCCTTTCAAGGGATGAGGGGCAACCCTTACAAGGCCTGTAGTCTTGGGAGTTACATTGCCCATAGGCCTGGAGGCATTACATGACCCGTAGGTCTTAAGGAAATCATACAGACTATGACTACTTGAAACTGCTACTCCCCAGCATCTGCATCATGATCAGCTCTCCACCTTTGCATGACTATTCGGCTAGCATGTCCATGTGTAGGGGTGCAGAGGCACGGTACTGATGGTAAATTCCATTCTCTCTCATTCTTCCAAAGTCCGTTTAACCCTACTTTGGTGGATGTTCCCTGCTCTTTCCTCCTTTGGAGTGATTCCTTGTAGAATCTGTCTGTGCAACTACAAATAAGGTGGCCCTAAGAGACATGAGGTGGAATTAAGGCCATGAGCATGGATATTATGCAGGTTACCACCACAAATAATTTTTATGTACTTGATTAGATTCAGGAAGTGACTATCACTGACAGCTAAAATGGTGTTTATGTCCCCTATGTGGGCATTGAAACTCTAAAGGTTAATGAGTAGACTCTTTTGGAGAGAGATATTTTTGAGTTGGGGAGGGAAGATCTAGAAGGGTATTGGTAATTGCCTAAGATGTGGAGGTGGGGTCATCATCCAAAAATCATGGTTGAGGACACAGACAGGAGGACCGGGTTGCTACTAGAGGGTGTGGTTGAGGATGTGGATTATACGACTGTGTTGTAGCCCAAGGGTGTGGCTGAGGTACATCTTCTAGGACTCAACTCACCCCGAAGCAGGAGAAAAAAACTCACAGTCAGAGTGAGAATATACTGACGATGTTGGATATCCTAATCATGATTTTGATCATGATTATGGTGACTTTAGACATGTTTTTGCTTTCTATGGATGATATCTTGTCCTTTTGTTTTACCCCACAATTCATTTCATGTGTTTACCTTATTTTTTTGTTTATTTTTAATAAATGGTTAGGAGAATCATCTTCTGGCTAGACCTATTTCGTATAATACTATAAATAAATTTTTAAAAATAGACCTTTATTAGTGATAAAAAATTTCTGATAAAGATTAGTTTTATCAGCGCTTTTGATTTTAGCATTGATAAAACTACTCTTTATCAGTTATTTTTGGAAAGCACCGATAAAATTCTAAAGGGTTATTATAAAAAAAACCCTTACAATGGGATTATGTCACTCACACCATTATGTTTTGGTAGAACTAGAGTGTTTTCACTACCTTCACCGCTATCACTGGACCCTACTACCACCGCCAATCATCTTCCCGATGAATCGATCTATGAAAATATAAGGTATGTGCCACAATTTATCTTATTAACACCTCTATTTACTCAATCGCACCTCTCCAAACCCTATTGTGTTCATATTCACTTCTTCTTGACGAATTGAAACATTATCCCCAACACTGATCCACCCTCCATGACAGTTCAGAAATTAGGCATCATCTTTATGATTCACCACCCCTGCACATCGATCATTCCCTATGCAAGACACTCCATACATCATGATCCCCTATGAATCGGCTGCCCACCCACCACCCTATAGTGGACCAACCCAACACCCCTCCTCTTTGTTTTCTCTACATTATAGGAGTTTTATGCCACCTCATTTCCGCTCTATTAAACACTAGGCTTGACCTACAAATGAGACACACTAATCGAAATTGATCCCCTCAATCGTCATCATCTAATACTCACACAACACAATGAGATATGCATTTACCAAGATCTACATTTCTTGTGATTTTCAGTCCCACATGAATTCATTCTCCATATCCTTCACAACAACCCAATAATCTTCCTCACACAAAAAAATTATTAATTATTTATACTTTTATATTTTTATAAATTTATAAATTAATATAAAATTATATTTTAATTTTTAAAAAATTATTATATTTTTTTTACTTTCATAAATTTTAATTTTATATATTATAATTTTATACTTTTAGAAATTTGTAAAACTATATACTTATATAAATTATGTATTATTTTATAAAATATATGTACTTTTATATAGTTTTATAAATTTATATACATTTATTGATTATGCATATTTCTTTAAAATAAATATTATTTTATAAATTATATATTATTTTATACTTCTATATACGTATATTATTATATATACTAATATAGATATATATAAATTTATAATTTAAACTTTTATCCCTGTATACATTTTTGAATTTATCTATGGTTAAATTCTTCAAAACATTCATAAATTCACTTTTAGTGTTTAAAATATTTCAAAAAATGTAATAATTTATTTTTTTATTTGTGAAACCACTATTATATTCAGTAACTATATTTTCTATTATGAAAATGGTTTTCAAATAATATAGATTTTAGTTTTTTTTATTTTTACTATTACATCCAATAGTCATATTTCCATCAGTTATTTATAATGTAAATGTGATTTTATACTTCATTTATACTCATACAAAAAGGATTTTGATCCTTAAAAATATGAAATAAATTATCAATCGATCATTAATCCTTCATTATGATAGTTTTATGATTTAATTTTATAATGACTCATTTATTGTACCTTAAAATATTTTCACTCCCATTGAAAAAAAAAGTAGAGAAATGCTCAAGGGATTGTGTCTCAAACCATCAACAAAGAGAACATAGTTTGATCCAAAATTCTTCGCTATAATTTTAGTGCTTCCTAAACCATTAAATTTAAGTGAAAAATATTTTTTAAAAGTGAAATATCCTCCATTATATTTTTGAATTTCCTTAAATAAGTTTTTCTTCATCATGTGGGATAATAAAACACTTTTCAAGATCCAAGGATTTTTTTCCTTTTAGTTTTTAATTCCTCCTTAATCGCCATTTCTTACCCTTTATCACTCCTTATCTTTATAGATTTGGAGAATCCATTTTGTTTTAGTTTCTCTCATATTATTGTGAAATAATTATTGTAGGTATTTTTAAGATGATCAAACCTTCCATAAGTTTTCTCAAGTATATTAAAATAATTTTTCAGTATCACCTTTCTTCTTAGATGATGTTATGGTTGGCTTATTTAAGATTCAAATTGTATACCCCTTAAAATTTTAGCCTATATTTGGCAGGGGAAAATATATATTTCACCAAAATGTATATTCATTGTGTTTTCATACTCCTTAGTACCACCATATTACATTAAACAAAAAAATTCCATATCATTTAGAATTTTGGATTCTCAAAATATTCTCATTATATTTTCTTTAGATTTGAACTCCATAGATTTTTTTAATTTCTTAATTCTGATAATTTCTTTCTTTAACCATAACTTTTACCATATTCTTAGCCTCAGATTCCTTATTTTTAATCATCTCATTAAATTTTGGATTTTAAAACAATCACATGACATATAAATGGGTGTATCACCTTTATTTTGTTATTTCTCTACTTTCTTCACATTATTTCCATTTATTCAAATAACTATTTTTCCTTCTTCAGTATCCATGAAATATTTACACTACTAATTTGGATAATATTCATGTTTTTTTGGGTAAACACCATCATTTTCCATATATTTATAATTCTCTCTAATATCCTTGTTAGAATTTATCATCTCATACTGAAATTTATTCAAGGAATTTTTAGATTCAATAAATTTTTCCTCAAGGAATTTAGACTCCTCATTCTTGAAACCAAGTTTTCTATAGTAATATCAAAAATATTCCCTCTTTATTTAAGGATTTCATTATTATGGAACATATTACTTTTGAAATTTCGTTTCATATCTATAATCTATTTGAATTTTAATTTATAAAGAGATTTCTTCAAATCTTCATTCTCTTTTTTCAAATACTCTTTATCCCATTCAGGATTTCCATTTTCTTTCAAGTAATTCATGATCTCTGTATTCAATTGAACATCTATTGGAGTTTATTTATCAATTAAATATTTATTAATTCCTTCTATATTATTTGGTGTTAGCTTATAAGGGGATTATTCTCAGGTAAAAAAATGAAATAATAACTATCATCCTTATCAGCTTCATCTTCTGAATACTTGTTATTTCATTTTGTTTCCTGAGACTCATACCACAGATCTTCTAGACATGAACCTATGTTTCTTGAACTACTCTAAGTCGTAGTCATCCCATAATAGTGGATAAATTCTTTTCTAAAATTCAATTATTCATTTCCTTCAAATCATGATGAAATTATTTGAAACATTAAAATGCCCCACGAGCATATCCTAGTGGTTTCATCCCTTTGGTGGTATTTTGTAGGTCTTGATTTTGATCCCCCCCCCCATGTATATTTAGTGTATATTTTTATTTTTATTCCCCTCCCCACACCGATGTAATAATATTTTAAACATTAAAATATTGGGTTACACTTATTTGAAAGTCCCCTTTTGTGTATTTATTTATTTTGGAAAATATTAATATTATCAAGTCATATAGGATGTATATGAATAGAAAATTGATGGATTCCAATAATATGACAAAATAGTATGAATATGAGGTGAAATATTTAATCATGTTTTCAAAAGATCATGTAGATGGCCCTTCTCAAATCCTTTTTCTAGGTTTATGCTATTATTATTCAAGACCAATTAACCCATAGGTGTTGGAAGAAATATTGATCTATCAGGGAAAAGATAAAAGTTATAAATTTTGGAATAAACACATAGAAAAGGTGAATGTAGCTAGTGACTTGGATAGAATTGTGTTTTATATTTCATCAGATATGATTACATGTGTGTAAAATGAAGAATATTGTATCAAGGATGTGATTTCAGGTGTGAAGGATGATGAAGATTGTATTGAGGAAATTAAAATGATAGTTTAAGATGAAGTTCATGATTGTAAAAAAATATTTGAGTTGTTAAAGAGTTTTGTAAAGATGCCATTGTATTCTAGTTGCAATAAATATACAACATTGTCATTTGTATTGAGGATTTATAATTTAAAAGCTGGAAACATATGGAGTGACATCATTTTTACTGAACTACTTTCTCTCTTGAATGACATGATCATGTGATATAATGATCTCCCTAGTTGAACATATGATGCTAAATGGATTCTATGATTGATGGGTGTGATCTATAAAATAATACATTATTTTTTAAGTGACTATATACTATTTCTCAAGGGCCACAAATCACTTAAAGAATACTCAAAGTATGGTGCTTCTCGATACAAGAAATATGAATCAGGTCTTCTGAAAGTAGTATGGAAATTTCCAATAATTACAAGGTTTAGGTACCCATATAAAATATAGGAGACTGCAAGGAAATTGACGTGGAATGAAAATACAATAAATAAATATGGGAAACATCATCACTCGACATATTATCCTCAATGGAAGATAATTATAATGAGTATCCTAAATTTGGAAATGAGACGAGAAACCTTTTTCTTGTGTTATCTATAGATGAAGTGAATCATTTCGGTTTTCTAAGTAGAACTCATAGTGCATGGCTAGTTATGTTGCTAAATTATAACTTTCCATCATGATTATGCATGAAATGAAAATTCATTATGTTATCTATGTTTATATTAGGACCAAAACAACTGAGTAATGGTATTGATGCTTATTTGGCTAAATTTATCAAAGATTTAAAATTATTGTGGGATTCAAGTGTTATGTTGTATGATGCATGCAGAAATAAAGATTTCAAGTTGAGAGTCAAGTTTTATAGGATGATAAATGGATTTCTTTCTTATGGATATTTTTTATGATATAGCATTAAAGGAACATAAGAGTGTCCCATTTGTAAACATGGTACACATTCAATTAGGTTGAAATATTCATCGAAGACTGTGTTTCTAGGACATAAAAAATTTATTCCCTGAAGAAATAAGCACCGATCTTGGATGACATCATTCGATTGGAGTTTAAAGTAATGTGCATCACTATATCCAAAAAAAAGTGGTAAATTATTAAAATATAGAACCCTACTTTTGGTAAACCTTTTTTCATAAAACCATATGAAAACCATTTGTAAAAATAGATATTTTTTTGAATTTCCATACTGTAATTTTCTGTACATCTGATATTTTCTTAATGTTATGAATGTTCAAAAAAATTTATGTGGCGGTTTCATTTGAAATTAAATAAATTCATATGAAAAAAAAGGATAGAATTAAGGATAGATAAATTATTTACATAGTAATATATGAAGAGTTGGCGCTACTGAAGGGTGGAAATTTGACTTTTCTTTCTCTAGATTCTATCACTCTTTCTAGGTAGGAGAGATATCAGTTTTGTAACTTCTTAAATGATGAAATAGTTCTAGAGGGGTATTCCTAAAATATCAAGAATATCATTTCAATGAATGATTTAAAGTTAAAGGTTCTGAAATTCCATGACTCTCATGTTTTGATGAAAGATTTAATTCCTATAGATTTGTGTTGAATTCATTCCAAAAATGTATGTCATAAATTAACCAATCTACATTTCCTTTTCAAAGATATGTTCAAAAATGTTATAGACCCGATGAAATTGCTAACTATGGAAAAGAAAATTGTCATCATATTATTTGAATTGGATGTTTTCTTCCTACCAGCATTTTTTTATATGATGGTTCACAGGATGGTTCACCTGGTGAGAGAGATTTGAATTTTTGGTCCTATACATTTTAGATAGATGAACCCCATTGAACGATATATGAATATTTTGAAAGGGTATATCAAAAATCGAAGTTGGCAAGAGGGTTATATTACAGAGTGATATATTATTGAGGAAGACATTGAATTGTGTACTGACTACCTATATGGTGTGGAAATCATTGTTCTACCAAAATATCATCACACTGTGAGGCTTATGGGTGAAGGAATTTATAGAATAGATATTTTCACAATCAATATTACAGATCAGGAGTAGGCCCACATTTATATTTTTCATAACAATTTTGATGTTTCCCCATATGTTGAAATAGGAAAAAAAATTGTTAGGAATTTGAATCCATCAAGGGATGAAATCTAGATATCAAATACATATAATCAATAGTTTATAGGATGGGTTTGAGATCATATTTTTAAGGATTCTGATGAAAATATAGATTCAATTTCATAAAAACATTGATGGCTAGCCAAAGGACCAAGTGTGTATGTATTATCTTACAATGGTTATATAATTAATGGTTATATATTCTATAATGATTAACATGTTGAAGGTAGTACCATGAAAAATAGTGTATTTATACTTGTGGATGAAGTCATACATGGTTTTGGTACTAAGGACAGAAATCCAATTTATGTGAATATGTCATACTTTGGCATCATCAAACAAATATGGGAGTTGGATTATACATCATTTCAGGTGCCTATTTTTCAATGAAAGTGGGTTGATTTTTTTTAAAGATGGGGTTGAAGCCTCATTATTATTGAAACAAAGGAAATGACCACTTTTTTGGGTAGAAGAGACCCGTTACATGGCCCGTAGGTTTAGTGGGCATCAAAGTCCATTACATGACCCTAAAGGCCCATATTTTTGGCTCAAAGATCCTCCAATGAATAGTACTACTATAATACCTAGGATACTATAGTCATGATGCCACTATAGTATCTGATATAGTTTCTTCCACCACTATAGTGTTTTCAGTGTTATAGTCCACCACTACTATAGTCCTGCTATAGTAAATTGTTCTATTATCAACCAAAAACCACTGAAGGGTTAGAAGAAAATTCAACTGAGGAATACCCTTTTATTGGGATGTCATAATCATTTCATAGTGGTCCCAATGTATATGGGGTTTTGTATGTCAGAGGGGATGAAAATGAAGGGATTTGGATACTCAATATAGGGGTCAAATCCCTTCAACCTTTAAAAAAGATAATAATCAGGTTATATTTTTTTTGTAATATACATTTTTCCACCGAATGTTATTATATGTTCTCTACTAAATTTATGTAATATAAATTAAATGATAATAACTTCTATATATAATTAATTATGAACGTGTTGATACTCCCAATCCCAATGAACAATAGGTTTCTCAATGGGATGCTTCTCCCAGTGTAGAGGAACAGTGGCCTTCTACACATGTCGATGTTACCAATCCAGGGAAACAATAGGTTTCTCAACTTGATGTTACTCCCAGTGTAGATTAATAATGACCTTTTACCCATGTCGATTCTACCAATCTATAGAAAAAATATATTAATGAAGTTTAACCTAAGGAAATGGTAGACAATGAAGAAAAAATGTCACCGAAAAAATAGGATCACTATAGTATGAAGGTGTTAGCTGAAATTATTAAGGAAAAAAATCAAAGGCATCAAATTTGAGGTCGGATGGAATGTGGGTCGCCAGCCTATTAACACAAAAGGTCCATATTATGTAGTTTCATTGGGATCATCACTTTACAATATGTGTCGATTGATTTAGATTCATGGAACCATGTTGTGTGCATGCTTAAGACACTGATTTGGGAAGATATTATTGTAACATTGTGACATCATTTCATTATTTTACTAAAACATAAAATGATGAAACATTTACTTAATCTTTATCATGCCACGACCCATCCTAGTGGGGCTTGTTCCATGACTCCCCAAGCCTTCCACTAATAGGCCAGGGGTTGGTGACTAGCACTAAGTAGGCATATCAATAACATGAGAGGAGATAACTAAGTAACTTTACACACACACACAAATCTCTAATCCCACAAAATGATGAAATGTAAAAACAATTGAACAAAAAATGAATGAATACATCTATATCCCACAACCTAAGTATGACAGGAAGTAAAGGAAAGTAAAAAAGGCCAAATAAAAGCCCACCAAAAAGAGTTTGTATCACAAGTATAACATAAAATTAAAGGTACTAGGAATGCTATCTAAAACCCAAAGGAACACACCTCAGTCTGTTTGGTCTCACTAAGTATCAAATGGTCTTGGTCCACCTAGGACTCTATCAAAAGGTCAATCATCTGCACAAGACATGACACGTGTTGGAAAAGGCCATGTAGGGGAGAGTTTAACAATACTAAGTATGACACCCTGAAACCACAAATAAAACAAAAAAGGAAAGTATAATCATCTATAAAAAGGTATATATATAAAACACAGATAACAAGAATATTCATATGTAATCAATAGATACATATAGTATAGAGGTAAGACACAACCATAGTATACTAATACTATGATTCTAGCTTGAAGATTTCCTGAAGCACTCATCTAGGAGAACATACTCCTATGTCTAATAGCACTGATGATGTCTTCCCAAGAGGTCCTGCTCATCGGGTATCATCATGAGAATGAATATGCTGATAGTCTGAAGAGATATGATAAATATATGAGGATCAATTCCAATACCATGGGGTGATTCCAAAAAACTCAATCTAGATTAACCCTACTAAGTAGTGGATTGGTGCCCAGGTTGTTCTGGTCATGTTGATGCCAAGAAATCCACATAGGGCACAAAGATGAATAGGGGATCTCACTCTGGGCCTCTTAGAGGGATTCCAATGACTCAATCCAAGAAGTCTCACTGAAGGGATTATAGTCCTAAGAGTAGGAAACAATCCACACTAACCTTCAGGGAAATGATAATGGGAACAAATTATAATGAAACTTGTCCAAGATATGAAAGACAAGAGATCTAATCGATTTATAAAATAGTAAACAATGTGTAGTAGGGGACACATTCCATGTACCTTGAACCCGGATTCTCCTCATGTAAACAGCCCATGTCATCAAGTTGTGTTGGTATAGATGGATAGTACACAACATATCGGGGGTTAACATGTCATTTCCATATATCTGGGGCCCCTCCCATGTACTTAATCTGTGTTCCAGTACATGGAATCATCTTGTGTATTTGTTCCTATATATCAATACATGGGGTATCCCGTGTACATGATCCAAGCCTTGTCATGTGGGGGAATAAGAATCATGTAGGAACCTACTGTATTCTACATCTTTTTGATGTACTTCCCCAAGTACATGTTGATTCATCCAAATGGGGAGGGATACATGCAATGTAGTCAAGGACTACACACCATTTGTATCGGTTTTTTCTTAAAACTCTTCTTATTCCTCCCTCTCATTCCCGCAACATCGTCGCCTTGAAATAAGACTCCAATATCATTGGGATTTTTGGATAAACCTCATCTAATCATCACCGCGAATGAGCATTTCCATTCAACCATCAAATCTGATCAGAAAATGAAAATGTTCGTCTGAATCATCTTCCACACATTTCACTCAAAAAAATCGAGGGTTTCCAAACCAGTCCAATCCATTCTCCATTACCTCCATTACACCTCCATTGCATTATACTGATCTGGGATCTAGAATCTTGGATCTTTTCACCAAGAAATGCATGCATAGTGATCAATTCATCAGTAATGCATCAAACCATAGACCAAACGAAGAACACTCGTGATGAATGATGAATGGGGGGACAAAAGAACAATCAATCAAGATCAATGAACCTAGATAAATGTTTGTGTCAATATTGTTTCATTTACATTATAAATAAAATTGAATCATATTAAATCATAAGAAAAATCTCCCATCAAAATCTAGCAAATAAGCCCATCCCGCAAGATGATCGAATTGCGGATCAATATATTCATTAGACGGTCCAATTTTTTTTGAATAAATCAAAAATGGGGAATAAAAAATCAAAACACAAGAACTAACTCAACTCAGTTTGATCACTAATGAAGAACAGACCCTTATCGTTATTGTGGGAATGATTCATTAAATTTGAGGTATTTCGATCTTTGATCCATCAATGTTCGCCTGAGAGGATTATCCATGGTTCCCTCCAATTATTCTTCAGAGGTTCTAGGGTTATGCAGATAACCCCACAATTCTGACATAATAGTCTATTTAATGACTAAATATACACTATTTCAAAAAACATAATAAAATAATTTAGTCAAATAATTTTATTCATTTCTATGCCCACTATGACTTTTCCTCAAACAACTCATGTCAACTAAGTTTAAGTCGCACCTAGGGTAAACCCCATGTTCTGAACTCAATAGTGCCCACATGTTTATTATCTGAACACTCATTTAGATGCTATTCTACTTTTTAGGAAAACTATGTGTGCGTGCTATTTAATATATTTAATATTTTTCAACAATAATTCCAGGCACACCAAGCCTCAGAATTTCACTTTGTCTTAGCGCCTGGTCTCAAAATTAATCCATATAATATTTAAAAATAATACATGAAAAAATAAGCTACATTATATTCACCCCACATTTGGGCTTGATGTCCCCAAAAATCTAAAACAATGGATACTCAAAATTATGTGGGTACTGAGCATGAATTTTATCTTCATGCTCCCATATTCTCTCATGGAGATTCATGTGTTGCCATCAGACACACACCAAAGGAACCGATTACTCATGAAGGATCCTCTCCTACTGGTTCCTGATCTCTATTGAGTACTCAGCAAAGGTCGTTCCATCCTCAATGTCTATCTTGCCCAATTAAATAACGTGTGATGGGTCATGCACATTCCTCCTCAGCTGCGACACATGGGAGATGTCATGTACCTAGTCTAACTATGGAGGTAGATCTAAGAGATACACCACCTCACCAACACTATGAAGTATCCAGAAATGGAAAATGAACCTCAGAGATAGATTTTCTCCCCAATAAAATATCCATAATGCACATAGAGGTGAAACCCATAGAAACACATGGTCTCCATCCTCAAACTCCAAAGGCTATTGTCGCCTATCAGTATAAAATTTATGATAGATGTTTGAATTCATCATCCAGTCCTAGATGATATTAAACTTATATGTTATAGCTCACCCCAACTTTGGGCCCATGAGTACTGACTCTCTTGTGTCCGTTCAACAATGTTTTGATCTGTAGGGTCGCCCGTACAAGGCCTCAAATGGTGCCATACTGATGGTGCAATGGTAGATGTTTTTGTACACAAACTCCACTAGTGGGAGGTGATCCTCCCAAATATGGATAAAATCTAAAATTAAATATAACCACATGTTCTTCAGAACCTGAATATTCTTCTCAGTTTGGCCACCAGTTTTGAGGCGAAACGCCATGCTCAAGCATAACTAGGTAGAAAATGACTCCTATAATCCCTTACACAATCAAAATGTAAAGTGATCATCACAATCTAAAAAAAATTCAATGTAACTCCATGTATTCATACTATCTCCTGATCTTAGAGGCATCCCAAGTTCTCTACTAAACTCTAATCTTGTATATCTAGGAAGTGGGATTACTTGGGGAGTCGGTCTACGATCATCCAAATAGAATATTGTCCATTGAACATACGTGGTAAGACCATCATGACTTCCACATATTTCCCATACCACTTCTATTATAGCACCTCAAGGGGTTGGGTCAAACCCATTGTAACTTGGTGCTTAGCCTTCACTTTCTTACAAGTAAGGCATCGGGAGATGAATTATGCAACACATTTCTTCATCCCAAGACACCAAAACTGATGTCAGAGGTCCTAGTACATATTTTCTACACTTGGATGTACCACTAAAGGAGATGTGTGAAACTATATTAGATCCTCTTCCCACAACATCACTGGTAACATTTTTCATCCTTTGAAAATAATGAATTTCTCCCCACATTTTGAAAATCCATCAGGAGCATGCCCTGTGGATATCTGAGCACATAGGGTCTCACAGTCGACATCCCTAGGTTGTACCTCTCTGACTCAATACAAAATATGAGGGGTAATAACCATTTACTAGAGGTAAAATACTCTATCTCCATCCATAATGGATAACTACAATGAGGTCAACCACTTTGATTCATCATTCAATAACTACGAATAATATCTCCTACTGAGAGCATGTAATTCCACGTACCCCTTCCCATGATTATAGACAATTTAAAAATCATAATCCTAGAAGAACATTATCCACCGCCTCTTTCTCAAGTTGATATCCTTATAAGAGAATATATACTTGAGAATCTTGTGATCTAAGTAGATGATAAACTACTCACTCACCAAGTAGTGTAACCGCATCTTTAAAGAGAAGACTACCACTACTAACTTAAGATCATGTGTTGCATAGTTATGCTCATGTGGTCTCAAATGAAATGAACCATAGGTAGTCACCACTTTCCTTTATATCAAAACACAACCAAACCTAATTCTTGATGCATCATAGAACATTACGTACACAACACCTTCCTCCGAAAATCTCAAGATGGGATCACTCGTCAAAATTTTTCTCAACTACTGAAAAGAATAATAGAACCTTTCCATCCACACAAATGGATTCCCCTTTCAAGTAAAATTTATCATGGGTGCTGATGTTCTGGATAAATTAGTTATGAATATTCGATAATATCCTACAAACCTAAGGAAGCTCTGCACCACTATCACATTCATAGGTGTCTCCCAACCAAACACTACCTTGACCTTGGCTAGGTCCACTACCATACCATCTGCTGAGATAATGTGTCCCAGAAAGTGGACTGCCTAAATCCAGAACTGGAACATTGAGAGATTTACATAAATTTGGTGCTCCTGGAGTATTTCCATGACTATATTTTAAGTTCCTTGTGTATACCTCCTCAGATGTTGAGTGCACATGGATATCTTCGATGAAGACTACCATGAGCCGATATAAGTAAGGATGAAATTTATGGTTAATGAGTCTCATGAACACTTTTTGGAAGTTAGTCATTATAAAGGGAATCACCATGTACTCATAGTGAATGTAGTGACATCTAGATGTCATATTTGGTATATTCTTAGCTCATACTCGCAACTAGTGATAGCCTAACCTGAGTTCAACCTTTGATAACCATCGTGCCCCTATCAACTGATCAAAAAGGTCATAGATCCTCAGTAGTGGATACTGGTTCTTCATGGTAACCTAGTTCAAGAACTTCTAGTTCAGAAACAACCTCAAAATCATGTATTCCTTCTTGGAAAACAAAATTGGGGCTGCACAGGTTGAAAGACTGGGTCTAAAAAAACCCTTCCTCTCTAAGTTCCCCAACTGCACCCTCTGCTCGTGAAGCTCTGTGGGGGCCATCTGATATGCTGTCACATATATCGATGTCATATCAGGGTGTAGATCAATGAAAAATTTTATCTCTTGGTGGGGAGGTAAACCTGGAACATCATCAGGGAAGACTTCCTCATACTCTGCCACTACTATAGGAAAATGGGAACTCATAACATCCACTGCACCAAGGGTTAGTCTAGACAACTGATATGTAATCTGTTGTACCTTCCTATGCAAGAGTATATCCTACATTTCTTGGGTTTCCTTTTCACCATCAAAATAACCCTGGTTCCATCACTGTGGACACACCACACCCTTCTCCTAAAATAGTCAATCTAGACATGGACTGTAGATAACTAATTCGTACCAAGAATGACATCGTTAGGCCTCAACGCTACAACCAAGAGATCCCAACCAAAACTCTTTCCTCTTATAGTCTGATCACACTGTTAACATAAGTGTCTGATCATCGAGATATCTCCAGTATTAGTCTCCAATTGTAAGGGTTGAGTCAATGGTTCAGCCATAATCTCTAAGTATCGAATAGGATATGTGGTGAGAAAAGAGTGAGTGCCACCAGTGTCTATCAATACTGAAGATAAAGTAAAAAAGATAGATATCGTACCTAAAATTATTCCTAGAGACTCTAAGTCATAAGACTCAACCACTTTCAGTTTTCCCCTCCCCTGTCCTCCAGCTCCCTGACCCTCGCTTGGACGACCTGGGGGTTGTGGTGGTAACATGTCAAAATGTAGACCACCTCCCACTACTCTCCCACATCCTCTACCACATCTGCAACCCTGCGAACCTTCATGATACTACCATTATCTCTGACACACTATTCTATCTGAGGTTTCTCTATCAACTATACTGTGGTTCAGGAAATCTCGAGCGAGGTGTCCCCTGCCATCACATGAGTAGCACCGTCTCTCCCTGGGCTAACTGGACCCACCATATGAGCCTTGAGTTGTAGATCCTATATACTGGGACCTCCTCCTAAAATGTATCCCTCATCTAGATCCCTAGGAATGACATCAACTCTCTACTATTGAGGTTTATGCTCCTGCTTTCCCACTGCTGACAACTTCCAACCGTAACTTCTCATCCAAGAAACTCTCAACCACGAAAGCTCTCTCTCACACCACAACATAAGTAGTAATGAACATAGGGATGAAATTGGATCATATGTATATACAGATATCTCACTCAAATATTTAATCCCTAAAAAAATGATCTCGAACTATATCCATCGAGTACCTAGAGAGCTTGGTAAGCCTTGATGATTACTCATCCATTGTCATGTTGCCCTGCTGGAGTTACAGAAGCTCTAGGATATGTATATTACTCAACGTAGCAGGTGATAAATCCTATCTAAAAAGTAACTCAAAATCTTTCCATGAAATATCCACCTCATTATAAGACCAGGTAACTAAAACCCACCACCGCCCTACTGATCCATGAATAATGCTTGCTGCCAGGATCACTATCTGATCTGTTGATGCCCTGACCAAACAGAAAACTCTAGTCACCACCTCAAACCAGTCCTCATCCTCCTATAGATCTTTCTCCCCTAAAATCTTGAGGGGTCTCCCTATCTTAAACTCATGAATAGAACTCATCCTACACTCCTTATATGCTGGTATTGTAGCTACCATATTCTTTACTATAGGTGGTGGTATGGCTGGTGCACCACATGGAGATAACATCTTGGGAACTGGTTCATGTATTGAAGCCTTATCACTGATGGGTTCATCCTCATTATCATGATGTTGAATCCTAGCTGGTATACATCATGGATGCATCCTAAAACAAATAATATGTACCACGATCAATGAGTATATCTAGAGAGTTGACTCAAGAAGGACATGGAACCACACACTTTTAGGGAAGAAAACTATATCGTAGATGGTCTTGAAAATAAAGGATTCATTGAAGATGAAAACATCTATCTGAACAATGTTCCTACTAACATGATTCCTCTGCTTGCACATGAAAAATGTAAAATAAGTTCATTTCATTTGGTGTAACTTTATTTTGTATCAATCTAAGATCCTCTGAGATCATTTTTCTAAATAAAGGACATGGAACCACAACCCATTTCTATATGATGAATGTTCCATTATTTTACCCACAACCAGTGTTATCATATATTGAGTAAAAAAAAAGTGATCAGAGTCCTAGTTTATGGATACTTTGGTAGTCACACCAACACTAGAGTCCCTAGCCTAAAATTCAAACTCAAAAAACCTAACACTATTTCTCCAAACCAGTATCATATACTCTTAGTCCTAAGGTTTAATTAACCACCTTTGATACCACTCTGTCATGAACCCTCCCAATGGGTATTGTCACATACAAGACATATTTTAAAGGTATTTTTCATTTAATTTACATCTTTTCTTTGTTTTGGGGGTTTCCCTAGGTTTTAGGGAGGAATAGATGAGTATTCATGAATTGGGCCAAACCGTGAGCCCAATTTCAGATTAACAAAATAAATTTTGTATCTTTTATAACTTTTACATTTTATAGAATTTTTCATCATTTAAAATTCCTACTTGACCTCCACTAACCTATTAACACCACCAAGGTAATTTGGAGCTTTTAGAAATCCATAACCAGGGTTTATTTGAGTTTTTATCTAAGGGGTTGGGCATGCCCGAAATCTCAATTCCTGTTTTAAAAATAAATATTGATTATGTTATAAATTATTCAATATTTGGGATTTTTTGGTGATTCCAAATGGAGCCCAAGACCACTTAAGGAAACCACGCGACCATTCTCTCTACCCCCTCTTTGAAGCTCTGTTTAATCGCGATTTGGTGCCGAACTTCATAGGCTTCCTCAAATCGTCCAGATTTGAAGAGGTAAGTTCATTCCTTCATAACTCTCTCAATTTTTACTCTTTTTCCCCATTCAAATTCCTAAATGATATACTTATCCTTTTTAGAACCTCCCTTGATGGTTTGAGTATTTTTTAAATCAGATACTGGTATTTTTGGGGGAGATTTCTACAATATATTTTAAGTAAGTTGTTCTCCTTCTTTCATCTTTCAGTTTATTTAGGGTTACATCCAATGTACTTAGGGTTTCTTCCCTTATAATTGAGGTTCCTAATGTCCAGAAATTAGGGTATAAAAATTAGGGTTTTATCTTGTGTTTCATGGTCTTAAATTCTGGTTGTAGGTCTGGTTTACCTTCCTTGAGGTGCGGTGGTGGTGCGTTTGAGTTTTCGCACAAAGGATTCAAGGGTTTCCTTGGTTTTGGTAGGTGATTCCATTGTGTATGAAATCTTTGTGAATTGGATACTATTTTTATGGTATTTTCATGCTTATTTAATTTTATTATTGCTGAAAAAAGTAGTTTTGGTGGTGTTTGTATTTAGAATGAATCCTGAATGCCAATTTCATGTGAAATTGGGGGTTTCTTCATAGAAATGTTTTATTAGTTTAATTGGGGATACCCTATAAGTAATTAGTTGATTTTATTTAACTATAATAGGGATAAAAATACATTTTTAATGATTATCCATTGTGTTTGTTGCTGCAAAATCTAGTTTTAATGGTGTTTATGAACCACATGAAATTCTAAGAGTTGTGTTGTGTAAAAATGGAGATTTTGCAATGATGTCGTTTCTTGAACCATATAGGGCTTCCCTAAAAATGATTCTGTGTTTTCACTGAAAAGTAGTAGGCTGCTCTTTCTGTTTTGGAAACTTAAAACAATGTGCACATAGTATGAAAGTGAGGTTTATAAGGAGTTTTGTGTCCGAAACACTACAGGATTTTGAGGAATTGTTTTATGAAAAATCTAAGTGTTTTGTTGCGTGTTTTAAGTTGTATAAAATGTGATAGCTACTGTTTTGGTTGTGTTTGACCAGTAATGGTGTTTTAAGTGAATGTTTATTTATGTTGCATGCTGAAATTTATTGAGCACAAAAGGGGAAGCCCGGGTACCTAGGTGGGGAGGATTTGTACTAGTACGGCTAGTGGACCGGATGGGTTTTGTCCCTGTTTCACTTAGAATTTGGATAAAGACAACTATAAATAAACTATGTGGATGATTATTGGGGACCACTAGGTTATTGGTATGTTCCCTACTAGTGGCTCGTTCATGAGAATGGATTTTTCTATGGTTACTTTACACCGAGGTACGAGGTACATAGGGCCCAAGACAACCTAGTGCCTAGGGGTGTTCCTAATGTTGTTGATCATTGGATTTGTAGTATTTACCCATGTCTTAGGGTGTGTTTGGAAGTAAATTAAAGTATATAAAATTTTTATTTTAATGTGTTAATATTCTGAAAATTTTGGATTGAAAACTATTTTCAATTGGAGGTTTCATTTCTTGAAATTTTAACACTACTTTTCCATGCGTTTGAAAATTGCTTGATTTTTCATATTGTATTTATTACTCCTTGGAATAATTGGGTGGTATCATATTGGGATTAGTCTCACACCCTACTTAAACCCCTTGGGTGTAAGTAGACTTGGTTATGTTTTATTCAGGTAAAGGAAAGGCTAAGGGTGATGGCGGTTCAGGGTGTTAGTTCCCATCCTTGGTGCAGAGTTGTGGAGATAGCTTGGGGGTGATGACCCCTAGTCGTGTGGAGTCCTTGGGGATGTCTTGATGCTATAATTATTTTTATTTGGACCACTTGTATTATATTTAAACCAATTTAATAAGTTCTGGTTTTTACTTAAGTCTTGTTTGGCTCAAAAATTTCAGATTTATATTATGGATTGTTTTTAATGTTTTATGTTTTCACACTCGGGTAAATCGTTCCCAAACCTAAATTAATGATACTCGGGCACTTGTGCCAGCCCGTGGGGATAGAGAAATCCCTTCGGGTCATGTCACGGGATGGGTTTGGTGCCGGTTTTGGCGGCGACCAGATTTGGTTCGTGACAAAATGGTATCAGAGCAGGGTCGCTCCTTGGGTCATGTTATTTTGGGAAGAGTCAGCATAGTCTGGAGATAGGATTTTTGGGACTTGAAATATCAGTCATGGGTAGTGTGCCTAGCCATCACACCTCATGAAGGGATTCAAGTCACCATGATAAGTATGGATTTATCTGAGTCCTTTGGTTTTCTGGGTTTAATGATGAATATGGGAAATGAAAAGAGAGTTGGGCGAATAATCTCAGTGAGCTCGCAGGGCCTGGAAAGCCATGTGGAGCCGTGGATATTTCCCTAGAATACTCTCTATGATTGCTAAGTGATTGGAATATGTATGCCAACCATATGTCTAAGTCACCCACCGAAACTAGTTTCCTCTCACACTGTCTTGTGTCTCTTTGTTTTGGAATCTTGGAAACTTGGTTTTTTTTAAGCAAAAAAAATGACTTCACTTTAAGGAGTGTGAATTTTTGTGATGTTATTTTCTAGTAAAGTGAAAATGGTTTTATTTTTTTTTAAATCTATAAATGAAATTTCAGAATTATTTCAAAAGGGTAAATTATGTGTTTACACCTCTTTTGAAAGTGTGAACTATGTTAATTGGGGTTTGGAAAATATGTTTCTAATGAAATTTTTTTTAACTGTGGAAAAGTGATTTGGATTGAATTAAGTTTTCTAAAATTTTTTGTGTGGGTTGAAGATGGATTTTGGGTTTGGTGACTACTGAACATTTGAAAAAAAAAATTATAAACTTTTAGAACCTTGTCTTGAAATGAGAAGAGTCGAGTTCTTAATTAAATGGGAATTTTTGAAATGGTGTTTTTCATGAAATTAGAAGTGTTTTAAAATGGGTTTAAATGTTTTGAAACAGTTGTGAAATGCATGAATATGTGCTTTTATTGAATTATGCATTCTTTGTTGAGTCGGAGGTGATGGCAAGAGGGGGGGTGAATTGCCTTTTTAAAATTAATTAACAATTTAAAACAAATTTAAATGCAGCGGAAAGTAAAATGGCAAGACACAATTGATAACGGAGTTCGGCTTTAAACTCAAGCCTACGTCTCCGCTCCCAACTCAACCGTTGGGATATTTATACGACCGCTTGCTTTTTAATGGCTATAGCAAGAAACCCACTAGCCGTTTTAAGGTAGGCTAGATCACCTTCTTACAGCTTGCTTTTTTATTATGGTTGTAGCAAGAAACCCAAGTTGAAAGAAGGAAGAAAAAGGGTGGTTTGTTTTAATACAAACCCAATTAAGAACTAAACAAATGAAGTAAATAATTTAGAACAAACTAGAGGAAGCCTTGAGCGCCAAGAGGTGAGTGTAGTTGATGTAGAGGCAGCCCAAGCTTCAAGGATGGCAATTGGATCTCAAGTGGCCTTTGAGAATTGTCGTAGGGGCCTCAAATGATCAAAATAGCTTTGGTATGCTTCGGTATATGATCGGTAGTCTTCCCGGCATCCATGGATGTCTATTTATAGGAGAAATACTCCCAAATACTTCAAAATAGCCGTTGGAGGGCTTTCGGAGCCGTTGGGGATCAAGTGGGCCAGCCTGGTCAAAGCCTAACGGCTAGTTTGACTGAGCATACCGGCTGGCCGGTGCTGATCCACCGGCTGGCCGGTGCATTGGAAGGTGGAGAGTGCTTCTGTCCAGGAGCCACCGGCTGGCCGGTGAGAAGGCCACCGGCTGGCCGGTGGTGAGACAGTAGGTCTCACTATTCCAAGGAGTTCCACCGGCTGGCCGGTGAGGAGGCCACCGGCTGGCCGGTGGTCTGGACAGAATGTATACCATTCTGTCTGGACCCACCGGTCGGCCGGTGGCCAGACACCGGCTGACCGGTGGCACCTGGCAGAGGGCAGGGCCTTCTGCCTGGTCCACCGGCTGGCCGATGGGCTGGATCTGGCTGGCCGGTGCCCTTACCGGCTGGCCGGTGGTCCCACACCGGCTGGCCGGTGGACTTAAGCAGTCCACTTTGAATACTTCTTGGGCCAGCTTCTAGGCACCCTATTTCCTATCATCAAAAACACTTGAAACAATATTAGATCACGATGAGAGTGATTGTGATCATTAAAATCCAAGAGAGTGGGGTACAACAATCTCCCCCTATTTTGATGATCACAATCACAAAAAAAATCTTTTTTTAAAAAAGGATATGAAAGCTTTAAAAAAGGGTATGTCAATTGAAAACTTAAATAAACAATTTGAACTTGGAAAACTTAGAGACGTGCCAAATATAATGATCTTGAAAGCATTGAAATATTGAGAAAGGGTTATTTTTGAAATTGCAACCAAATGCCATTTTTTAAAGAAATCAATTGAAAACAATAACTTAATCATTTAAAATAGATTTTGATGACATCAATAACTTAAAATGGAACTTGTAAAAAGAGCATTTTAATAAATAACTATGTAATAGAGAAGTTTTCTCCCCCTTTGGGATTATCAAAATAGGAGAAAAAAGTATGAAAGAAAAATACTAATAAGTAATGACAAAAAAGGATGGATAGATAAGATAACTTGAATTCCATAAAAGATGAAACGATACAAAGGAAGTTCAAAAAACAAATACAAAAACAAATACAAGCCAAAAAAAACAGGAACGGCTCTATTCACTCCTAGCGGGCCGAGAGTGACGGCGGCGCCTGAAGGTCGGAGGAGCCGGAGGATCCTGGACCGCCTCAAAGCGACGATCTAGAGAATCAATCCGTGAGTGAAGCTGATCAAACTGGGAGCTTAAGTAAGAGAACTGAAGATCGAGCCGGGTCTCAATCTGATCCTGGAAGCGTAGGAACTGATCAGCCGTCACCGGCAAGCCACCAGCATCAGCAGGAGGGGGCACAGCCTCAGCAGGCTCAGGTGCATCATCACCCTCTCCAGCCTCCTCATCAGCAGCAGCATCAGCCTCACCTTCGCCGTCACCACTTCCTTCCTCTTCATCATCATCACTATCCTCACTGTCTGAAAGAGGATAGGCAGCGGCTATAGCAGGAGGCATGTCATTGGCAGGAGGATGGGAATGAGTTTGAGGAGAGTAGGCCTTGAGAAGACCGTCCTTGTCCACAATCCATTCCTGACGCCAAGGGTGCCAACGGATGTGCATTCGTTGCACCATCATAAAATTCACTATGCTATCCTTCGTTGGCTGCTCGAAGGAAGTGGCATGAAGAGGCACATCAAGAAATGAAAAGATTTTAGTCAAGAAGCGTCTGTAGGGTAGAGTTTTGGACCGGCGTGGGTGCTCAGCCACATAAGTCATGGCCCGGAACAGAAACCGGACCAGGTTGAAGTGAATGCCTCTGGTGATAAAGGAGAGCAGATAAATATCAATGAATTTGACATTATCATGATCCCCGATACGGGGCGCAAGAGAAGTTTGAATGAGTCGCTCAATAATACGATGGTTAGGAGAGAGCTGGGAGAGCTTGACAATGGGATTTGTGGGCTGCCCTGTGAGATGCTCAAGGGCTACGGCTACATCAAACTCACGGTCCCGTGGAAACTCCCCCTGAGCAAAAGCATGGGGTCCAACATGAGGAACCCCGAGCATCCGGTCAATCTCCAACGAAGTGATAGTGATGGGTTGCCCAAGAGCAGTGGAGGAGATGGTATCAATGTCATCAGAAACGGACCACGTCAAATGAGAATAGAACTCTTTGACTAGAAGAGGATAAATGACATCCTTTTCAGGGGGTTCAAAGAAAGAATGCCAATGTTGATACTCAATAATCGAGAAAAGCTCAAGACGAGCAGTAGACAACCAAGGATAGTCAATAACTCTACCCGGCAGAATAACTTTGTCATGCCAAATGTCCGGGAGTAGAGGGATGGAAGGAGGAGGAGGAGCTTCTTGAGCGATTCCCTTGCCTTTGCGAGTGGATCGAGGTCCCATGATGGCAAAAGGAGCTAAAAAGAGAGATTGAGTGAACAAAGGAGTTTTGAGAGGACAAAAATCAAGAAGGGAGGCTAGGGTTTGGAGGGGCTGAGGTTTTAGGAGGAGCCGCCCGAGAGAGAAGAGAGAAATGAGGGAGGAAGGGTTTTAAAATCAATTTTAACCCTTCCTCGGCCGGCCCATTAAGCAGAACCCGACACCACCGGTTAACCGGTGATGTACCACCGGTTGACCGGTGGCACTAAAAGTCATAAAAAATATAAAAAAAACAGAATTAAGAAAAAATGTTTTAAAAAAAAATTCTAATAAAAATAAAATATAACCAAGCCAAGAAAGTCAAATATTTAATAGTGCTCATTGACGAATCATTCCTAACTCCCCTTTAATAAAATCAAAACGGTCAACCGGGAGCGGTTTGGTAAAAATATCAGCTAATTGGAAATCAGTTGGAATGAAGTCCAAAGTGATATCTCCTTTTTGAAAATGGTCACGAAGGAAATGATGCCTTAAGTCTATGTGCTTTGTCCTAGAATGTTGTATTGGATTCTTAGAGATACTAATGGCACTAGTGTTGTCACACCGAATAGGGACATGATCATAGGAAAGACCATGATCCAAGAGAGTGTGTTGCATCCAAATAATTTGGGCACAACAATTGCCAGCGGCTACATACTCGGCCTCGGCAGTAGAAAGAGCAACACAATTTTGCTTCTTGCTACTCCACGAAACAAGGGACTTGCCTAGCAGATGACAGGTTCCACTAGTACTCTTACGATCTAATTGACATCCGCCAAAATCAGCATCCGAATAAGAAGATAGTTCAAAAGAAGTATTTGAGGGATAAAATAAACCAAGATTTTTTTATCCTTTTAAATACTTAAAAATTCTTTTGACCGGTTTAAGATGGGATTCTTTAGGATTGGCTTGAAAACGAGCACAAAGGCAAACACTAAACATGATGTCAGGACGGGTCGCAGTTAGGTAAAGTAGACTCCCGATCATACTCCTATAAAGCTTGTTATCCACCGGTTTCCCGGCTTCGTCTAACGTAAGCTTACATGAAGTACTCATGGGTGTACTAATTTCCTTTACTTGATCCATACCAAAACGACTTAGAAGCTCGTTTGTGTATTTGCTTTGGCTTAGAGAAATACCTTTTGAATTTTGAAAAATTTGAAAACCAAGAAAAAATTTCAATTCTCCCATAAAACTCATTTCAAATTCTTTTCTCATTAAATCTGAAAAATCAGTACAAAGAGATTCTTTGGTAGAACCAAAGATAACATCATCAACATAAATTTGGACTATTAAAAGATCTTTTGAAGTGTGTTTTAAAAAGAGGGTACAATCGGCTTGACCCATTTTAAAATCATTTTCTAAAAGAAATTTTGTTAACCGCTCGTACCAGGCTCGAGGGGCTTGCTTTAAGCCATAAAGAGCCTTGGTTAACTTAAAAACATGATTTGGAAATTTTGGATCTTCAAAACCGGGAGGTTGTTCAACAAAGATTTTTTCAGAAATAAAACCATTTAAAAAAGCACTTTTAACATCCATTTGAAAAAGCTTAAAATTTAAGTGGGCGGCGAATGCCAACAAGATCCTAATGGATTCTAACCTAGCAACGGGGGCAAAGGTTTCACCATAATCGATTCCTTCTTCTTGATTATAGCCCTTAGCTACTAGGCGAGCCTTGTTCCGGGTTATGTTTCCTTGATCATCAAGTTTGTTTCTAAAAACCCATTTAGTGCCAATAATTGGATGATCATTGGGTCTTTCAACAAGAGTCCAAACATCATTTCTAGAGAATTGATTTAGTTCCTCTTGCATTGCAAGAACCCAATTCTCATCATTAATGGCATCATTAACGGTTTGAGGTTCTAGGTGAGAAATGAAGGCTTGATGTTCAACTTCATTGAGGATAGATCTTCTAGTTCGAGTACCGGCTTGAAGGTCACCTATGACATTTTCTAAAGGATGGTCTCTAGAAGGTTTCCAAACCTTAGGCAAGGTGGAAGGAGAAGTAGGTGAAGAGGGTTCTTGATGGTCATCCTCCTTGGGAGGAGAAGAGGAATCATCCAAATGAAGCTTATCAAGCTTATCTTCAACATCCTCAATGACCGGGTGAGGTTTTGGAAGAGTTTCATCAAATTTGACATGAGATGATTCTTCGATGGTTTTTGAACGTTTATTGAAGACACGATAGGCTTTGCTTGAGTTCGAGTACCCAAGAAAAATACCTTCATCGGATTTGGCATCAAATTTCCCTAGGTTATCTTTTGTGTTAAGGATAAAACATTTACACCCAAACACTTTAAAATAACCAACTTTGGGCAATTTGCCTTTCCAAAGTTCATAGGGGGTTTTCTTAAGAAGGGGTCTTACAAGGACTCTATTGATAGTATAACAAGCAGTGTTTACTGCCTCGGCCCAAAAATATTGAGGGAGGTCGAATTCACTAAGGAGGGTTCGAGCGATTTCTTGGAGAGTTCGGTTTCTCCTTTCAACCACTCCATTTTGTTGAGGAGTCCTAGGGGCAGAGAAGGTGTGATTGTATCCTTGAGAGGAACACAATTCATCGAATTCTTTGTTCTCGAATTCACCACCATGATCACTACGAAGAGATATGATTTTATATCCTTTTTCGTTTTCTACTTTCCTAGAGAATTTCAAAAAGGTTTTACAAGCATCATTCTTGTGGGCTAAAAAGAAAACCCAAGTAAAACGAGAAAAGTCATCAACAATAACTAAGGTATAGGATTTTCCACCTAAGCTTGCTACGGGAGTAGGACCAAAAAGATCAAGATGAAGGAGTTCAAGAGATTTTGAGGTGGACACTTCCTTCTTAGATTTGAAAGAAGACTTGTGTTGCTTACCAAGTTGGCATGGCTCACAAATCAAATCTTTCTTAAATTTAAGTTTAGGAAGGTCACGAATGAGCTTGTTCTTATTAAGCTTTAGAAGTGAATGAGAGCTACAATGCCCCAATCTTCTATGCCAAAGCCAAGACTCATTGTCAAGAGCACTTAAACATTTAACATTTTGGCTAGCTAGAGATTTTAAATCAATAATGTAAACATTTTGAAAACGGGAAGCAGAAAATATCAACTTGTTTTGAAAATCTAACACATTGCATAAATCATTTTGAAAATTGACTAAAAAACCACTATCACAAAGTTGACTAATGCTAATTAAATTATGCTTTAAACCTTTAACTAATAAAACATCTTTAATAAAAGAGGAGCTACCAAAACCAATGGTACCTATTCCGACGATCTTGCTTTTTGAGTTATCACCAAAGGTGACATATCCTCCATCGAATTCTTCAAGTGAGTTAAACTCGGAGGGATCGCCACACATGTGCCTTGAGCAACCGCTGTCGAGATACCACGAGCCTTTAGAGATCCTACTCTTTTGGCGTTTATCCTACAAAATCAAGAAAGAAGAGATTTTGGTACCCATATAAGTTTGGGTCCGGAAAGATTAGCAAAAAGAGACTTTTGAACCCATAATGTTCTAGAGGGATTCCTTCTATGATACTCATCCGAGTAGGTAATGGATTTGGGTCTTCCATACCTAGCATTTTTACAATCACATTCATAAATCATGTGACCGGTCTTTTTACAATAATTACAAAATTTGTATTGAGAGCTCCCCCTTACAAAAGTAGTGGGTGCCCTAGAAAAAGTGGATTGCTTGTTATAGCCAAGACCATGTGTAGTTCTAGCCGAACGCTGAGAACCTAGCAATTTAGTTAAGTTTTGTTCACCTTGGGTGAACTTGGCAAGAGATTCCTTCAAATCCTTAATGGTAGAATTTAAAGAATCTACATTTGGAATATTTTTGACTTTAAGGGCAAGCTCCTCATTCTCTTTGAGAAGTTTGTCTTTTTCGGAAATAAGAGTTTTGTTTTTCTTTTTCAAGGTCAAAAATTTAGAGGTAAGTTCGTGAAAACCTTCCTCTAATTGATCTCTTGCATTTTGGAGTTCTTCATAAGACATATTATTATCAAAAGAAGAAGATGAGGAAGAAGAGTGAGAAGAAGAGTGAGAAGAGGATACCTCATCAAATGCCATTAGGCATTTTCCATCTTCATCGCTTGAGTCGCTTGAAGACATGGAGTCATCACTTGCAATCCATGTTGATGCTTTGAAGGCCTTCTTGTTTTTCTTTTCTTTTAACCTTTTCTTGAAAATGGGTCACTCCGGTTTGATGTGGCCTTTCTTTCCACATTCAAAGCAAGTGATTTCTTTCTCCGCCTTTGGCTCTTCCTTTCGTGCCTTTTGAAATTTCTTCTTTTTCTTCATGAACTTGCTCATTTTCCTTGCTAGTTGAGCCATCTCGGATTCACTATCATCGGAGGAGCTTTCTTCCTTTGCCTTGAAAGCTATGTTCTTTTTCTCCTTGAAGATCTTTCCTTCTTTATCGGCTTGCCTCTTCATGGTAATCTCATAAGTCATGAGTGACCCTATGAGTTCTTCAACCGGCATCTTCTTGACATCTTTCGCTTCTTGGATTGCCGTCACCTTTGGTGCCCAAGAGCTTGGTAGGACCCAAAGAATTTTATTCACCATTGTTTCTGCTGAAACATCATCACCAAGGGACTTTCTCCCATTGCAAACATCAGTAAAAAGAGTAAACATTTCAGTGATTGACTCGTGTGGGTGCATTGTGAAACTCTCAAAGTCTTGACGATACATATCTAACCTAGTGTCTTTGACTTTGTTAGTGCCCTCATGGGTCACTTCCAAAAGTTTCCAAATTTCGTGTGAGGTGGTGCAAGTAGAAATACGATTAAACTCATTACGGTCTAACCCACAATGAAGAGCATTCATGGCTTTGCCATCAAGCTCAAAATTGGCAATGTCTTCGGGGGTCCAATTAGATTCATCCTTACTAGAAAGAGTGTAGTCTTGCATAACAATTCTATATATAGGATAGACAATACTCCTAAGAAAAGTAATCATTCGTGTTTTCCAATATGTGTAATCGGTTCCATCGAAGTATGGAGCCCGAGTCATGGAATACCCTTCGGGTGCTTGTGAGGAAGAAGCCATCACTATGGATTTTTCGTTTGTAACCGGTTAAGGTATTACACAAACGCTCCCTCTGATACCAAATGTTGAGTCGGAGGTGATGGCAAGAGGGGGGGTGAATTGCCTTTTTAAAATTAATTAACAATTTAAAACAAATTTAAATGCAGCGGAAAGTAAAATGGCAAGACACAATTGATAACGGAGTTCGGCTTTAAACTCAAGCCTACGTCTCCGCTCCCAACTCAACCGTTGGGAGATTTATACGACCGCTTGCTTTTTAATGGCTATAGCAAGAAACCCACTAGCCGTTTTAAGGTAGGCTAGATCACCTTCTTACAGCTTGCTTTTTTATTATGGTTGTAGCAAGAAACCCAAGTTGAAAGAAGGAAGAAAAAGGGTGGTTTGTTTTAATAAAAACCCAATTAAGAACTAAACAAATGAAGTAAATAATTTAGAACAAACTAGAGGAAGCCTTGAGCGCCAAGAGGTGAGTGTAGTTGATGTAGAGGCAGCCCAAGCTTCAAGGATGGCAATTGGATCTCAAGTGGCCTTTGAGAATTGTCGTAGGAGCCTCAAATGATCAAAATAGCTTTGGTATGCTTCGGTATATGATCGGTAGTCTTCCCGGCATCCATGGATGTCTATTTATAGGAGAAATACTCCCAAATACTTCAAAATAGCCGTTGGAGGGCTTTCGGAGCCGTTGGGGATCAAGTGGGCCAGCCTGGTCAAAGCCTAACGGCTAGTTTGACTGAGCATACCGGCTGGCCGGTGCTGATCCACCGGCTGGCCGGTGCATTGGAAGGTGGAGAGTGCTTCTGTCCAGGAGCCACCGGCTGGCCGGTGAGAAGGCCACCGGCTGGCCGGTGGTGAGACAGTAGGTCTCACTATTCCAAGGAGTTCCACCGGCTGGCCAGTGAGGAGGCCACCGGCTGGCCGGTGGTCTGGACAGAATGTATGCCATTCTGTCTGGACCCACCGGTCGGCCGGTGGCCAGACACCGGCTGACCGGTGGCACCTGGCAGAGGGCAGGGCCTTCTGCCTGGTCCACCGGCTGGCCGATGGGCTGGATCTGGCTGGCCGGTGCCCTTACCGGCTGGCCGGTGGTCCCACACCGGCTGGCCGGTGGACTTAAGCAGTCCACTTTGAATACTTCTTGGGCCAGCTTCTAGGCACCCTATTTCCTATCATCAAAAACACTTGAAACAATATTAGATCACGATGAGAGTGATTGTGATCATTAAAATCCAAGAGAGTGGGGTACAGCATTCTTTTCTAAATTGGTTTGTGAGATGAAAAATTGGGTTTTGATATTATGGTTAGTGTTTTTGAGAAAGGAAAATTGTGGTTAAAAGTTTGATTTTAAAAAGAGGAAAGGTTAGATTTTTGGTATTTGGTGTTCTCAAGGGTGAACACATGCATAGGTTTATTTGGGAATATGGATGGATATGATTTGGGTTCCCAGTGTGGCATGTAAACATGCATGTGTGAGGCTCATTAGATACCATCGGTAAATGTGCAACTGCCCAACACTATTTTTTTAAATAATTGTTTTGAAGGAAAGTGTTGTGTTTTGATAATGTATGGTTGGGAGGTATGGATTATGTGTTTTTGGGATTATTATTGTGGGATGTTTCGAGTTCAATAACCCCTCTTGTTTGAATGATGTTTTGGTTTGTGTTTCATTGATATGTTGGAATGAAGTGTTGGTCAGTGGTCTCTTTTGAGGAAAAATTTGGGAGGCCAATGTGGTGGCTCCCCTCATGTGTTCGGTTCAGGTTTGTGGTCTGTTGTGACCAAATGACCAGATTGGTTGGGTCCTTGGGTTTTCCTATAGGCCAGGGTACGCCCCCATAAAGTGTTAATGTATGATTCATGTTTGGCCTATGGTGATTCACCGTTGGATGATCCTCCAGTTGATCAACATAAAGACTTTATTCTTGATGTTTGGAGATTGAGTTTAACCCTCTTCTTTTTCAATTATGTGGATCTCCCTATAGTGGGAGAGTGTTTGTGGGAGGTTTAAATAGACCTTAGTTTCTTATGTTTCCTAAGTTGTCGAAGGTCAATGAAGTTCAGGGTTGTCAATGTAGAATGATGTCTTGAATGGCCTCTGGGGCTTTCGTTAGTCTCATTGAAGAAAGAGTTCATGTTAGGCCACCAGTGTGCAAGATCTGGTCAAGAGTGGCTATTATGGACACTTACTGGAATCATGTGCTATTTGAGACTCAGTACAAGGTCCCTCTCCTTGTGTTTTCTTTTATCCACAATGGTCATGTTCAGTGATTCCATTCGATTTCATGTGTTCATTTGACTATAAGGGTGAAGATTGTTCAATCTTGTGATAGTAACTATTTTTTTGGATGTGTGTTTCCCTATAGGAAATTATAAATCCTATGTTCTAGAGGAATTTGTTTCTATATGTCCTTTCATTCCGCTGTTTAGCATCCGAAGAAAAAAAAAGGGGCGATGTGTGTGCATCCTCTAAGTTCTTGTTTTGGTAAAATGATGGGTTGGGGAAAAGCGGGTTTGAAGTGTGTCATGTCTCAATGAGACCATCTGAGATTACAGTATAATTGTTTTTGGCACTGGAAGAAGATGTTTAGTTTAGAGGTTTCCAAATCCTAACTGCGAGGCCGAAGATTCTTCAATCCATTGAGCTCCATCCATAGGCCCCGGAGAGAAGCTGGCGCGTAGTTAGGGGAAATCCTAGAGTCATTCAAACTTTTGGTCAATGTCATATCCTCAATATGAACGATAGGAATAGTTTAAACCTCTGGTGTCATCTTCTTGTTCCAATTTCTCATATTTGGTGGAAAGAGGTGTGAGTACCTTGTTCCCATGTCATACCCTGAGTTGATTTTTTTCCCCCTTTGGGGTCCCTTGTGTTTTTGGAGAAAAGCTTAAAATTTGGGTTAGGCAGGTTGAAGTGCATAGTTTGTGCATGGTTAGCAGTAACCATGTGCCAACCCAGGGGACTGTGTGATAAGATACAGTAGCTACCACATGGTCTCTACATGTCCATGATCCTTGGCCAAGGAAACTATGTGAAGTTTCCTCTTTGGACAGAATGATCCGCACAGTTAACTCACGGTTTCCCAAACCGTGTGAACCAACCGTGCGGCCATGCCAGCTCCTTAAAATTCTGTTGTTTCTTGTTGTTGTTATCCCATACTATTTTGTTAACATGGTTGGGTTTTGTTTTGGGTATACCCACAATGGGTCTCAGTTATGTTTCATTGGATGAATTATGATATTAATCTACCCCTAATGCAGGGAAGTCCGTTCGAGGCCCCCTGTTAGTGTCTTGATTTTGTCTTAATGAAAGTTTGGTTTGTTATTATGGTGGGGAGACCCATCATGGGTATCATGTATGTTCTCTTGGAAATTTAATAATGTTAGTTTAACCCTTATGATGGGGAGATCTTTCTTTCCTTCCCCAATTGTTATCCTTATTCTGTCTTAGAAATTGAGTTGTCCCTGGTGGTGGGATGTCCAGATTGGGTCACCCCGTACTAGTGACTCAGTTTTCTCCATGGTGTATTCTAGGTAAGAGGTAGTATCTTTCAATTCTATCAATCCAAAAATTTCTTACTTGGGTAAATTTGGGGTTGGAGAACACCCAATGGTTTTGTTTACGTAATGTTGTGGTAGCGTTATTTGAGTTCGTTTTTCGTTTCAAGTGGATTGCTTGAGCGTCGTCTTGTAGTGTTTGAGGTGTTTTGTTTTTGGATGTGTTTTGAATGTGTTTCATAATTTTAAGTAAGTGGGGTTATTTTTGATTGTTGAGAGTATTATTTTCCTTTGTTTGATCAACTGGAGATGTTCGTCCCTTTTTAAGCGGGTGACAACATGGCAAGGAAGTCTGTCTTGGTCTATCGTTTGGGCTTTGCTTTTGCATCTGGTCTTGTTGTGGCATTCTGGGGGCGGAATGCTTTATGGTGGGGAGAATTGTCACATACAAGACATATTTTAAAGTTATTTTTCATTTAATTTACATCCTTTCTTTGTTTTGGGGGTTTCCCTAGGTTTTAGGGAGGAATAGATGAGTATTCATGAATTGGGCCAAACCGTGAGCCCAATTTTAGATTAAAAAAATAAATTTTGTATCTTTTATAAATTTTTCATTTTTCAGCATTTTTCATCCTTTAAAATTCCTACTTGACCTCCCCTAACCTATTAACACCACAAAGATAATTTGGAGCTTTTAGAAATCCATAACCATGGTTTATTTGAGTTTTTATCTAAGGGGTTGGGCCTGCCCGAAAGCCCAATTCCTGTTTTAAAAATAAATTTTGATTATGTTATAACTTATTCAATATTTGGGATTATTTGGTGATTCCAAGTGGAGCCCAATACCACTTAACCCAACCGCGCGACCATTCTCTCTCCCCCCTCTTTGGAGCTCTGGTTAATCGTGATTGGGTGCCGAACATCATAGGCTTCCTCAAATCGTCCAGATTTGAAGAGGTAAGTTCATTCCTTCATAACTCTCAATTTTTACTCTTTTTCCCCCATTATAATTCCTAAATGATATCCTTATCCTTTTTCGAACCTCCCATTAAGGTTTGAGTATTTTTAAAATCAGATACTATTATTTTTTGGGGCGATTTCTACAAGATATTTTAAGTAAGTTGTTCTCCTTCTTTCATCTCTCAATTTGTTTAGGGTTACATCCAATGTACTTAGGGTTTCTTCCCCTATCATTGAGGTTCCTAATGTCCAGAAAGTAGGGTTTAAAAATTAGGGTTTTATCTTGTGTTTCATGGTCTGAAATTCTGGTTTTAGGTCTGGTTTACATTCCTTGAGGTGCGGCGGTGGTGCGTTTGAGTTTTCGCACAAAGGATTCAAGGGTTTCCTTGGTTTTGGTAGGTGATTCCATTGTGTATGAAATCTTTGTGAATTGGCTACTATTTTTATGGTATTTTCATTCTTATTTAATTCGATTATTTCTGAAACAAGTAGTTTTAGTGGTTTTTGTATTTAGAATGAATCCTAAATGCCAATTTCATGTGAAATTGGGGGTTTCATCATAGAAATGTTTTATTAGTTTAATTGGGGAGACCCTATAAGTAATTATTTGATTTTATTTAACTATAATAGGGATAAAAATACTGTTTTTAATAATTATCCATTGTGTTTGTTGCTGCAAAATCTGGTTTTAATGGTGTTTGTGAACCACATGAAATTCTAAGAGTTGTGTTGTGTAAAAATGGAGATTTTGCAATGATGTTGTTTCTTGAACCATATGGGGATGCCCTAAAAATGATTCTATGTTTTCACTGAAATGTAGTAGGCTTACCTTTCTATTTTTGAAACTTAAAAAATGTTCACATAGTATGCAAGTGAGGTTTATAAGGAGTTTTGTGTCCGAAACACTACGGGATTTTGAGGAATTGTTTTATGAAAAATTCAAGTGTTGTGTTGCGTGTTTTAAGTGGTATAAATGTGATAGCTACTATTTTGGTTGTGTTTGACCAGTAATGGTGTTTTATATGAAAATTTATTTATGTTTCATGCTGAAATTGATTGAGCACAAAAGGGGAATCCCGGGTACCTAGGTGGGGCGGATTTGTACTAGTACGGCTAGTGGACTGGATGGGTTTTGTCCCTGTTTCACTTAGCATTTGGATAACGACAACTATAAATAAACTATGTGCATGATTATTAGGGACCACTAGGTTATTTTTATGTTCCCTACTAGTGTCTCGTGCACGAGAACAGATTTTTCTATGGTTACTTTACACCGAGGTATGAGGTACATTGGGCCCAAGACAACCTAGTGCCTAGGGGTGTTCCCAATGTTGTTGATCATTGGATTTGTATTATTTACCCATGTATTAGGGTGTGTTTGGAAGTAAATTAAATTATCTAACATTTCTATTTTAATGTGTTAATATTCTGAAAATTTTGGATTGAAAACTATTTTCAATTGGAGGTTTCATTTCTTGAAATTTTAACACTACTTTTCCATGCGTTTGAAAATTGCTTGCTTTTTCACATTGTATTTCTTACTCCTTGGAATCATTGGGTGGTATCCTATTGGGCTTAGGCTCACACCCTACTTAAACCCCTTGGGTGTAAGTAGACTTGGTTATTTTTGATTCAGGTAAAGGAAAGGCTAAGGGTGATGGCAGTTCATGGTGTTAGTTCTCATCCTTGGTGCGGAGTTGTGGAGATAGCTTGGGGGTGATGACCCCTAGTAATGTAGAGTCCTTGGGGCTGTCTTGATTCTATAATTATTTTTATTTGGACCACTTGTATTATCTTTAAACCAATTTACTCAGTTATGGTTTTTACTTAAGTCTTGTTTGGCTCAAAAATTTCAGATTTATATTATGGATTATTTTTAATGTTTTATGCTTTCATACTCGGGTAAATCGTTCCCAAACCTAAATTAATAATCCCCGGGCACTTGTTCCAGCCCGTGGGGATAGGGAATGCCCTTCGGTTCATGTAACGGGCTGGGTTTGGTGCCGGTTTTGGCGGCGACCAGATTCGGTTCATGACAGGGCTCGTGCCGTGACTCCCCAGGCCCGCCTCCAATTAGACAAGGGCTGGTGACTAGAACCGAGTAAGCATATCACTGACATGGGAGGAATTTCCTAAGTACCTATACACACACACACACACACATCTACAAGACCATAAAATACTGAAATATAAAAACATATGAACAACCAATTCATTCATATATCTATATCCCACAACTAGAGTACAATAGGAAGTAAAGGAAAGTAAACAAGGCCAAATTCAATCCCACCACAAAGAGTCTATAACACAAATCCAACCTAAAAATAAAGGTACTGGGACTGATATCTAAAATTAATAGGAACACACCTTGGTATATCTATTCTCACTAATCACTATATGGTCCTGGTCCTCCTAGGACTCTGTCAAAAGGTCAATCATCTGCACAAGACACAACACGTGTGGGCAAAGCCTGTGTAGGGGTGAGTATTACAATACTTATCAGGACACCCCGAAACCACAAAGAATAAAAAAAGTAAATTACAATTATCTATATAGAGTTTTATGTTTACAACACATTTAAAGGAGCTGTCATGGGTGCTCTGAAATAAAGTGTTATTTTTTGGGTACTTAGTGGCTGACCATGGTCATCTCTCAAAGGAAGAAGTAATTTAAAAACTTATTAAAGGTATTTTTAAAATAAAATAAAAGTTAATAAAAAACATAAAAGTATGGGTTGGGGGGTTTATCTTTATAAAATAAGAGTAACAAGTTTTCTGGAAGAAGGTTGTTTTTTTCTCTTGTTTTTTAAATGAAAATTGGTTAATAAAACAAAATATAAGAAGTTTTTTTGAATACTATTTTAAAAAGCATAACCAATATGAATCTATCTATTCACATTATTATTAATCATTTTAATTTATATTAATATATACTTAATTTAAATCCACTAATTTTATAATCCTCGAACCCTCCGTGAGTTAACTTAACCACAATGATGAAATGAATTGAACCCTAGTCTAGCTTCGGAACTTGCAATCGTAGCACCCTACGATGATTTTCATTACAATACTAGATTATGTTTAGTGGTAAATTAAGGAATATATCCATTATATAAACAAGTATTAATTGATTATATGGATTATATTTGAACTCTACAAATTAATCCTGTGTGGTTTTGTTTTACCGATTAAGTTTGTGCTCTCCCAATTCACACATTACATGACCTTACATGTTTTAAGTAAGTTGATCAATTTCTTGATAGTTTTATTCTAATTTAAAATATATATTAATAAATCATAATATGTAAATTATATTATCCCATTTATTCAAAATAATTAAGTGAATATGGTAGGAGTTAGATTGATTACTAAGAAGAATTACTCTTCCATGGGTGGGGTAGTCATCGTAGAAATGTTTCGCATTTGAAAAAGGTCACTGAAAGGATATAAAATAATAAATTTTCTAATATTTATTTATAGAACAAATATGAATACTAATAAAAGAATAAAATTAAAAAAAACAGAATGAATGGAATAGAAACTAAGATTTTATTGTAAGAACCAAAAAATTACAACAAAGAAGAAGAAAAGAAGAGCATTTTGGAGGATATCCTAGCTTGGTAGATTCCCTCCTCCAATTGTGAATTGAAATAGTATAGAACCTCTTCTCCTCTACTCCCAATCTCCTAATGCATGTAAAAACCTATCCAAATGAAAAAAATACATATTTATAGAGTGGAGGGGAGGCTAGGTTACAAGTAGTTTCAAGTGTGTATGGGGAAATTCAGAAAAATATTTTAATCCAATTTTCACCGCTAGTTTGACCTCTAAAACGCATGAACCAGTTGTCCTTACAGAAGAAAGATGTGTGATAAATTTGTTCCTCAGTCTCATCTTCTAATTTGGTCCCAATACATGTATGTATGTAGAAGTTATGACCCAAATACTGAAGTGGTGTCCAATATAGAGAGTCCAGTGTATCTTTGACTTCATGGCCCATTAAGACCAATCAAATGCGCGATTTAGATCACATGTCCCGAATGAAAGTTATATAAAATAAGGTATGAAACATAGTTACAAAATTTATTTTTACATAAGATATATAAAAATATTTATGTTCGAAATACTACAGTGAATTGTAAAAGATGAAAACTGGAAACTTCATCAAATTTTCAAATGAATGATCTAATCTAAAATATTATATAAATAGACATATTTAGTAAAATATAAGGAAATTAATTAATTTATTATCAATAAAATTTTCAATAAAATTTTGTTTTATCAAACATATAACAAGAATGTCTAGATGTACTAAATAAAGATACACAGTCTAAAGGTAATCCACAACCATAGTATACTCAGCCTATGATTCCATCTTGAAGATTCCACGAAGTACTCATCCAGGATAACACACTCCTTAGAATGATATCATTGATGAAGTTCTTCCATGATTTACTACTTGTTGGGTCTCTTCATGAGAAATAACACACTGGTAGTCCTAAGAGATGTGATACACAAATGAGGATCATAGCCAAGTCCATGGGGTGATAGCAACAAACTCAATTTGGATTAACCCTGTTAAATAGAGGATCAGTGCCTTGGTAGTGTTGTTCACACCGACAACAAGAACTCCACCTTGGGAATGAATGTGAATAGAGGATATCACTCCAAGCCTATTGGATGGATTCTAATGAATCTATCTAGGAATTCTCGCTGAAGGGATCGTAGTTCTAAGAGTAGAAAATGATCTATACCAACCTTCAGGGAAAGGATAAGGGGGAAAAACCTATTAAATCTTGTCCAAGATATAGAGGACAAGAAATCTAATTCATGTCTAAAATAGTAAACATGGTGTAGTAGGGGACACACACCATGTCCCTTCACCCCGGGTTCTACCCATGAAAATGGCTCATGTCATCAAGCCACGTCCATGTAGATGGAGGGTACATGGCGTGTAGAGGGGCCATATGTCGTGTCCTTGTATCCAGGTTCCCGCCCATGTACTCCAATAGTGTGCTAGTAAAAGGTGACATATCATGTATCTACGCCCTTGTACAAGTACACAGGGTAGACCATGTACATGATCCAATCCTTCTCATGTGGGATAAAACATGTTGTGTAGGAACCCCATGTATTCCACCTCGTGTATTTGTACTTCCACAAGTACATGAAGAGTCATCTAAAAGGGGGATACACACTATATAGACAAGGACTACACGTTGTGTGTATCATGTTTTTCCAGAAACCCTTCTTCTTCCTCCCACTTGCGCCTGTGCTACTGTTGCCTTGAAATACGGCTCCAATCTCACTAGGATTTTTAGATCTACCTCAACTAGGTATCATTTTCAATGAGCAACGTGCTTTGACCATCGAATCTGATTAGAAAACAAAATCATTTTTCAAAATTATATTCCATGCATCTTTCCTAAAAAATTGGGGTTTTCCAAACCGGTTTTATCTATTTTTCGATATCATCGTCGTGCCTTTTTTGCGTTATACCAATCCTAGATCTATAACCTCATATCATTGTAGAAGGTAATACATTCACAATGATCGAATCATCGGTAAAGCATTGAATCACTGGCCAAACAAAGAATGCCCAAATTAATGATGAACGGTGGGAGAAAATAATAATCATTCAAGAGGAATGAACCATGATCAATGTTTGTGTCGATCTTGGTTCATTTCCATTAGTTTGACTATCAAATCAGATTAAATCACAAGATAAATATCCCATCAAACCCCCATAAATAAACCTATCCTGCAAGATGATCGAACCACAGATCAATATATTCATTGATCGGTCTTCGTTTGTTGAATAAATTAAGAATAAGCAATAATTAAATCAAAACAAATGCCCTACCTTGATTTGGTTCAATAACTAACGAAGAATGATCCATCATCGTCTTCATTGGAAAGATCTATCGAATCCAATGTATGCTGATCTTTGATCCATCATTATTCACCTGAGAGGATTCTCTAAGGCTCTCTTCAATGATCCTCAAGAAGTTCAAGGGCTATGAATCTAACCCTATAATTCTGACATAATATTCTATTTAAAGACTAAATAGTCGTTGTGTCGACAAACAGAATAAAATAATTTATTCAAATTATTTTATTCATTTTTACACCTACGACGACTTTTCTATAAATGACCTATGATGACTAATGTTAAGTTACACCTAGGGTAAACTACACATTTTGAACTCAATGGTGCCCTCAAATTTCTAATATGAACACTCGTTTAGATGTTATTCCACTTTTTTTGGAAAATGGTGTGCACATGATATATAATATATTTAATATTTTTCAACATTTATTTCAGGCAGACAGGGGCTCAGAATTGCATGCCTTCTCAGCACCTGTTCTCAAAATTAATTCATATAGAATTTGAAAATAATACATGAAAAAATATGAGACATTGCACATCATCCCTCGTAGAGTGCATTTATAATAGATGAATCCCACAATAAATTTGTGTTAATGCTTTCTGTAAAAACACATAAAGTCTTTCACACAAATCTAACAAAATTTAATCTTAAAGATATTGAAAGGGAAACAAACCTACACCCACCACTTATGTATGCACACCAAATGAGACAAGTAATGTGGGATGCATTTACTGGTCATCACGATGAGATATATTTTCAGGTACATTATGGATGTTAATACGTCGTTTGAAAATACATGTATTAATCACTTTGAATGTGAATTTTTTATTTTTTAAATAGAAATTGGGTGATAAAAATAAGGAAAATTCAACAAAAGAAACGTACCCCTACCATAAAGCAAGGATGGGGTATTCTTCACTTGAAAAAATTGGTATGTATTTTAAATATACCATAATACATTTATCTGACATGAAACAAAAACATAATTATGTTCCTCTCTTTATATGCAGATTGATGAATCCAAATCCACTTCTATCCAACATCATGGTCTATAGATGGAGGAACGTGTAAATAATATGGTATACTAATAGATGAAAACACATAAAAAGTGTGGGAAGCATGTGTAAATACGACATAATAAAGAAAACGTTAAATCACTATTACATAACAATGATTACTTATTCTCCTATATTTCCTATATGACATAGACAAAAGAATCATTAACACCTATACCAGATGAACACATACTATTAGTGGACTTGAAGCAGCCATAAGAGTATGGCTATGTCAGAGGTGTGAGTTTTGGGGTGGCACCTCAAACATATTTTGAGAAAATAAAATAAAATGAGGATAAAGATAAAGAAATGGAAGAGTTCAAATAAATATTACCTTCCCTTGAAGAAAAAAATCATTGGGTGTCTCAGATGCAATAAAATGTTATGGGGAGAAATAAAAGAGAATAAAAACTCAAGAATGACCATTGCATGAAGATCCCGCCCCACCCCACCAGCTTTGAGGTGAGCCATTCCCCTCAAAATTCTATCTTAGATGAGATAATAAATATTTTCATAATTCTTTCAGTAAAATGTTAATACTATAGACACTAATACCTTTCATTTTTTGATGTTATATAGGGTAAAAATGAATGAGATTTATATCTATCAACACGCACCAATTTCCTTATTTTGAGGGCCATCTTGATCAATATCTAAGAATACCGTCTACACAACATACCACTTCCAATGGGTCATGTGATACTGGGGATTACCATAGCTCATGAGCTGAGTGTCGAGCTATATGTTCCACTTGATGACATGAATATTCACACGATTGACCAAGATGTTGGAAAATTCATAGCATGGATATCATATCTTGTAGAAAACATGTCGATAAAGAGGTATTCATTTCCAATTATTTTTTATGCTCAATCTTTAACAATTAGTGAAAAATTCATGAACTGATGAGTATTATTACAGATGGACAAAGGGAAGGGTTGAAACAAAAAATGTTGAATCAAAACCATCTAAAGGATCAACCAAAGCATCAAAAATATCTTCATAAATTACCTTTACCCGACCCATTCAATATTATCATTTACTGTCATTAAAAGTTCATACAGATACAAAGTTACAAAGTGGTAGTAATCACATAATCGATTTTGAAGAACTAATGCCTGAAGAGGAAATTATAGACTTAATTGATCTTGAGAGTTTAAATGAAATCCTAAAGTATAAATTTATAGGTGTATCAGTTGTAAATGTATAAATGAGGTGTGTTTTCGTGATTTGTTTTTTCAATAGTTTATATACTATGTTAATTGTGACTAAATACATTTCATATTTTTTACAAGTGTATATATCAATACCAATTTAATGGATTATCCCCATAAAAATAATTTGGGGCTCATTAGTCTTCACATAACTTCTACAAACCAATGAAATAGTGAATATAAAAATGAATGAAATTGTGGAAAAAATGGCCAAATCATTTGAAAGTAAACTTATGGATGACAAAATCTTCTTAATACTAATAATAAAAGGGTAAAACTATATAATTTAATCATATAAAATATATTTTCATTTCTTTCATTACTTATTTATTTTTTAGGCAACATTGGGTACTCGTTGTTGTCAATTTGGATACTCTAAATATTTATTTCTGGGATTCAGTGCATGGATACCCAATAAACTGACCCCACGTAATGATGTTTGTCAATTCGTAATACACTACATCTAACATTTTATAAATAAACATCAAATTATATATTTTATATTATGTTTTAATGAGAATTATGTTTTGATATGTCAGTTTTTAAATATCTTGAAAAGCATGGCGTGAGGACAATCTATACACACAAGGATTTTTTCAACTTTTACAAGTGGAGAAGTATCAGGGTATATAGAATAATATTTCACTATCAAAACACATATCAAAAAAAATTATTTATTTTTATTAATGTTTATTCAGTTTATGAAATAAACAAATAGAAAATATTTTGGTTATTATGTTTATAAATTTATTAGATACATCATATACCATCAACAAAATAGTATCCCAAAGATGTATTTTTGAAGAAAATTAGTATTTCATTTAATATATTTGTTAATCCTTTGTGTATTTATATTTTTCTAGGACTAATATGACTATAAAAATTACTCATATTCATAATATGATAAAATTTTGTTTAGAAATGAATGGGAAGCATACATGAGGGTAGAATGTACACATATATCATGAATATTTCACTTCCTACTTCTTATTTAGTTGATTTTCTCATCATTTTATCTATTTTTTAGTTAATTTACTCAACATTTCTATCAAATACTTATTTTGTTAATTTTCATAGAGGTCATAAAGTAATTACCTTATGTGATATTTGGCTTCAAGGCTGCAACTAAAATAATTAAAATTAGGAAATAGGCCAAGAATGTATACAACCATCATGAAAAGGTGAATTTATACCACCTTTAAAAAAATTAAGATATTTCAATGAGAAGGTTAATGTATTTTTAATACACTATTTTTTCATTATTATATTATTTTATCTCAACTTCATAAACATAATATAAATCATATGTTCAACTACTCATGTAGACAATGTATTCTGCACATGATGATATTACAAATCCTGCGTAAGAACATACTATAATGAAGGAAATCCTTTAGGAATATGTACAGGTAATGTTATGAAATAATTTCTCTATTTTGCATAATAACTATAAAATTAAATGTTGATTTGATTTTCATTATTCCTTGTAGGGTTTGTTTATTTTAAAATATTTATGTCCATATTTTATGCCTTTTTACACCAAAACATCCGCAAACGTCTTCTCCCTCAAAACATTTTCACCCCTACAATTTTAACATTTATCACTTTCCTTCAAGTTCCCTCCACTGCCTTTGTAGGAAGTGAAATGTTGCTACATCTTCTTAATCATAGAGGTAATATTGTTATTTTCATAGTAAAATCATTCTCCATATAAGTAATGTATTATTTCATATTTATGTTTTATTTATTTATTTCTAGTATTACTCAAATATGAATTGTTTTCATATATAGGTGGATTATTTTATTCGAGTTGGGGTGGTTTGTTTGAGGCTACTCATTATCATGAGAGATAAGACTTTGAGGCTATAACTATAATAATAACAATAATGAAATTGGTCAAGAATGTATACAACCATCATGAAAAGATGAATTCCTAATACTTATTTAACTAATTTTTTCATCATTTTATCTATTATTTATAAATTAATTTTCTTATCATTTTCATCTAATAATTATATAGTTTTTTCACAGATTTATTGGGAAGTCATATTTTTCTTTCAACAATCTACAAAAATCTAGAAAAGGCAGAGAATGTTCCTTTCTTATAGAAGAGGAAACTGCATGCTACGTGAAATGTAAGTGCTTCAGGGATAATGAGGTTTCTCTTGCATTGGAATATAACATGAGTTGAAAGAAAAACACATATCCCATACTCAATAATCCTTACCTCAATATAATACACAGTGTACTTAGTATGACTTGGATGTATGATTTTATTTTAGCTCAAAACAAACATCACATACTCAAGTGTGTGTTTTAATTTAAAATTGACATTAATTTTAGTAAAAAGGGTAACTGAAATACTGAAAACCAAGAAAATACATTCATATTATTTTGATACTTTAGTAAAAAGATTTGTAAGCCATTTTTTATGTGTAGTAATAAACCCCACATCAATCTGATGCACGGTGTGACCGGTATTTATCCAAGTGTGTATTTTTATTTAAAATTGAAATTAATTTTAGTAAAAAAAAGTGACAAGATGAAAACTAAGCAAATACACTCCAATTATTTTGATACTTTAGGAAAATGATCCATTAGTCATTTTTTTTGTATATAAATAAATTGAACCTCAATATGATGCACGGTGTGACTGATATGACTCTAAGTGTGTCTTTTTATTTAAAATTGACATTAATTTTTTTTTAAAATGAACAGTTGACATACTCGAAATTGATAAAATTCACTTAGATTGTTTTCATACTTTAGTAAAACAATCTATAATTTATTTTTGAAATGTATTATTCAACCACACCTCAATCTGATGCATGGTGTGACTGATATGACTCCAAGTGTTCCTTTTTATTAAAAATTGAAATTAATTTTAGTAAAAAGAACATGTGACATGATGAAAACTGGGAAAAAACATTGAGATTGTTTTTATACTTTAGGAAAAAGATATATAATTCATTTTTAATGACGAAGAATCAAAAACACCTCAATCCAATGCATAGTGTGATCAGTATGACTCAAACTATCCATTATCTGTTAAAAATTGACATTTTTGTTCAAAATGTGCTTCACTCAATGAAAACTAACCAAATGTGATCTGATTGTCTTGATGATTTAGGAAAAATATTCATAAGTAATTTTTGATGTATAAGAAGTAGTCTCTCATCAAACTGACATATTATGTTATAGATATGACTCAAAGTGTGTATTTCTAGTTTCAAATGATATTTTAGTAAAAAGAAAAAGTGAAATACAGAAAATAGATAAAAACACATTACAATTGCTTTGATACATTAGGAAAATGATCCATAAGTCATTTATGACATGGAGAAACCAACCCCACCTCATTCTAATTCATGGTGTGACCGGTATAACTCCAACTATGTCTTTTTATTTAAAATTGACAATAATTTTAGTAGAAAGAACAAGTGACATAATGAAAACAAAGAAAACACATTCATATTATTTTTATACTTTAGGAGAAAAATAAATAAGTTATTTTTGACAAGTAGGAATCAACCACACCTCAATGTGATGCACGGTGTGATCGGTGTGACTCAAAATGTATGTTATTAATTTAAAATTTTCATTTTAGTTTTAAAAGTGTCACTCAGTAAAAACCATGAAAATTCATTCTGATTGTCTTGATAATTTAGGAAAACAATTAATAAGTCATTTTTAATGTGTAGGAAGAATTACTTTGTCAAACTGACAGATGATGTGATTGGTATGAATCAAAGTGTGTGTTTCTAGTTTCAAATGATATTTTAATAAAAAATAAAAGTGACATACTCAAAACCAAGAAAATTAATTGGGATTGTTCTGATACTTTATTATAATGATCCACAATTCATTATTGATGTGTAGGAATCATCCTCACCTCAATCCGACGTACGATGTGACCGGTAAAATTCCAAGTGTGTCTATTTATTTAAAATTGACATTAATTTTAATAAAAAGAACAAGTGACATACTGTAATCCAATAAAATTCATTTGGATAGTTTTGATACTTTATAAAAACAATACATAATCCATTTTTGACAAGTAAGAACCAACCACACCTCAATATGATGCATTGTGTGGTCGGTATAACTCAAAATTTGTCTTTTTATTTAAAATTGACATTAATTTTAGTAAAAAGAACAAGTGACATAATGGAAACCAGGTAAATGATGTACATGGATTTTTACATGTATTTTTATTTATTTTTTACTTAGTTTTAATTAATTAGTTTAAACATTTTTAATATTTTTAGTTTATTTTTGTAGGTTTATAGTAATTTAGTTATTTTGGATAATTTTAGTTAATTTATATATTGATATTAGTATTTTAGTATTTTTATTAGTTTATATTTTATATATTAGTATTAGTTTCATTAACATTTCTCTTAATTACTTTTTATTTTTTTTAGCTAATTAGAATCTTATATATTTAATTATATTATTATCATTTGATTAACATTTAACAATTTTTCTTTTTTTTTAGAATTTTAGTTCTGAATTTTGAATCTTATTTGTTTCCCCCCTTTTTGACCCATTCCACACCACACTCATTTTCTTTTTTTTTAAACCCTCTCTCCAATCACGATTTTCTTGGGCCCCTCCTTTTTCTCCGGCTGGAACCGCCGCCCTCCAGGGCTCTCCCCATTCTAACCCGCATCCCCCCTCTCCATGCTGAACCTCTCGGCCGCCTCTCCATTCCCGCACTCCCCCACTACCCGCCGGCCTTCCCTCTTGATCTCCCCACGGCAGCGCCTGCGGGCCGTCCCCCCTCTCCTCCAAGGCCTCGGCCAGCTCCCGCATCCCCTGCGCCAAGCCTGCACACCCTTCCTCTTCACCCGAGCCGCCTGGCTTCTCCACGCACGCCGGCCCTGCCTGCAGCCATCCGCCGGCCCTCACCACCCCAGGTCCGCCACCCTACCCAGCGCCGCAGCCACCCGCTCCCATCCCTCTCCACGCCGCTGGCCGACCCCGCTCCCCTCTCCTCTACCGGCCACTCCGCCTCCCTCTCCCTCTCTCGGCCGGACCAGCGCCTCCCCTGCGGATCCGCCCCGCCCTCTCCACTCGCTGCCTACCCGCCTCACCCCTCGGCCCCCTATTTCTCTCCCATGCAGCAGGTTACCATCGCCAAGCGCCGGAATGAACTCCTCAAGAAAGCGTAAGAGTTAGCCGTGCTCTGCCATGCTCCGGCCTCCCTCATCATCTTCTCCATCCGAGGGAGGCTCTTCCAGTTCTGCACCACTTCCAGGAACAGAGAGGAAGACAGACAGATATGGATCTTTTCGGCCTGCGCAGAGTTTTATAGTTGGAAGAGTCCTCCTTACCTTTTAGCGAAACCATCATCAGGAGCGTAGCGGAGGATCAGACACATCATCGACGTTAGTGGCGGTTCGCTTGGACTTCCGAAGATTCACGTCGCACGGCGAGTGCAAGCGCAGATCAGAGCATATTTTCAGCGGCGCGGTGGTTTGATTCGGGTGCAGCGTCAGCGACAGCACGGAGCGGAGCGATGGTTATTGTTTTGCGATCGTTGACGGCGTCCTGCGGTGACAATTACGACGACATGAGCACGGTGATTTCTGTTTATTATTTTATGTGCTGCTGTGTCGTCGCGATGGCGGGCTAATCCTTTTTGTGTCGGAGTTGTGACGAAAGTGATGGTGAATGCATGTCTTTAATTTATTTCTACGTTTGATTGCCTTTTAAATTAATTTTAATTGGATGTTTATTTAATTAATTATATCTGCGTTTAAATTAATTGTCATTTGGGCCTTGCACACATGCTATGGTGCTCGTTCGTGTGATACCTAATAAGTAATCACGAACGGGAGTTCATCAGAGAATTTATTTATCTGGAATTCGATCAAGCGCGCGATCGAATTTTAAATAAATAAATATATTAATTGAAAAATTAATATTTTGTGTGCGCTCTCCTTCAAACTTGCATGAGTGATACCTAATAAGTAATCTCATGTGAGCGAACCCAACGCAGGTAGATACTTCGACTTTGTGAGAAACGGGTCGTTGTATTTCACCAAGTGATTCAGTGCTTTAATGATGCACAAATTATTCGTCAGGACAGAGAACGAAATGACGGATAATTTGTGTAAACATTAAAATATTGTCTAACATCAGAGAACGAGACCAGATAGTATTTTGATTAAATTTGGAATCGGTGATAATTGAATAAATAAATATTCAAATGTGGGGACTAAATAATTGACATTGCATGCACTTGAACGGACGTCACGACTCTGACACTTCCATCTCCGCCAGTTTCTTTCATAGTTTAATTCACTTAGACAGTTTTAGTTAATTTAATTAGTCATTTTTTAAAATAGTCATTTAGTTTTTAGAACTTAGTTGTTAATCACACAATTAAAGCCCATTCGCCTGAACATTCCTCCAAAAGGACATTTCTAGTGTCTACTCACATTCTCTCTGTGGTTCGACCCTGCTCGCCACTTCTACAGTAGTTAGTAGGTAAATAAATATTGCAAATTTGCACGCGTTGCGACGTGCGTGCCAAATTTCTGGCGCCGTTGCCGGGGAGAATAGTAGCATTAGGAGTTCCTTTAAAAGAGTAATTTAGGTCAAAAAAATTAAAAAAAAAAATTAAAAATTAAAAAAAAAAAACCAACAAAAAAAAAAAAGTTTACTACTCTGGGAATTTTTCATTGCAGGAATTTTCAAGACACCCAGAAGCTCGGAATGACGTGGGCCGCACCACACAATTACAACCAGTATCCGCCCTATGCAGCCCCGACTCAAGGTATGACGTATAACGATTCACCGCCCATGATCTATCTAGGTAATCCCGTTTATTTCAATGATCTTTATTCAAGTCCATGCTATGATCCATATGAGAACATTTCACCATGCTATGAAACAAGTCCTTATACATCTGTTGATCATTTTCAATGTCAATACATTCCTGAAAATTTAGAACTTGACAATTCATGTCAAACAAATGATTCAATAATTGAACACATGTTGCATTGTGCTATCACTGAGACCAATCGGAGGTTTGAACTTCAAGATGAATGCAATGCAAAGTTGCTTTCCTCAACAAAAGATCTAGAAAATCAATTGAATAATTTAGTAAATCAAATGAATCATATTTCCGAACTAGCTTCTTCATTACCCCTTGATGATCTAATTCAAAACAATTCTTTTGAGGAGAGTGCAATAGAGGTTCCATTTGAACAACATCTATGTCCCGAGTCTGATAATGGGATGGATCTGCCTTCTTATCATACAATTGATGACTCCCCTCCATCACAAAATAATTCTTCCAATCTAATCACATTTCAAGAATATGAGAGCTTGGTCTTCCGTTCTGTTGAACATAATGGTCCCTCAGAAAATGTGATTTCATGTCCTTCTGTGAATTCACAACCTAGTCATCCCAATGTTAAAAAGGACACATTCAATGTCTATCAAATTGCACCTTTTGAGGATGAAGAGGACATTGAACTAGGACCATTCTTTACCATGATAGATTTAGAATTGAACCAAGAGACATTGGATTGCCACACTCAAGAGGACATCATTTCAAATGACATCGAATCACCTCTTTATGAAAATCTTTGTGAGTCCGAAACTTTTTCTAAAATGGAGACATCTAATACTTTTCTGGAGTCGGAGAATCAATCAGCATTGGTGGTAGAGAACACTCATAATTTTCTAGAAACAATGGAAGAATGGGATTGCTTGGAGGATCCTGATTTCGTGGTGACACATGCACCAACAGAGAAAAATGATCAGGGTGGTATAGAAGAAAATTTTGAAAAAGATGTCATTCTTGATACAATGGAGTCATCTGCTCCAATTGATCCTGCGCCACTTGCTCCATGCGTCGAGGTTAAAAACACTTCACTTGAAATACCCATATATTCTGACAATATTTTTGACCTTGGCACAATCAATGAAACCATCAAGCATGAATTGAGTTGGAAACCAGTGGATTTTTCTGTGCTAGTGGTTGGGTGTGAAAACGAATTGGGATACATCATCAACCCAGATACTACATTCAAGGATATAATGGATATAAGCCGACCGCTGAAGGATTATGATAGAGGCACTTTTTCACCTGTGAGCATTCGAAGAGGTAATCTTCTTGATCTTTCCATTGATAACATTTTCCCAAAATTCAACAATTCGATGAGTCTTTCTTCAGGTGAGGTATATTCATTCCCTTGTGAGTTGGCATATTTTCATTTCATTCCACACATCTATTATTCTAACAAGATTCCGTTGAGATTTTGTGCAGCTTTCAGGATAAACTCATCTTCAACAAATGGATTCCGCGCTCCTACTGAAAAAGAAGCAGATGCATGGTTTACATTTCCGTTCGATCCTGGTGGAGTTTCAATAACGTCTGGCTGAAGACGAATTAAACTTAGCGCTCAATGGGAGGCAACCCATCATTTGTTTGTTTTCTTTTCACTGCATTTAATTTCATTTCATTTAGTTTTATTTTAAATAAATGGCATGCATTTACAACAATCTGTTTTCTCCCGGCACAGTAGTGGATTTAAATTCATCATAAATATTTTTATCATCCACATTTTTTATTATGGTGTGACTTCTTTGATATGATGCGAGTATGTGTTGTCAATGTGTAGGTTTTACAGGTATACCATTTCTGGAGCTTCATCAGATACAAACAGCCTCTCCGCGTCAATCTGCACTTACACAGGGAAGTGTTTTATTTTTGTCATATTTTATGCTTCCAACAACACCATGTAAAAAAAAAAAAAATTGAAAAAAAAAAACTAACATTATTGTCATTGATAAACCCACATAAAAGCCATTGTATTTTTGTCACAACACAGTCAGGAACATAACACTTGTGTCCCTAGGCAGTTTGAGCACCTGATTCTTGTTTTGGAATTATCTGATCCTTTCTCTCATGACTTAGATGATTGCTGATATTATTTCATGCTTCGAAAATGTTTTTCAAAAACTTGTATTTTGTTTGAGACACTTATTTGCACTCATGATCATCTGTGCTGTCCAAAATTATATTTCCATACCCGTGAGGACTCTGAGCTATTTTACAATCATCTCTTATTTCTCTTATTTCTTGAGGGAATCTCAACCATGTTTTGTCTTCTAGAACTTGCCATGTTTTTTCATCAAAGCGATAGGAATTTTTGAAAGTTGCACTAAAATGATCGAGGCATCTGTTTGATATTTTAGCCCCGTTGACCCACTGAGCCACCCAAACATTTTCTCCTTCGTATAGCCCTTAGAAGCCATGCAGGAGCCTTTTAGGATGAGCCCAAGCCGATACCCTTCCCTACCAATTTCTTGGATTTTTGCATGATGATGTCAATCTAAGTGTGGGGGAGAGAGACTTACTCATGGAGAGGGTTCTTCGAGGGGCAGTGAGTCATTTGATGTACATGGATTGACATTATTCCATCCTGATCTTTGAGTTCTTTTTCACAGTAGCAACATTCATTTCATATTATTTTGATATAGGAATATAGAATCCTTTTCAGTTCCAACAATGAGTACATTGGTGGTCATTACGCGGTAACCCTCGACTTTGGGGATACCTATTAAAGTGATGATCCATTACTCCAGGAACTAGAAAGTTTTCTATATAACCTACCTTCATTGAGATGTTACATCGTTTACGCTACTTGTGTACCTTTCTTTGGGATTATTGTCTGATATTTATTTCATGGGGTTTTGGAACTGATACTCACTTGTTTTTCCTAACCATATTATTTGAGTGAGTTGTTTTTTTTTAAAAAAAAAAAGGAGAGTGAAACATTGGATTATGAAATGCTTGGGGACAAGCAGTGTTTTAAGTGTGGGGGAGCGAGAGTTTGAGGGAGACATTTAGATTGACTTATCATGCATTTATTTCAAGATTTAACCCTCCTTTTTACCAAAAAGATGTCAATATTTTTTTTTAACCCACCGTCCCGCAGCCTCAGAAACATTTGAACCTCATGTAAAGTCCTTGAGATTGGTACATTCTTTTGATTTCCACTAGTGGAGATGTGAAATTCATGGCAAGCCTATGGTAAGCATGCATGTGCATGAGAACTGAGAAAAACTTCGATCAAATCTTTTCGAGCGATGAGTGTAATGGCAAGGTAGGTCACATGATTGATGAGTGCACATACTTGTTTTGAAAAAATGCAAGTGAAAGAAAAATTGTTTTTGAAACTAAAGTTTTAAATGAAGCATGATATATTATGAGGAAAGAGATTGGAAAATTTTGAACATGTAACTTGGATGTTTTGATTTGTCTGCGGCCACTTGTGTTCTATTTCTGATTGTTTTGCCCAGGAGTGCAAAAGTTTAAGTGTGGGGGATTTGATGTACATGGATTTTTACATGTATTTTTATTTATTTTTTACTTAGTTTTAATTAATTAGTTTAAACATTTTTAATATTTTTAGTTTATTTTTGTAGGTTTATAGTAATTTAGTTATTTTGGATAATTTTAGTTAATTTATATATTGATATTAGTATTTTAGTATTTTTATTAGTTTATATTTTATATATTAGTATTAGTTTCATTAACATTTCTCTTAATTACTTTTTATTTTTTTTAGCTAATTAGAATCTTATATATTTAATTATATTATTATCATTTGATTAACATTTAACAATTTTTCTTTTTTTTTAGAATTTTAGTTCTGAATTTTGAATCTTATTTGTTTCCCCCCTTTTTGACCCATTCCACACCACACTCATTTTCTTTTTTTTTAAACCCTCTCTCCAATCACGATTTTCTTGGGCCCCTCCTTTTTCTCCGGCTGGAACCGCCGCCCTCCAGGGCTCTCCCCATTCTAACCCGCATCCCCCCTCTCCATGCTGAACCTCTCGGCCGCCTCTCCATTCCCGCACTCCCCCACTACCCGCCGGCCTTCCCTCTTGATCTCCCCACGGCAGCGCCTGCGGGCCGTCCCCCCTCTCCTCCAAGGCCTCGGCCAGCTCCCGCATCCCCTGCGCCAAGCCTGCACACCCTTCCTCTTCACCCGAGCCGCCTGGCTTCTCCACGCACGCCGGCCCTGCCTGCAGCCATCCGCCGGCCCTCACCACCCCAGGTCCGCCACCCTACCCAGCGCCGCAGCCACCCGCTCCCATCCCTCTCCACGCCGCTGGCCGACCCCGCTCCCCTCTCCTCTACCGGCCACTCCGCCTCCCTCTCCCTCTCTCGGCCGGACCAGCGCCTCCCCTGCGGATCCGCCCCGCCCTCTCCACTCGCTGCCTACCCGCCTCACCCCTCGGCCCCCTATTTCTCTCCCATGCAGCAGGTTACCATCGCCAAGCGCCGGAATGAACTCCTCAAGAAAGCGTAAGAGTTAGCCGTGCTCTGCCATGCTCCGGCCTCCCTCATCATCTTCTCCATCCGAGGGAGGCTCTTCCAGTTCTGCACCACTTCCAGGAACAGAGAGGAAGACAGACAGATATGGATCTTTTCGGCCTGCGCAGAGTTTTATAGTTGGAAGAGTCCTCCTTACCTTTTAGCGAAACCATCATCAGGAGCGTAGCGGAGGATCAGACACATCATCGACGTTAGTGGCGGTTCGCTTGGACTTCCGAAGATTCACGTCGCACGGCGAGTGCAAGCGCAGATCAGAGCATATTTTCAGCGGCGCGGTGGTTTGATTCGGGTGCAGCGTCAGCGACAGCACGGAGCGGAGCGATGGTTATTGTTTTGCGATCGTTGACGGCGTCCTGCGGTGACAATTACGACGACATGATCACGGTGATTTCTGTTTATTATTTTATGTGCTGCTGTGTCGTCACGATGGCGGGCTAATCCTTTTTGTGTCGGAGTTGTAACGAAAGTGATGGTGAATGCATGTCTTTAATTTATTTCTACGTTTGATTGCCTTTTAAATTAATTTTAATTGGATGTTTATTTAATTAATTATATCTGCGTTTAAATTAATTGTCATTTGGGCCTTGCACACATGCTATGGTGCTCGTTCGTGTGATACCTAATAAGTAATCACGAACGGGAGTTCATCAGAGAATTTATTTATCTGGAATTCGATCAAGCGCGCGATCGAATTTTAAATAAATAAATATATTAATTGAAAAATTAATATTTTGTGTGCGCTCTCCTTCAAACTTGCATGAGTGATACCTAATAAGTAATCTCATGTGAGCGAACCCAACGCAGGTAGATACTTCGACTTTGTGAGAAACGGGTCGTTGTATTTCACCAAGTGATTCAGTGCTTTAATGATGCACAAATTATTCGTCAGGACAGAGAACGAAATGACGGATAATTTGTGTAAACATTAAAATATTGTCTAACATCAGAGAACGAGACCAGATAGTATTTTGATTAAATTTGGAATCGGTGATAATTGAATAAATAAATATTCAAATGCGGGGACTAAATAATTGACATTGCATGCACTTGAACGGACGTCACGACTCTGACACTTCCATCTCCGCCAGTTTCTTTCATAGTTTAATTCACTTAGACAGTTTTAGTTAATTTAATTAGTCATTTTTTAAAATAGTCATTTAGTTTTTAGAACTTAGTTGTTAATCACACAATTAAAGCCCATTCGCCTGAACATTCCTCCAAAAGGACATTTCTAGTGTCTACTCACATTCTCTCTATGGTTCGACCCTGCTCGCCACTTCTACAGTAGTTAGTAGGTAAATAAATATTGCAAATTTGCACGCGTTGCGACGCGCGTGCCAGTAAACATATTTAGATTGTTTTGATACTTTAGTAAAATGAATCATAAGTCATTGATGATGTGTAAGAATCAAATAATCCTCAATCAAATGTATGGTGTGACCGATATGACTCCAAGTGTGTCTTTTTATTTAAAATTGACATTAATTTTAGTAAAAAGAACAAGTGAAATACTAAAAACTGATCAAACACATTCATATTGTTTTCATACTTTAAGAAAATGATAAAAAAGTCATTTTTCATGTATAGGAATCAACCTCACCACAATCTTATGCATGGTGTGATTGGTATGACTCAAAGTGTCAGTTATCAATTTAAAATTGACATTTTAGTTCAAAATGAGTGTCACTCACTGAAAACAAACCAAACATGCTCTGATTGTCTTGATAATTTAAGATAATGACTCATAAGTATTTTTTGATATGTAGGAAGTAGTCTGAAATCAAACTGGCACACGATGTGATCAGTATGACTCAGAGTGTGTTTCCAGTTTTAAATAAAATTTTTGTAAAAAACACAAGTGACATACTAAAAACCAAGAAAACACATTCATATTGTTTTGATACTTTATTAAAATGACCCATAAGTAATTTTTGTCATATATGTTTCAGTCAAACATAAATCCAATGCACGGTGTGACCGGTATAAATCTAGGTGTGCTTTTTTACTTAAATTTGATAATAATTTTAGTAAAAAGTAAAATGGACATACTAAAAACCAAGAAAACGCTTTGGATTGTTTTGATACTTTAGGAAAATGATTCATAAGTCATTTTTCATGTGTAAGAATCAACCACACCTCAATATAATGCACATTGTGACTGGTATAACTTCCAGTGTGACTTTTTTATTTAAAAATGATATTTTATTAATGTATTTCTTCATATTAATCTTTAATTTATCTCATTATAGTATTACTAACATAAGATTTTTTTTTATGTAGGTGGATTATTTTTCTTAGGTTGGGGTGATTTTTTTAGTAACTCATATCATGATCAAACTTTTCTTAGAGTGGATTCTGAGTGCCAAAGATGATGAAAAATTAATTTATTTAAATGTTTGTGGATAATAATTGTAAATGTAATTATATAAAACATTTTTTGAAATGTATTTAGTTGTGTTTTTTTGTATTCATGATGTAAAATTTACTTTGATTAAATTATATTTTTGCATATAGGTTACAGGTATTTGTTGCAGTGTATTGATATTCATGCAACACGCTATAATAGGTTGAGCCTTAATCAACTCTATTTCTAGTCTGATAAAGGGGGTCCTTTATCAGCACTATTGAAAGTGCTCAGATTGTCTTAACACTACCACAGATCCAGGTAAGGTGTGTGCTGGATTTTGTCAATGCTAAGCAGAAAGTGCTGGTAATAGTAGCATTTTTATCATCTCTAGCAAATAGCGCTGATAAAGGTAACATTTATGACTGCTAAAAAAGCACTGATAAATGTGTATCCTTTGTTAGCTTTTTTTTAGCGTTGAAAAATAATATATTTTTAAGCTCTATTCTTAGCGCTGATAAATGTTTTTAATAAAAAATATTAATATATATATATATATATATATTATATTTTTATTCAAAAATAATGTTTACTTATATACATTAATTAAAAAATACAGGTTTAAAATTCATATATATTTTTTAATAATTCAAATATATATATAATGTTTTAAAAAAAAGTATTTATTAGATTATAAATAAATATATTTATTTAAATAATTATAAAATTATAATAATTTTTTTAAAATAATAAATATATTTATTATATTTATAATTATATTTAAATTATTTTTAAATATATTTATTTATAATTATAATTATATAAATAAATATTCTTCCAATGAATTTGGTCAATGAATATATATATCAAGAGATAATGATGATATTCATGGACATGATTGTTGTTATTTATGTTTATACATTGATGTGTGAGTACATATAAGTGATGTTATTTCATCATAAGTTTTTTTGTGGACATGATTGTGGCTTGTTGTATTCCAAATATAAATATTGCCTACATTATGATGACGTGTGCATATGTTATGTATTCATGACTCATGAATGTTCATTTTTACAATGACATTATTTTTTTTTAGTTCAGGATCTAAGCAAGCTTGGTCTTAGAAATTTATTAAAAAAATAAAAGTGCAGAAAAACATCAACATAATACAAGTGACACCAAAATCACCAGCAAAGGATAGACGAATTGAAATCCAAAACCATCATTGGAAAGACACTAGACCCCAAAAAAAACATGCTCGTAGGCCAAAGAAAACAAATAAAGCCCCCTAGAAACTAAGAAAAATCCCAATTGTGGGATTCTACGTGACCCCCAAGCCCACCATCCTACGAGAGCCCCTACACGTTCGAAGACCAAAAGACTTTGCACCATCGTCCATTGAACTCCACTCCAAGGAAATCATTTTTCTCTGTGCATCATCACCTGTGCATCATCTGAGCACCATCACTTCATCACCAAACTTGTTTTGAGAACCCATCGGTGTCCCATTCCGCCGGTGAACAAGATCCATCACACCCGTCAACATCCCATACTGCTGACGGTTGCTGTGGGGATCTATCATCAGCAACCCAAGACCCCAACGACCACTTGAGAATCCCACACAAACACCAATTAAAAAATCTTCATCAACCAAGACCAATGGTCTCTAGTCTGTCAGACCTGCACATATAGTAGACCCAATAAAAAATGGCCTAATAACCCAATTAATTTTTGGACACCTGACACAAGCCCCACTAAATCCGATATCCGATATGTCAAGCCTACAAAGAACACCAATCCATCCTATCCATAGATGCATATCATCATAATGTATTCAAAGTCGTCTGAAAACACCCAATCCAAGGTCACCACTCACTGCACTTGAGGTCTCCTCTAGCACACTCCCCATGAAGACTTCCAGCCTACCATCATCGTGAAGCCTGACCATCCTGAGAAAAACACACCATACGGCCCCCATCACTATCATCGGCCAAAGCACGACTGAACCTGAGACCCCACCTCCATCGTTTTGTGGGGGAAACCCATCGTCGACCACCATGACGTTCCTGCAACCGTCACTTCCGAAAATGTGAAGGACATCGTTGCCTGTAGAAAAATCATCATCGATCATCCCCAACAAGATCCTATACACCTTGAAAACATTTACACCCGAGTTTTCCTTAGCCCGTTCAACACCATCATCTGAAACTGATCTCACACTGTGAGGTTATCGTCAGCACACCTTCAAGTACCCTGATATTTATCCCAAAGATCCAATGCCACCGGGGATACTCGCATCCCTATTCATCATCTAGGAAACCAAATACACCATCTAATTGCAATGACAAGCCCACGAGAGGCCACATACAACTCACTGATACCATGACCGGAGAGAACACTGGTCCCCTACTACTATCACCACCGTGAATGACCCCGCATTGACTGGATCCAACTTGAAGAAATCGCTCACACTGAAGAACCCCAAATATGAACTCCACTGGAAAATGTCCAGCGGTAGCCTACATCCCACCCAGTCGCTATGTCAATCCACTAGTCATCGGTGGGAAGGGGAAGAGCGACGATAGGAGGCTCGCAACCCATCAACACAAACAAGCAACCCTAGACCAGCACACCATCATGCACACCCTAAAATCATGACACTACTTTCAAAAACCATCACCTATCAAGCATCATCCCCACCATCATGTGGGGAAATCCTAGGGAAATGACCACCATCCTCCTTTCTTTTACAGGCATCTTTAACCAGCTCAAGTCTCTTACATGGGCTGCAGAGATCAAAGAGATCTTTATGCCCTACAACATCAAGATGAATTCGATCATCCAAGCAGATTGTTGATATGGATCGATCATCATATTGATCACCATAAATTGAAAGAGGGAGAAGCTCTCCTCTTGTGAGAGAATCCATAAAATGACCCAAATCACCTACTATATGTAATTATATATATATATTAGGTTTTTGGGGGTACAATTACATTAAACACACACACCACACACACAGGCCGGAAAGGAAGGCCATAACCCCTCTAAGGGGTAGCCCACCCATCAAGCCATATTTATTCATTACATGGTCCGAAGGCGCAAACGGTCATGAAACCCATTATATGGTCCAAAGGCCCAATGCAATGTCATGCCTACATCATACTACCTAGGTCATCAGGCATGCATCATGCATGCATCACCACCTGCCTCTGTCATGCCTATGTCACCGCTTATCTGCGTCATGCCTGCGTCACCGCCTACCTTTGGAAATTCACTTCCACCCGAATTTGAACCTGGGTCTGATATAGGATTATGGGGTGCCTTTTTCTACTCGGGTGAGCCCCCAACTGCCTATATATAATTATAACTATATATATATATAATTATAAAATTATAATAGATACATTTATTATTAGTTTATAAATATAAATATATAAATATATTTATAATTATATAAAAATATTTATAAAAAAATTATTTATTCACTGGAGGATCTCTCACCTTCCTAAAAAATAGGGTTTCACAAAGGATAATTTGCAAAGGTGCTACAACGCATGTGGTAGCTTTAGATGGTGTTGTATTGGAAAAAATCGAACTCTGTAAGCATTCTTTCATTACCTACATCTCGTTGTCCAAAGGCATGAAACCCTAGAAAGTGGTTGACTTAGTAGATCATCTTTCCAATATTTGGGGATTTACTAATTTCAAATGCATCTCTATTGGTCGATGATTTTTTCATTTTCTATTTCCCTCTGTGGATCTAAAGAGTCGAGCGTGGATTATGGGTCGATCAAACTTTAATTGGGTATTATGAGATCTTATGAATGGAATTTAAATTTTAACCAAAATGATTTTAAAGACACATGTGCTTAGGTCTGGATTAAAATACATGGTCTTAATTGGGTGTTATGGCACCCAGAAATCTTGTTTGACTTAGCCTCTGTAATAGGTACGCCAATGAGGATGGACATAGCCACTGAGTTGGTTATATTCTTCCACTTTGTAAGCATTTTAGTTGAAGTAGATTTGAGTTCAACCCTAATTGATATAGGTGTTCCCTCTACACCTCATGATGGAATCAACCTTAGAATTGAATATGAGAAAAATCCATTGTTTTTTGTTTCATGTAATATAATTGGTCACTCAAGTGACAACTATAGGGGTTAACTCTTCTGTACTAACTTCCAATAAAAAGGTCATGACACCACAAAATGTCAAATTAAATCTAGTAAATTTCGTGTATAGAACCATGAAAATCAGTCTACTGATCACCCCATGGCAGTTGTGATTCCTAGAGGTCAGTTGTGTGAGCACCTAGTGGTGATTGCTAATCATTCCTCTGATTTTAAGCAACTGAATGCTATATGTGGACACTTAAAGAAACATGAATATGCAGGCTCCTCTCATGGTGCGATAGTTATTATTATCGATCCCTAGCATAAATGTGGAACATGAGGTAATACTAACCCTACCTATATGCCTCTAAACAATAACATGTAAGATAAGCCCAAGAAATCTTGGGATGGCTTAGTAGAGGAAGGAATATTTCCTGGGTTTTCTTTCAAAGATGCCTGAACTAGAAATTTTAGAGGAGACACAGATGATGATGATTCAGTGGAAATCCACTCAGATAAAAAATCTTATGCATAGGATGTCATGGATTAAAACATGTAGAGAAAAATTGGTCTTCTCTAAAAATTGTAATGGGAAATAAGAATTGGAGGTTGCCACATCCAAGTCTAAAAAGGCTCTCACTACATCTTCTCAGAAGTATTGTATGTATGTCCCTGATTTGGATGTTATGTAGGTCTTCATTGAACATAGAAATACCACCTTTGTAAGAAAAAACATGGTTTTAAATGATTCATCAGATTCTTCATATAATGGACATGTAGTGGATTATTTTCCATTCGATAATAGGCAGAATGCTGATTGCGAGGGTTTAAATCACCACGTTCAGGTGCTAGTTTCACATCCTGGCCTTGACAGAGAGAAATCCAATCATGAGGGAATATCACCACTTACTTTTAATATGGAAATGACTTCTGAATATGGGCCTTTTAATGGAAGACACTACCCCAATGCCTTATCCAGTGATTCTCAGTTGGTCCTCAGTATGGTGTCGGCCAATCAATGCAAGGGTATAAAATCTTCCACTTCTTTGACTAGTTGTGATACAAGGGCTGAGAGGAAAACACAGCCTGCCAATTTTTCTGTTGGACATGTTCTTGTTACTTAGGGGAAGGTTCTCATCTCAGCTTTATCTCTTGTACAGGGAAGCAAGGCTTCTACTCCCTTGGATATCAATGCCAAGGGGTCTAGTTGCTTTGCTAAGACATTCTTAGATCCTTTATTAGAGAAACCTAGGAACACTTCAACACCTCCCTATACTTTTCAATGATGTAAACTTCCTATGAAGGACAAACCTTTTATGAAAGTAAGTACTCATAATTCTTTTGAGCTACTTAGATCAGGTAGTAGCGAGGAGGATGGTCAAAGCAATGTTTGGGAACTTAAAGTAGTTTAGAAGATATATGTTTTTGATACTTGCCTACTAGAAGACAGAGGTGGACCTTAGATACAGGCCTAAACATAGAGATGAGGATGATATCCTCGAGGTCGGGTGGCCATTCCACTCATCACAACATGAGCACACGATCTAGAGGATGCTAATTTCTTGTTTTTTGTCTTTTATTTAGCTATGATTCTCCTCCCTTGTACTTTTTGTTTTCTGATTTAATAAAGGGGCTATAATGCCTCACCTCTTCAAAAAAAATATAATTATCAAATTAAAAATATGATAAAAATATTTTTTATAATCTTATTATTATTTACATAAATATATATTCATTTATAATTATAACTATAACTATATTTATATTTATATAAATAATTATAAAATTATAATAAATATATTTATTCTAATTTTATAATTAAAAATTAATATATATTTATAATATTTATAGTTTTATAGATATATATAATTATATAAATATATTTAAATATTTATAAATATATTTATTATATATATACTTATAAATAAATATATAGTTATATAGTTATACTTATAAATAAATAATTATTTATTTATTATATATATAAATTTATAAATATATATAATAACATAAATAAATTATCAACATTATATCTTTATTAGCACTTTTTTAGCAATGATACAGATATCCCTTCATCGCCACTAAGAAAGCAATGATAAAGAGGTCTTTTATCGCCACTTTTGATTTTAGTGCTGATAAAATGACCCTTTATTAATGAATTTTTTAAAGCACTGATAAAAACATTATACCATTTTTTAAAAGAACCCTAACTGGTTGTATTCTCCCATACACTTTCTAGCTCTCACTGAAACTGACTTCGTTGCACCACCACTCTCGTCGAACCTTGTTGTCGTCGTTTCACCACTCTCATTGCACCACACTAGTGTCGTCGGGCCACCACTCTTACCAAACCGTATTCCCATAACTATTTCTATCATCAAACCCCATTTCGCCTCGTCGAACCCCACTATCGGCGCATCTCTATTATGAATTTACTTAACATTTTCGACAAATAAAGAACCTAAAAACTAAAGGAATGCTATTCAAATCTTGTTTTTATTTGTTTCTCAACTGATTCAATTCATGGTTCAATTTTTTTATTATTCTAGAACAATAGTTTATGTTAAACCCATTTTATGTAATTCTTTTTAAAATTATCAGTGTATCTAGTTATGGTCTTATATTTTTGAAAGTTAAATATGATCTTAGTAAATTGATATGGTCTAGTTATGTTATGGTAAATTTGGTTTGGAAAGGTTTTATTTAGTTGTGATGAATGTGATCTACAAAAATTAGGATTTTATGTTTTGGTTATAATGAATGATATTTTATAAAAAAAAGTTTTTATAAGAAGGAGTTTGAGTATTAATATAGTAATGATGGTATTTGGGTCCATTAAAGAGATATAGGTGAGGATGAGAATTCATTTGAATTTTTTGGGAAGTGTTCCGATAATAGTTTATGTTTTAATGATTTGGTAATGTATTATAGATTCCTATAGTAAATAATTGTATTTTTTTAATTTTGTTAGTAATTGGTTTTGAAGGATTATTCGGTGTAGGGGGAATTGTGAGTTAGGGTACCCAACATTTGTTATGATAAAAAAATTAAACATTTTCTTGGATTTTCTAACATGGAAGTATGGTTTTGATTTAGGTAAATGCTCGGTTTTTCATTTGGCTAGGTCCTTATTAAATTTTGGCATGTGCCTAAATTTGGACAAAGCACTACTGGAAAACTAACCTTTACCAATGGTTTGGAACCGTTGGTATAGGCCTCCAACCCGTTGGTATAGCCTATACCAACGGTTTGGAGAACCGTAGCCAAGTAAGCCGTTGGGATAGGTCTATACCAACGGTTTTCCAAAAACCGTTGGGATAGGTCTATACCAACGGTTTTCCAAAAACCGTGGGTATAGACCTATACCAACGTTTTTGGAAACCGTTGGTATAGGTAATATGAAATCTATACCGACGGTAATGGAACCGTTGGTATATAAATTCCAAAAATAAAACATCCGCTGGGATTTGATCCCAGGACACCTCGTTTATAATCGAACGACATAACCACTAAGCTAACATCACTTTTGTAAACATAATTTCATAAATATATATATGTATTATCATAATTATTTAAATTTTTGATTTATATAATGTTCTCCGTTAGTAGATCTGGAAAAAAATCAATGAACATATCCCAACGGTTGTCAAAACCGTTGGGATAGACCTATCCCAACGGTTTTCAGAACCGTTGGGATAGGTTCTGGGTGGGTGTATTTTTAGTTGGGTGTGTGCTGGATTTTTTCCTTGTTTTTACCAACGGTTCTTGAGAACCGTTGGGAAATAGTAACCTTTCCCAACGGTTCATCAAAACCGTTGGGAAAGGGCCTAAAAACACACCCTTTCCCAACGGTTTTGGTGAACCGTTGGAAAAGGGTACTCTTTCCCAACGGTTCACCAAAACCGTTGGGAAAGGGCCTTAAAAACACACCCTTTCCCAAAGGTTTTGTTGAACCGTTGGGAAAGGTCACTCTTTCCCAACGGTTCACCAAAACCGTTGGGAAAAGGTGTGTTTTTAAGGCCCTTTCCCAACGGTTTTGATGAACCGTTGGGAAAGAGTATCTATACCAACGGTTTTTACAAACCGTTGGTATAGAAGTGTTGGGAAAGATCATGTTTCCAGTAGTGAAGATACATTCAATATGGTTATAACAGTTGAATTCATATTAATTAAAATGTTGTAACACACTATAATTAGATACCTTTAGGTATTAATAATTTCATAAAGAAAATTAAGGTTTTCATTATTTTTATTTTATAAAAACAAAGTCACATGGATAGTGTATAATAAACATTTCATTATAATAGACATTTCACAATACATGTTATTTTATTTCATTACTCTAATAAAAAATAAAACTACAAAATTAATGTGATGAACCAACTCAAGTCAACTTGCCTGATCACCTAAGTCAATTTTTCACATGGCATGAAGTATGTTCTCGATCTCCACGGGATGGAAATTACAACTGAGGGAATCAAACACCACTGAGATTGGAATTATAGGAGGCAACCTGAAGGGTGACATAAGTTTCATGTGGACACTAAGGAACACATTCCATGGACTAATGAGAGAGGAATTATAAGAGGTAACCTGAAGGGTGACGTAAGTGAAACTGTTACCATGTAATCCAAAAATAGATATCCTATGATAATCCCTAAGATGAGAACATGTGGTAAAATGGGTAAGAAATGTGGTAACCCTTTTTGAATGTGTATATAGAAATTTGGTTGGAAAAGTTCCAACCTCTTGAATTGAATATTTATATTTTATGCTGGGAAAGTTCCAAGGGGGTTTTGAAAAATACCTTTGTATCCTAAGGTTTTTCATAAAAATGTTATTCCTTGTGATTTTTAATAAAGTACACCCATTTAAAATTCTCAGTTTATATCCCAAAATTTCAAAAATAAAATATTTCCCTAGATTTATTTAGAACAATCAAATTCAAATTTATCTTCTTAAAAGGGTTAGAGAAGTATTTCTATCCATTTAAAATTCTAATTTATAACCCTTTATTAAATTTCAAACTATATCTTACACGTGGTATTTTAAATCTAGTCACATTTTCCTTTAAAAAAATTACTCGCTTAGTTCTATTAAATCCCTTGGGTCTCATGTAATAACCCTAATTTTCTCAAAGGTGCAGATTGTTGTTTTAAAAAATATAATATTTTTTTATTTATGAAACCATTATTATATTCAACAGTTGTATTCTATATTATGAAAAGATTTTTCAAATAATACAGCGTGTAATTTTTTTATATTTCAGTTATTACATTCAATGGTTGTATTTATAAATTTCCTTCAATAATTTTTTTTTTGTTTTTGATCACATGGAATGATAAACTATTTTCAATCATTCCATTTTCTTTCATGAAATTCATGAGATCCATATACAATTGCACATATTTTGTGTATTTATTTTGTTAAATATTAATATTACTGAATCAAATAGGATGTATATCAATAAATAATGTATGGATGTCAATCATATGACAAAATAGCATGAAGATAGAGTGAAAAATTTCATCAAGTTTGAAAAATATCATGCATATGAACCTTCTCAAATCCTTTTTCCGTGTTTATGTTGTTTTCATTCAAGACTAATTAGTGTGGAGGAGTTAGAAGAACAGTTGATTTTTCATGAAATTTAATGAAGTTATAAATGTTTGAACAAACATGGGGAAAAGGAGGATGTTGCTAGTGAATATGATATCTCAATGTTGTATGAATCATCTGATATGATTACAAGTTTGGATAATGAAGAAGATAGTATCCATGATGTGATTATAGGTGTGAATGATAATGAAAATTATATTGAGGAAATGACAAGGATAGTTGAAGATGAACTTCATTATTTCCCAAAATTGTTTGAGATGTTATAGAGTTGTGAAAATACGTAATTGTATACTGGTTGTAATAAATATACAACATTTTCAGTTGTACTAAAACTATATAATTTTAAATTAGGTAGTGGATGAAGTGACACCAGTTTTATTGAACTACTTTCTCTCTTAAATGACATGCTCCCAGAAGATAATGATCTCCCTAGCTAAACATTTTACACCAAAAAAATTCTATGTTTGATGGGTGTTATCTATGAAAGAATACATGCCTACCAAAATGATTGTATACTATTTCAGAAGGACCAAAAATCACTTAAATAATTCCCAAAGTTTGGTGCTTCCAGATACAATAAAGTTGAGTCGGTTCTTATGAAAGTTTTATGCTACTTTCCAATCATTCCAAGGTTTAGGAACCTATATAGAAGTGAGGAGACTACAAGTAAATTGACATGGAACATATATACAATAAATAAATAAGGGAAACTATGTCACTTTATAGAATCATTTCAGTGAAATAAAAGTTATCATGAGTATCCTGAATTTGGAAATTAGCTGAGAAACCTTTATCTTGTGTTATCTATAGATGGAGTGGATCCTTTTGGTTTTCAAAGCAGTACTCACAATACAAGGATGGTTATCTTGGTGAATTATAACTTTCCACCATGGTATGCATGAAATGAAAATACATCATGTAATCTATGATTATATTAAGAACAAAACAACCGAGTAATGATATTGATGTTTATTTAGATCCATTGATCAAGGATTTTAAATTATTATGTGATTCAGGTGTTATATTGTATAATTATTACATAATTGAAGATCTAACATTGAGATCCATGTTATAAAGGATAATAAATAACTTTCCTACTTATGTAAATTTGTTAAGATATAGAATTAAATGAACTCAATGGTGTCCCATTTGAAAACAAGGTACCCAATAAATTAGGTTGAAACACTCATTGAAGACTCTATTACTATGACATCCCAGATTTCTACCACAAAGACATAAATACCGATCTTGGATGACATCATTCAATGAAAGTTCAGAAGAAAATATAACATTATCTCCACTAATAGGTGATCAACTACTTAAGAAGGTAAAATATGTGGACACTACATTTGGAAAATAGTTTTCAAAAAACCTTACAAAAATTAGTTGGAAAAGAGATCAGCTTTTTTTGAATTACCATACTATAATTATTTGTATGTCATACATTTTCTTGATGTTATGTTTGTTGAAAAAAAATGTATGCGATATTTTAATTGGAAAGTTACTAAATTCACCTAACAAAATAATGGATAAAATTTAGGAAATATTGGACATGGTTGACATGGGAGTACGGGGAGATTTGGTGCCAGTAAAGGGTGAAAAATGAAATTTTCCTCTTCCTATTACCTACACTATTTCCCAAGAGAGATATAAATTTTGAAAATTATTGAATGAAATAAAGGTTCCATAGGATTATTCATTGGATATAAAGAATATCATGCAAATGAATAATTTAAAGTTAAAGAGTTTGAAATAATAAGACTGCCTAGTTTTGATGCAAGATCTAATTACTTTAATTTTACATTGAATTCTTCCCAAGAATGTCTATAATACATTAAACAAGCTCTACTTATTTTTCAAATATATATGCAGAAAAGTTTTAGACCTGGTGAAATTATAGACTATGGAAAAAGAAATTTCTTTCATATAATGTGAATTGGAAATGTTCTTCCCGCTAGCATTTTTTGATATAATGGTTCACTTACTAGTTCACTTAGTGAGAGATATTTGACTATGTGGTCCTATACACTAAAGATGGATGTACCTCATTTAATGGTATATGAATATTTTGGAAGGATATATCAAAAATTTAATTCATCCAGAGGGGTGTATTACGGATCGATATATTGTTGAGGAAGCCATTAAATTATGTACCGACTACCTGTCTTATGTGGAAAGCATTGGTCAACCAAATTCTAGTCACGCTAGGTGGCGTGAAGGTGAATGAATCTATAGAATAGATGTTATAACAATCAATATTACATATTGGGATAAGACTCACCTTTATGTTTTGCATAAAATTTTAGAGTTTTCCTCATAAGTTGAAACTCACAAATAAATTCTTTTGCATTTGAATCCATCAAGGGGTGAAAGTTGGATATAAAATACACATAATCAATAGTTTATAGGATGGTTTAGATGCCATATTTTTAATGATTTAGATGAAATAAGGATTCAATTTTAGAACGGCTTTGATGGATAGCTAGAGGAAAAAAGTGTGTATGTATTATCTTACAATGGTTATGTAATTAATAGTTATACATTATATACAAATGTACTTGATGGAGATAGTATCATGAAAAATGGTGTAGTTATATTTATAGATGAAGTGATGTGTGTTTATGTTAAAAAGGATAGAAATCCAATTTATGAAAATATGTCATACTTTGGAATCATCAAATAAATATGGGTGTTGGATTATACAACTTCCAATTCCCAATTTCTCAATGCAAGTGAATTGATACCAGGAGTGCTATTAAAATAGATGAATTAGGAATCATAAAAGTATATTTCAGTAAGGAAGGGTACAAAGAAGAACCGTTTATAATAGAATCATAGGCAGTAAAAGTATTTTATGTTCTAGATTCCACAAACTGAAAGTGGTTAATTATTCTATTATAATCCAAAAACCTTGAAGGGTCCGATGAAAATTTAACTGAGGATGACCCTTTCATTGGGATGTCACAATCATTTCATAGCAGACCCAATATATATGGGGTTTTTATGTCAGATGAGACCATAGTGAAGGGATCTCAATACTCTATAGAGGGTTCAAATCCCTTCATCCTTTAAAAAAGAGTTCAATAATCATGCTATATTTTTTTGTAATATACATTGTGTTACCTTATGTTATTATTTTTTCACTTCTGCATTCATGTAATCTACATTAAATATTAAACCACTTCTACATATAATGAATTCTACATGTGTTGGTGCTACAAATCTAGAGGAATGATAGATCTCTCAACCTACTGCTACTCTCAATGCAGAGGAAAAATTACCTTATGCACATGATGATTCTCCCAATCACGAGGAACAACAAGTTGACCAACTTGATATTGCACCCAGTGAAGAGGTACGACCACCTTTTTCACATATTGATACTACTGATCCAAATGAACAGCATATTGATGATGTTAAATCTGAGGAAATTTCAGGTGATGAAGGTCTAATGATGCAGAAAAAACAAGAGCATCGTAGTTTGACAATGTTAACAAAAATAATTAAGGAAAAAAAGGAATAAAATTCAAGGTCATATGAAATGCGTAGGGCCAGTATGTTAACCCCAATAAGTACATGTTCAATAGTTTTATTTGAGTCATCACTTGGAAACAGGTGCAGTTTTTTGATAGATTCATGACACCATGTTGTGCTCACACTTGAGTCACTGATGTGGGAAGATATTAGGACAATATTATGATATCATTACTTTATTTAACTAAAAAATAAAAAAAATGAAACATTGACTTAATCTTCATCATCCCTTATAGAGTTCATTTATAGTATATGACTCCCATAAGTAATTTGTATTAATATTTCTAGAAGGATTTACATAGGCTTTCACACAATTTTAATAGATTTTATCTTAAAGATGTTGAAGGAAAAATAAACCTACACCCAGCACTTATGTATGCACACCTGATAACCCAAGAAGTTTTGTATGCATTTACTGGTCATCATGCAAAGATGTATTTTCTAGTATATTGTGGTGGGTAATACATTATTTGAAAATACGTGTATTCATCACTTTGATTGAGAAATTTTTATATATGAAATAGTAACTGAGTAATGAAAATAAGTAAAGGGTAGAAAAACAATGTAACCCTACCATAATGAAAGGATGGGGTACACTTCACTTGAAAAAAATGGTACATAATTTAAATCTACTGTAATAATTTTATGTGACATAAAAAATAGTATAATTATGTTCCTCTTTTTATATATAGATTGATGAATCCAAATCCAAATCCACTTCCATCCCATGGAATGTGATATGGAAGGAGGAACGTCTAAATAAATATGGAGTAATAATAGATGAAAACACATGGTGTGGGAAACTTGTGTAAGTACGAAATAATAAAAAAATACTTTAAACCACAATTACAAAAAAATGATTGCTTATTTTCCCATATTTTCTATTCAACTTAGTCATAGGAATCATTAACACATGTACCAAGTGAACACCTACTATCAGTGTCCTTGAAGCGGCCAGAGCAGTATGGTCGTGTCAGATGTGTGAGTTTTGGTGTGACACCCTAAACATATTTTGATAAAAAAACAACAGGGGATAAAGATAAAAATGGAATATATGAAAGAAATATTAGATGCCCTTGAAGAACAATTTCATTGGAAGACTGAGTTTCTTGAAACTGTTATGGGGGGAAGCAAAGAGAAGAAACAACTCAAGAACAACCATTGTGTTAAGAACCCCCACCAGCTTTGAGGTGAGTCATTCCCCTCAAATAGGTGTCTTAGTTGAGGTAATCAATGTTCTAATTATTGTTTCTATTAAATGTGAATCAGACATACATTGATACCTTTACTATACTGATATTCTATAGGGTGAAAATGGTTTTGATTTATATCTATAAACACCCACCCATAACCTTATAGTGAAGGATACACTGTACAATATCCAAGACAATTGGCTACAAAACATTAAACTTCTAATAGGTCATCTGAGAGTAAAGATAAGCATAGATCATGAGACGAGTTCCAAGCTACCAGTTCCACTTGATGATGAAGATATTCATACAGTCAGCCAAGCTATTGGAACATTTATCTCATGGTCATCATATCTTGTAAAAACACATGTCAACAAGAATATATTCATTTATAGTTTATTTTTCATGTTAAACATTTAACAATTAATGAATAAAGTTCATAATCAATGACTATTATTATAGACAGACAAAGGGAAGGGGTGAAATGAAAGGATGACTCAAAACCATCTAAAGGATCAGCCAATGGATTAAAAATATCTTCTAAAAGAACTTTTACCCCACCCATTCAACACCTACATTTACTAACATTGAGGGTTCATACAGATACAAAGTTACAAAATGTTAGTAGTCGTGTAGTTGATTTTGAAGAAAAAATGTATAAAGAGGAAGGTACAAACTACATTGCTCTTGAGAATGTAAATCAAATCCTCAACCAAGAAGGGATAGAAGCCTTAGTTGTAAATTTATACAAGAGGTATGTTTTCATGATTTGTTTTTCCAAAAACTTATATACAATGTTAATTATGACTAAATACATTTCATGTTTTTTTCAGGTGTATATATCATTACCAATTGAAGGGATTTCCCCATGAAAAACAAATTTGTGCTCATTGGTCCTCACATCACCTCTACAAAACAAAATAATATAGAATCCAAAAAATGAATAAAATATTGAGATACCTATGACAGCCCTGCTTTTTAAAACAACTTAAGCATACTTTATTACATAAAACTTCACTTGATACAACAAAGAAGATCGAGAGGTTTAGTGTCTTTGGGGCTTAGGATCATTACATAAAAACTTTAAACTTGAAATACAACATCTTTATTGAAAACTTCCTTTACATGACCACTACATTCCTTCGTACTTAGCATTGCATGGGATAACCTGAGGACATGCATAAGAAAAGGGTGAGCTATAAAGCCCAGTAAGGGAGTAAACAATGAATAACATGAGGAGTGAAATACATGTTAGGCAATAGGCATATCAATAGAGCATAATAGAAACATGAATATAAAGGCATGATAAAGCATGATAATCATAACATGGAAATGTGGCAACAACACTTAACATTGAATTAGCATGAGCCAAGGCTCATTGCACATGGAGCATGAGTAAACCCTCATTGCACTTGAAGCACGAGTAAACCCTAGTTGCACTTGAATTAGCATGAGTCAACACTCATTGCACATGACGTATCATGATACTATACTTTACCCAATGCATTGGAGCGCTATAAAGGGCGCACCCTTCTTAAACATTTCATTTCATGCATAAGTGTGCCACATGGATCATAAAACATGGATTCATAAAACATAATCATTTCTTCCACGATAAAGGAATGTGGAATTCATACATGAAACTTTACAATCAATATGTATATGTGCATAAAGGTGAATACCCTTGATGGAGAAATGGGCATGGTATTCACTACACAAAGACATTGGCTTAGAAAATCGGTGCGATTTCGGCAGCGTAACGGCGTGACATAAGAATTCATAAAAAAGGTTGATGAGAGAGAAAGGGGTTCCTCATCATATTTACATGTAATGGACAGTAAGGAGATCATATATATACATGTCCCAACAATAGAAATGGAATTTAGATTCATGATACAAAAGTATTGCTTGAATGTAAAAGAAGAGAGAGAAGTTCCTTTCGGAATTTCGGCATAGTAACGGGTGTACATGGGAGGCATTTAATGAGAGAGAAAGGGTTCTCCCATCATTCAAACAATAAGAGGGCAGTATGGGGGAGGTGAGAAACCATACCCCAACATTCATAATTGAAATAAAAAGGGAAATATAACTTAAAGAAAATTGACAAAAAAATGAGAAAGGAAGAAAACCCCTTACTTGGAAGTGTGCTTCCAAAGGCTAGAGAGAGGCTTGTGAGAGGCTTCTTGGGAGCTTGGGGCACCTTAAGAGGATTCTAGAGAGAGTAGGGCAGAGGTTGGACGAACTTCAAGGGCTTTGAGTGAGGAGGAAGTGGGAGCTTGGGTGGGTTTATATAGGAAAGGTGAGAGAATTCTTTATTATTTAGGTTTGGGACCCCTTATATTAAAATAATCCAAACCACAAACCATCCCATGGTATTTGCCCATGGTTTCTGGAAAAGGAAAGAGGAAATCAATATATTACAAGTCCAAGGTCCGAACTTATTAAAAAATTAGGGTTGCTTATGTGGAGGTGAGTCACACTCCCATGGAAATTAATTTAAAAAGGCAAAGTGTTGAATAAGTCTTGAGGGCTCCATTAATGCTTTGAAAAGTGAGTCAAACAAACCCAAAACCTCATTATTTTAATGATAAAATATATATTGGCCGAACATAAGGATTATGGTATTTTATTACATCACCATTGGGTCATTATGATGTCATAAAACACATTATATATTTAAATGGTATTTAATTTTTACCCAAAAATTTGACTGTCTCAGAAAATTATGAAAAATTCACCGTTGGATAATTTCGACGTCCTGATTCCAAAAATAATATTTATTTTATCTAAATAATTTTCTAAATATGTGAATTTTCACTTTTAAAATAAAAACCGACATTTATAAAAAATTCACGGGTTTTGACAGAAATGGCTTTCAAACCTTAATAAAAATTTTAATTGCATTCATAAAATTATAAGATAATTTATATTTAATAAAAATTAATTTAATATTAATAATAATATTTTATTAAAATATTATTTAATTCAAAAATCCTTTAATTTAATAAAATATAATTCTTAATTAAATAATAACTAAAAACACCATTTGTACTTTAAAAACTAATTACAATGTATCAAAAATGACTAGAAATTATATTCATTATTATATACAAAAAAAATAATGTACATGAACATGGTGCTACTTATTTGTTACATAACCCCTTAAAATAGCCGCATAAGACCTAAGGGTAAGGTGTGCGATGGTGATAGACTCTTGGGGTTGCTCGGATAACATTGCTCGAGTGGTAATCTCTATCAACTTCCATTTTTCCCGTAGACGATCACGTTCGAGCTTGACTTGATGAAGCTCAGCTTGGGATTGGTCAAGGGAAAAGCCCAAAGACGCCACCTCCTTTCCGAGTTCCGACAAATGGGCTTCGTAAGGGGCAATTCTACTAGATGAGGCCATCGCTTCCTTTGTCTGAGTAGAAAATTGGTTCGCTAAAGCCTTATATTTAAACTACCCAGATGATCACTGTTCAACGGCTATAAAAGTAACGGTCACAAATCTTAACGTTAAACTAAAGAAGTTGACATCTTATAAAAACATTTTTTTTTCATAAAGAAACATTTAACTGGATCAAGAGGGATTTTCCATTAATGAAATTTTGGGTCGTTACAACATTCCCCCCTTAAGAAATTTCGCCCTCGAAATTTTCCTTTTCCCACACTAAAACAAATGTGGGTAACTTAGCTTCATCATATACTCCGACTCCCAAGTTGCTTCTTCAAACTTGTGGTTTCTCCACAACACCTTGACGAGGGGCATTGTCTTATTTCGTAGAAATTTTTCTCTACGATCCAAGATCTTCACTGGTTGCTCCTCATAAGAAAGATCGTCTTCTAATTGTACCACCTCAGAAGAGAGTACATGTGAAGGGTCTGGTATGTACTTCCTTAAGAGGGATACATGGAAGACATCATGCACCTTGGCCATAGTAGGTGGAAGTGCTAGTCGATAGGCCACAGCCCCAACACGATCAAGAATCTCGAAGGGGCCGATGTACCTTGGACTTAACTTCCCTTTCTTTCCAAACCTCATGACCTTCTTCCACGGAGATATGCGTAAAAACACCATGTCTCCGACTCTAAACTCAAGGTCTCGTCGACGATTATCTGCATAACTCTTCTGTCGACTTTGGGCTGCCTTGATATGCTGCTGAATGGTTTTCACCTTCTCCACCATTTCTTCGACCATTTCTGGTCCAAGCAGCTTACGTTCACCGACATCATCCCAACATGCCGGTGTTCTACACCTTTTCCCATACAGGGATTCATATGGTGCCATTTGGATGCTCGAGTGGAAACTATTATTATAAGAGAACTCAACTAGGGGAAGATGTTGATCCCATCCTCCTTTAAAGTCCATTGAGCACGCTCTCAACATATCCTCAAGTGTTTGGATAGTCCGCTCAGATTGGCCATCAGTTTGAGGATGATAGGTCGTACTGAAGTTCAGTTCAGTATTCAGATCATGTTGAAGACTCTTCCAAAACATAGAGGTAAATCTTGGATCTCGGTCAGACACAATAGATAGTGGTACTCCATGAAACCGTACCACTTCCCTGATATATATCCGTGCCAGTTGATCCAAAGAGAAATCCTCTCGAATAGCAATGAAGTGTGCAGTCTTTATAAGACGATCCACAATAACCCAGATTGCATTGTTGCTTTTGGATGTCCTTGGAAGTCCAGTGACGAAGTCCATGGTGATGTTCTCCCATTTCCATTCTGGTATGGGCAATGGTTGCATCATCCCCTTAGACTTCTGCCTCTCTGCCTTCACTTGCTGACACACCAGGCACTTTGATGTATATTCGATGATCTCCTTCTTCATATTATCCCACCAAAAGTTTTCTCGGAGATCTTGATACATCTTTGTGCTCCCTGGGTGAATAGAGAAATTTGAACTATGTGCATCATCCAAAAGTTCCTTCTTCAGCTCCGAACTTGATGGGACACATAGTCTTTTCCCAAACCGCACAATTCCTTCTTCATTAACATTAAACTCTGAGGATTTTCCCTTTTTGATAGCTTCCACTTTTTCTTGGATTCTCGCATCATCCTTTTGAGCATCCTTTAACCATTCCAAAAGAGATGGTTGAGCAATCATTTGTGAAAGGATTGATGATGTTTCCTTCTTTATGATTCCCACGTCCATCTTCATCAAGTCTAAGAAGATTGGATCCTTCTCAATTCTCATCATTGATAGAATTGCTGGATCTTTTCTACTTAGGGCATCCGCCACCTTGTTCGCCTTCCCGGGGTGGTAATGTATTGAACAGTCATAATCCTTTATGAGCTCTATCCATCTTCTCTGGCGCATATTAAGATCTTTCTGTGTGAATATATATTTAAGACTCTTGTGATCAGTATATATCTCACATTTCTCTCCATAGAGATAATGCCGCCAGATTTTCAAGGCAAAGATCACCGCCGCCAACTCCAGATCATGCGTTGGATAGTTTCGCTCATGTATTTTCAACTGTCTTGAGGCATAGGATATCACTTTATCATTCTGTATCAGCACACATCCTAAGCCCTTCTTCGAAGCATCACTGAATACCACAAAAAGCTCCCCACTTGTGGGTAAAGTGAGCACAGGTGCAGTGATAAGCCTCCTTTTTAACTCCTTGAAGCTTTCTTCGCATTTATCGCTCCAAGCAAACTTTACTCCCTTTCGAGTTAGCTTGGTAAGAGGGTTGGACAATCGTGAGAAGTTTCTCACAAATCGTCGATAATATCCAGCTAACCCCAAGAAGCTACGGATATCAGTTACCGATGTTGGCCTCGGCCATCCCTCAATTGCATCTGTTTTGGAGGGGTCCACAGATATCCCATTGCTTGTGATGATATGGCCCAAGAATGAGACCTCCTTCAACCAAAACTCACACTTGCTGTACTTTGCATAGAGCTTCTCCTTGCGCAAAGTCTCTAGTACAGTTTTTAAATGCTCCTCATGGTCCTCCTTAGTTTTGGAGTATATTAGAATATCATCTATAAAGACTACCACAAATTTATCTAGGTAATCTCTAAAGACTCTATTCATCAAGTCCATGAATATTGCTGGAGCATTGGTGAGTCCAAAAGGCATTACTATGAATTCATAGTGCCCGTACCTTGTACGAAAAGCAGTCTTGGGGATATCTTCCTTCTTCACCCTTACTTGATAATATTCTGACCGCAAGTCGACCTTGGAGAAGTATTGTGCTCCACGCAGCTGATCAAACAAGTCATCGATTCTTGGGAGAGGATACTTGTTCTTTATCGTGATTTTGTTAAGTTCACGATAATCGATGCAAAGCCGCATTGACCCATACTTCTTCTTGATGAAGAGGACTGGTGCACCCCATGGTGATGCACTTGGGCGTATAAACCCTTTATCCAGATTCTCCTGTAGTTTTTTCTTCAGTTCTTCAAGCTCAACCACAGCCATTCTATATGGAGTCTTGGATATTGGTAGCGCCCCAGGTATAAGTTCAATTGAGAACTCAACATCTCTTCTTGGAGGAAGACCAGGAAGTTCCTCGGGAAATACTTCAGCGAATTCCCTCACAATAGGCATTTCTTCAAGGGTGGTTTCTTCCTTGGACTCAATCATCTGAGCCAGATATGCGTGCTCATAAGGCAGTAATATCCATGCTAGAGATGATGGAGCTAAAGGAGATTCATCTTCCTCCTGACACTTGTAATGAATCGGGGGTCGATTCTCTATATGGAGTGTGATTTCCCTCTCCCGGCAATTTATTTTGGCTCTATATAAAGAAAGCCAATCCATGCCAAGAATTGCATCAAATTCCACCAAAGGGAGTATGACGAGGTTTGCCGGGAAATTCAATCCACAGATTATAACAGGGGAGGACTTATACTCATGGGATGCAATGATTGCCCCATTTGTCGTACTCACCAACATCTTTATTTCCATGATTTGTGGTGGTGCAGGGATTGTTCTACTAAACTTTTGAGATATAAAAGAATGCGTAGAACCTGAATCAAAAAGTACGTTCTCTATTCTTGAATGAATAACTAGCGTACCTGTCACCACTTCGTTGTCGGGGTTCACTTCGGCAGAAGTGATGGCAAAAGCTCTTCCTTGCTATCTTGGAGGTTGTTGATTGCCTCCGATAACCCTTGGATTAGGGCACTGATTCGCAAAATGACCCGGTTCTTTGCATTTGAAGCATTGAACAACGCGTTGAGGTTCGAACAGAGCGTTCCTCCCCTCCGTCGCAGCCGCGGGTCCTTCTTGCTGACAGTTAACAGCTAGGTGCCCTTCTCTTCCACACTTGAAGCATTTTCTTGTCCCCCTAAGGCAATTTCCAGGGTGCTTTTTTCCACACTTTTGGCAAGTGGGGTGATGGAATTTCTTAGCGCCGTTGGATTTATCCATCGGACCACCAGCATTGAAGTCCATCTTTCGCTTCTTGTCCCCATGATACCCCTGTGATTCTCCGATCTCCATTTCAACCTTGAGGGCACATCGGACAATTTCCTCATAGCTGTCGAAGTCACGGATCGCTAATGCTTTCCGCAAGCTAGGCTTCAGCCCACCAAAGAAGCGGTCAACCTTGCATTCGGGGGTAACGACAAAGCCGGAAGCGTATCGTGCAAGCCTTGTGAAGTTTGCCTCGTACGCTCCCACAGATTCCTCATCTTTCTGCTTGAGGGAAAGGAAGTCCATTTCCATCTTAAGACGGAGGGTGCGTGGAAAATATTTATCGAAAAACATCTTCTGGAATACCTTCCATTCCAAAGCCTCGATCTCCTCCTCAGCCTTCGTATTTTTGATCAACGTCCACCATTGATCAGCTTCACCCTCCATACGATAAGCCGCCAGGAGAACCTTCTCTTTTTCAGAGCATTGGAGGATGGAGAATATCTTTTCAATGGAGTTGATCCATTGTTCAGCAATCGTGGGATCGGATGATCCACTAAAAGTAGGAGTCCTTTGCCTCATGAAGCTTTCAATAGCGACTTGTTCTTTCTTAGGGGGGGTTGAACGTTCCTCTTGACCAGTGTTTCTATTCAAAACTTGAGTTAGCTGAGAGAGAAGCGTGACAAAGTTCGTGATTCCCGCTCCCATTGGATTGGGCATCTCATAAGTACAATCATCACACTGATCTTCACAACGGTTGTTAGCCCGAGTTCTCCTATTACCGGCCATTGGCTGGAATAAAAGGAAAGTTAGGGGTAACACATAAAGGGTAATCCAAAGACAAAAGTTGATGACTTATAAATAAACTTTAATCTCTTTAACTCATGAGTCTATAGGATTCAATCCAGGCTTTTCATGATCTTCCTTCTAACATATATCCTTAGGGGCATTTTTCCCATAATAAGGGTTCATACTAAGATTGTGAATTTATCAAAACATATCCATCGGGAGTGTCGTAACCAAGAGTGCAGCAAGGCCCGTTGTCGTGCACCAGTTCTCATTCGAGTCTAGCTCAAAGCGGTGTTTTCGGGTTTTACCCCTAGGATACATCTGTGCCAGAGCCGCCTCTACCTGCTCGTATCCAGACAGGGATGTATTTGTTTGATAAACCACTTACTTAGTATTTACCAAAACTTAGGGATGTTTTTATTATCATTAGTCTTGTATCTAAGGCTTTACTAGGGTTTCCTAATCCCAAAAATAACTAAACCTATCCTTTGATACCAACTATGACAACCCTGCTTTTTAAAACAACTTAAGCATACTTTATTACATAAAACTTCACTTGATACAACAAAGAAGATAGAGAGGTTTAGTGTCTTTGGGGCTTAGGATCATTACATAAAAAAAATTAAACTTGAAATACAACATCTTTATTGAAAACTTCCTTTACATGACCACTACATTCCTTCGTACTTAGCATTGCATGGGATAACCTGAGGACATGCATAAGAAAAGGGTGAGCTATAAAGCCCAGTAAGGGAGTAAACAATGAATAACATGAGGAGTGAAATACATGTTAGGCAATAGGCATATCAATAGAGCATAATAGAAACATTAACATAAAGGCATGATAAAGCATGATAATCATAACATGGAAATGTGGCAACAACACTTAACATTGAATTAGCATGAGCCAAGGCTCATTGCACATGGAGCATAAGTAAACCCTCATTGCACTTGAAGCACGAGTAAACCCTCATTTAACTTGAATTAGCATGAGTCAACACTCATTGCACATGACGTATCATGATACTATACTTTACCCAATGCATTGGAACGCTATAAAGGGCGCACCCTTCTTAAACATTTCATTTCATGCATAAGTGTGCCACATGGATCATAAAACATGGATTCATAAAACATAATAATTTCTTCCACGATAAAGGAATGTGGAATTAATACATGAAACTTTACAATCAATATGTATATGTGCATAAAGGTGAATACCCTTGATGGAGAAATGGGCATGGTATTCACTACACAAAGACATTGGCTTAGAAAATCGGTGCGATTTCGGCAGCGTAACAGCGTGACATAAGAATTCATAAAAAAGGTTGATGAGAGAGAAAGGGGTTCCTCATCATATTTACATGTAATGGACAGTAAGGAGATCATATACATACATGTCCCAACAATAGAAATGGAATTTAGATTCATGATACAAAAGTATTTCTTGAATGTAAAAGAAGAGAGAGAAGTTCCTTTCGGAATTTCGGCATAGTAACGGGTGTACATGGGAGGCATTTAATGAGAGAGAAAGGGTTCTCCCATCATTCAAACAATAAGAGGGCAGTATGGGGGAGGTGCGAAACCATACCCCAACATTCATAATTGAAATAAAAATGGAAATACAACTTAAAGAAAATTGACAAAAAAAATGAGAAAGGAAGAAAACCCCTTACTTGGAAGTGTGCTTCCAAAGGCTAGAGAGAGGCTTGTGAGAGGCTTCTTGGGAGCTTGGGGCACCTTGAGAGGATTCTAGAGAGAGTAGGGCAGAGGTTGGACGAACTTCAAGGGCTTTGAGTGAGGAGGAAGTGGGAGCTTGGGTGGGTTTATATAGGAAAGGTGAGAGAATTCTTTATTATTTAGGTTTGGGACCCCTTATATTAAAATAATCCAAACCACAAACCATCCCATGGTATTTGCCCATGGTTTCTGGAAAAGGAAAGAGGAAAACAATATTTTACAAGTCCAAGGTCCGAACTTATTAAAAAATTAGGTTTGCTTATGTGGAGGTGAGTCACACTCCCATGGAAATTAATTTAAAAAGGCAAAGTGTTGAATAAGTCTTGAGGGCTCCATTAATGCTTTGAAAAGTGAGTCAAACAAACCCAAAACCTCATTATTTTAATGATAAAACATATATTGGCCGAACATAAGGATTATGGTATTTTATTACATCACCATTGGGTCATTATGATGTCATAAAACACATTATATATTTAAATGGTATTTAATTTTTACCCAAAAATTTGACTGTCTCAGAAAATTATGAAAAATTCACTGTTGGATAATTTCGACGTCCTGATTCCAAAAATAATATTTATTTTATCTAAATAATTTTCTAAATATGTGAATTTTCACTTTTAAAATAAAAACCGACATTTATAAAAAATTCACGGGTTTTGACAGAAATGGCTTTCAAACCTTAATAAAAATTTTAATTGCATTCATAAAATTATAAGATCATTTATATTTAATAAAAATTAATTTAATATTAATAATAATATTTTATTAAAATATTATTTAATTCAAAAATCCTTTAATTTAATAAAATATAATTCTTAATTAAATAATAACTAAAAACACCATTTATACTTTAAAAACTAATTACAATGTATCAAAAATGACTAGAAATTATATTCATTATTATATACAAAAAAAATAATGTACATGAACATGGTGCTACTTATTTGTTACATAACCCCTTAAAATAACCGCATAAGACCTAAGGGTAAGGTGTGCGATGGTGACAGACTCTTGGGGTTGCTCGGATAACATTGCTCGAGTGGTAATCTCTATCAACTTCCATTTTTCCCGTAGACGATCACGTTCGAGCTTGACTTGATGAAGCTCAGCTTGGGCTTGGTCAAGGGCAAAGCCCAAAGACGCCACCTCCTTTCCGAGTTCCGACAAATGGGCTTCGTAAGGGGCAATTCTACTAGATGAGGTCATCGCTTCCTTTGTCTGAGTAGAAAATTGGTTCGTTAAAGCCTTATATTTAAACTACCCAGATGATCACTGTTCAACGGCTATAAAAGTAACGGTCACAAATCTTAACGTTAAACTAAAGAAGTTGACATCTTATAAAAACATTTTTTTTCATAAAGAAACATTTAACTGGATCAAGAGGGATTTTCCATTAATGAAATTTTGGGTCGTTAAAATACCTGGAAAAATCATTAGAAAGAAAACTTGTGGATGATAAACGCTTTTTAATACCAATGATGTAGGGGTAAACTCTATAATTAAATCATATCAAATATATTTTCATTTCTTTCATTACTTATTCCTTTTTGTGTTTTTAGACAACATTGGATGCCCACTACGGTCAATTTGGATACTCCAAATATTTATTTTCTGGATTCAATGATTGGATACCCAACAAAATGACCACACATGATCAATTTTGTAAATTTGTAATGCACCACATCGAATGTTTTAGAACTAAACTTCAAGTTATATATTTTATATTATGTTTTAATGAGAATTATATTATTATAGGGAGATGTATAAATATCATGAAAATCATGGCATGAGGACAACCAAAGTTCATAGGGGCCCTAACAAGTTCTATAATTGGACAAGTATCAGCATATATATAAAAATATTTCATAATCCAAACATATATCAAAACAAATTACTTATTTTTATCAATTTTTTTTAGTGTCCAAAACAAACAAATAGAAAAAAAAAAATTGTGTCTATTATGTTTGTAAATTTATGAGAGATATCAAATTCCATAAAAAACTAACATCCATGAATAGGTATTTTCGAATATAGTTACTATTTCATTTAAATTATTTATTAATCCTTTGTGTATTTATATTTTTCCAATACTGCTATGACTGCCAGAAAAAAATCGTACTCACAGTATGATATAGATTTTCTTAGAAACGAATTGGAAACATAGCAGATGTCTGAATGTACACAAATAAATTGAATATGCGACTTCCATAAATGTAAAGGATTGTTTCATATTTATTTTTAATTTATTTATTTTTATTATTAATCATATAATATTTTTTTTCTTTTATAGGTGGATTATTTTGTTTGAGTTGCGGTGGTTTGTTCAGAGCTTCTCATGCTCATGAGAGATTGTACTTTGAGGCCATAAATAAGACAATGACAATAAGGAAATGGGTCAAGAATTTATAAAACCATCATGAAAAGGTTAATTCCCACTAATTAATTAATTAATTTTTTTCATCTTTTTTTCAACAATTTTTAAGTTAATTTATTTATCATTTTTATCAAATACTTATTTAATTTTGTTCTCGGATCTTTATGAATTTCGTTTATTTTCTTTGTCGATCTGCCAACACTACATATCGAGTCAATGTTTATAGCTGAAAAACCTTTCTATTTCAAATCCAGATGAGTAGAGGAAGCTCATGTGCTCATTGCGGAGACTTATCATGATATAATGAGAACATGATCTTCCTCTACTCTCTTCATATTCAACAACGAGAAAGGTTTTTCGGCTAAGAACATCATGTCAATATGTAGTGTTGTAGATTGAAAAAGAAAGAAAATGAAAACCATGATAACATAGACAATTATTATTGTTTTGAAACTTTGGGGTGTGTAGGAATCTTTTGCAACTCAATCCAATACATAATATAACCAGTATGACTCTAAGTGGTTCATTCTCTTTAAAATTGAAATATTTTTTAGTAAAAATGACAACTAAAATACTCGAAACCAAGAAAACCTATTCATATTATTTTTATACTTTAATAAAATGGTCCGTAATACATTTTTGGAATGTAGGAATCAACCACACCTCAATTTGATATATTATGTGCCCGATATGACTCAAAATCTCTGTTATCGAGTTAAAATCAACATTTTAGTTAAAAAAAGTTTCACTCACTAAAAACAAAGAAAATACACTCATATTTTCTTGATAATTTAGTATGAAGATTCATAATTCATTTATGACATGTAGGAATCAGTCTCATATCAAACCGATACATGATGTGATTAGTATGAGTCAAATTGCATGTTTCCAGTTTAAGATGACATTTTAGTAAAAAAGAAAAGTGACATACTCAAAATGGAGAAAACGAATTTTGATTTTTTTTGATACATTAGGAAAACAATATATAAGTCATTTTCAACATGTGGGAATTAGAATCACCAAAATCCGATGCACATTGTGACCAGTATGACTCAAAGTGCGTTTTTTTATTTAAATTGACATAAATTTTAGTAAATAGGACAAGTGACCTATTCAAAACTGAGAAACCACATTTTAGTTATTTTGATACTTTTGTAAAATGATCCATCAGTAATTTTTTATGTTTATGAATTAGCGTCACCTCAATCTGATACACGATGTGCCTGGTATGACTCAAAGTACTCGTTATGAGTTTAAAATTGAAGTTTTAGTTCAAAAAGTGTCACTCACTGAACACCAAGAAAATGTTCTCGAATTATTTTGATAATTTAGGAAACTGATTCATAAGTAATTTTTACCACTTAGGAATCAGTATCATGTCAAATAGATGCACAATGTGACCGATATGACTCAAAGTGTGTGTTTCTAGTTTAAAATTACATTTTAGTAAAAAATACAAGTGGAATACTCAAAACCGAGAAAAAAAGTCAGATTATTTTAATACTTTAGAAACATGATCCATAAGTCATTTGGGATGTGTAAGAATCATCTGCACCTCACTCCAACACACGGTGTGACCGATATGACTCCAAGTGCATCTTTTTATTTAAAATTGACATTAATTTTAGCAAAAAAACATCTGACATACTCAAAATTGAGAAAACATGTTCGTATTATTTTGATACTGTATGAAAATGATCTATGAGTCATTTATGACATGAAATAATCATCCATACCTCATTCTGGTATATGATTTGTCTGGTATGACTCAAAGTATCTGTTATTAGTTTAAAATTGACATTCTTGTTCAAAAAGTGTCACTTATTGAAAATTATGAAAACTTGCTCAAATTGTATTAATAATTTAGGAAAAAGATTCATAAGTTATTTTTTATGTGTCATAATAATTCTCACATCAAACTGATACATGATGTGATCAGTTTAAGTCAATGTGTTTTTTTCCAGTTTAAGATGACAATTTAGTTAAAATGAAAATTGAGATACTCAAAACCGATAAATCACATTCATATTGTTTTGCTACTTTTTTAAAATGATCTGTAATTAATTTTTGATGTGTAGGAATAAATCGCACCTCAATATGATACACAGTGTGACTAGTATAACTCAAAACGTCTCTTTTAATTTAAAATTGACATTAATTTTTGTAAAAAGAACAAGTGACATACTGAAAACCAAGAAAATGTATTCATAATATTTTAATAATTTATTAAAATGAACCTTAAGTCATTTTTGATGTGTTGGAGTAAACCACACCTCAATCTGACACACAGTGTGACCGATATGACACTAAGTGTGTCCTTTTATTTTAAATTGACATTAATTTTAGTAAAAAGAACAGGTGACATACTGGAAACCAAGAAAATGAATTTTTATTGTATTTATAATTTAGTAAAACGATCCATGAGTCATTTGGGACAAGTAGGAATCAACCAAACCTTAAGCTGACACACAGTGTGACCGATATGACTCAAAGTGTCCGTTATGAGTTTAAAATTGACATTTTAGTTCAAAATGTGTGTCACACACTGAAAACAAAGAAAACACACTTTGATTGTCTTTATAAATTATGATAGTGATTTATAATTCATTTGTGACATGTATAAAGCAGTCTCACATCAAACTGATGCACAATCCGATCAGTCTGACTCAAAGTTCATATTTCGAGTTTAAAATGGAATTTTAGTAAAAAAACACAAATGACATACTGAAAACTGAGAAAACATATTCAAAATGTTTTGATACTTTATGAAAATGATCCATGAGTAATTTTTGATGGGTTAGAATTACCCACACCTCAATCATACACATGGTGTGACTGGTATAACTCCATGTGTGTTGTTATTTAAAACTGACATTAATTTTAGTAAAAAGAAAAAAGGTGACATACTCAAAACCAAGAAAACACATTTTTATTTCTTTGATACTTTAGGAAAATTATCCATAACTCATTTGTGACATTTAGAAATCAACCAAAACTCAATACGACGCATGGTGTGACCGGTATAACTCCAATTGTGTCTTTTTATTAAAAATTGACATTTTATTAATGTATTCTTTCATATTAATATTTAATTTATTTATTTATAGTATTACTAACACAAGATTTGTTTTCTTATATAGGTGGATTCTTTTTCTTGTATTTAGATTATTTTTTTGGTAACTGATACCATGGGCATACATTTTTGAGAGGGGATTGCGAGCGCCAAAATATGAGACATTAACTTTTTTAAATGTTTGTGGATAACTAAAAATGTAATTATATAAAATATTATTTGAAATATATATATAGTGGTGATTTTTTGTATTCATGATATCAAATTTATTTCAAATAAATTATATATTTTTTATACATAGGTTATAGGTTTCTGCTGGGTGCAGTGTTATATAAACAACACACTATAGCAGGTTGGACCTTTATTTGCACTAGAAATATCACTGATAAAGGGGACCGCCCTTTAAAGGTACTAAGGATAACAATGATTTTTTTGAATTTTTAATAGACGTTTTGTGTGTTTTTAAAGGTCGCAAATACAGTAGTGTGATAATTTAGGAAAACGATTCATAAGTCATTTGTAATGTATGATAATTAGACTCACTTTAAACCAACACACGATGTGACTAGTATGACTCAAAGCATATGTTTTTAGTTTAAAATGACGTTTTAGTAAAAAAATAAGTGACATACTCAAATTGATAACCCACACCTCAATGACAGGTATTTTTTGTGAGTTTCATTATCCAAAACCTACACTCATATTTCTCAAGAAAAATTATAATAAATTTATCATGTGATCAATTTTTGGGTATGAAATTTTATGGATTGATGGGTTTTTTCATTGGATTGTTTCAGCAAATCCTTTTTTTTCATTTTATAGAAAGCCGGATTGTGGGTTGCCGGTACCCATACAGTCGAAACCCAGACACCAAATCACAATTCAAACTGAAATTTCAAATTTCAAACCACCGCCTTATCACCTCGAGCCGTGAGCCTGCACCGCCTCGAGTGTCGAGCCTCCATCCGATCTGACACGCCATGTGCCATGTACTTCAGCCATATCCACATCACCGGATCTCCGGTGAGTGTCGCCGGCGTCCGTCATCACATTGCCCCCCATGACACTGTCGAGGGTATAACAAACATCATCCATGGAGTTGCCTATGTGTTCCCTCGCCTCATTACCATCACCGGATCACCGGTGAGCTTCGCCGGCCTCTACCGTCATCATCATCACCCCATTGGATTGTTTGATTTTTGTCATTGGATTGTCTTCTAGGAATTAATGATGAATAAATTATTATCATGGTCACATGAACATCATTAATGAAATTATTGATGAATAAAGTATTATTCTCAAAACTATTTATACAATGTCAATGATGTCACCCACTTGTTTGTGTGTGTGTATATATAAACATAAATTGGAAATTGGAAAAAAACCCATTGGGTTATTGGGGGAAACAATCTACACTTTTTCCTACAACCGGCCATTGCTCCATCAGAATGTGACCATGGCGGGTTGCTCCGACATCCAGTACCACAAACCACATCTGATCATGCCTCTATCAAAAGGTGAGGATGAGAGTCCATAGAAGTGGTGGTTGGAGGATGTTGGGGGATTTCTTGCAGGGTAGTTTCCATTCAACATCCCAAATGGATCTATGGAATTAATTTTTGTTCCCAAAATTTTAATCGAATATAAAACATGTCAAAATAAATTCTGAAAACAGTAGAAAATAGAAACATTACATGAATACTATACAAATTTCATTGAATTCTCAATAGAGGAAACAAAAAAAATGATCCTAACAAACCTGAATCAAACTAGAGAATGTCAAATTCCAAATTCAAGTAAACATTTCCAGCAGCTTAAAGAACCAATTTAAATTGATTAACTCAAATCAATTGAAAAAATCAGAATCCAAATAGTGTGCGTAAGCATCAAAAAGTCGTAAAAGGATATAAATAAAGAAATAAAGGAACACCAATATTTTTACATGCTTCAGCCAATTGGTCTATGTGCATAGGGTAGGGGCATTGAGTTTCACTATGCAATAAATAGGAGAGTACATCAAATATAAGAAAGCAGTAAACAATAAGAACAGATATACCAAGGAACCTATCCAAGCTAGAGTTTTTTTCACTTCAGGATCCCATGGTGAAACTAGGGTTGAGAATGGTAACATAATCACATGTTGCATGAATAGACTCAATGCACAAAAAAACAACCTGAAGAAAAATGAAAAGAACCTAGAATAATAATAAAAAATTATACCCGGTCGAGCTACTTTACAATGGCTTGTCCGATTCTTGAATAAGTCAGATGCTTCGAGGTTTTAGGTGAAAGAAGATGATGGAATGAGCATCATTATACATCGGTCATCCTCCATGAACAAGGCGCACACATAGAATAAACATTAGGATCTTGACAAATCCCCTCGCCTAGTGCCATGGTGGTCGTACAACCCCTCTCCGTGAGACCAGTTATCTTGTTTCTTCACCAGCGAACCCTAAACAGGAATCCAACGAGAATCGTATCATCTTGGCCTCAATGAATATATAACCCTTAATCTTGGGAGGGATTATATAATCTTAATGAATCTTAAATCGAGTGTTACTCAGACGGAATCCCCCAAAACTGAAACCCCACATCTGAAAATGAGCAATGCACCACCTTCTGATGAATCCCTCAAACTGAACCATCCTTTTTAGAAAATGCACAACACCCCCTTATATTTTTTAGAAGCTATTGTAGAGGGTTATCAAAGAAAATCAAGGAGGGGAAAGGCACCAGGACACGTGGATGACTGAGAATTAGCCTAGTGGAACTACCTGAACAGACCAAGGCACGTGGCCAATAGAAAAAAAAAACCCACGTGCTTCATAATAATAATAAAAAGATATCCAGCATTTATATATAAAATAAAAATATTCACAAAATAATTTCCAATTTAATTTTTTTTAAAAATAGTGAATAAATTCACAAATCTCCATCTTGAAAAATAAAATGCATTAACCTAACACCGCCTGATGTTCCTACACCACATAACCTATCACATTGATTCAGGTGAACATGCAATCCTAATAAAAAAATTCTCAGAGGACATCAATGTTTCCTCTATGTGTATCTTAGTGACACACACTACCCCAAATGCAATGAAATATAATGCTAACTGCTAAAACATGATTAGAATAACAAGATAAACTAAGTAATAACATTAAATGAACTCATACCTTCACTTACCTAAGCTTGCCATTATCACATACCCGATTTTCAGCTAAACTCATGCCATTAGAGGTCCAAACAGCTCATCTGTGCTTACAGAACACTATGGAAAGCAGCAATACCATTGTTCAAATAGAAAACACATGGAAGAACAACAATATGAGGTATGTACAAGCTCAAAAATGAAACAGTTCAAATGCAGTAGCAGCAGCAAAAGAAAACCCAACCCAAACAATAAGGCTCTAAGCATCTAAAGCACCTCGATACTCACCCTAAAACCACATAGGACTATCCATCATTATAGATCCTCTATGTGACCGGTTTAGAAAACCCACACCCCCAGGAAGACACTAAAACCACATTAATCCAGGTATAAGGCTTTGTAAACTACTTCCAGAAAAGGGGATAGCCCGAAACCTACACTAATACTAATACAATTCCCATAAGAATTCTAAATAAGATCAATTTAGAAACATATATACCTAAGGAGAAAACCCTACGTAAACTAAAAAACACATAAAGATATTTCCATCTACAACTGGGTACCCAATGGAACAACATCAAGAACTCAATTTCAGCTCTAACCTAAAGGTAGACTAGGCATACAACACATGGGAAACACCTCACCAACTCTCCACCAAAATTCTACTAGGCCAACACCTACACAAGCTACTCAGACCCTCAAATCACAACGAGGCATAATAGGGAGAAAGAACAAACATACAAGTCTATCTATCAAAAGAACAGAAAACAGAGAAGGCCGCATAACAAAACAAATATACGACTATGCCTATGAAGACAATAAACAAGCATGATGTAAAACAATGTCACAAAATATAATAATAAACAATGAAATTTGAGATGAAAAAATTAATTCCAAAATGGATTTGATACCAATTTCTGGGGGCTACCTTACGGGGAAATCCCTATTAAATAGCCCAAGAGGACCTATGGAATTAATTTTGGTTCCCAAAATTTTAATTGAATATAAAACATGTCTAAATAAATTCTGAAAAAAGTGGACAACAACAACATTACATAAATACTGAACAAATTTCATTGAATTCTCAATAGAAGAAGACAAAAAATGATTCTAACAAACTGGAATCAATCTAGAGAATTCCAAATTCCAGATTCAAGTAAACATTTATAGCAACTTAAAGAAACAATTAAAATTAATTAACTCAAATCAATTACAAACTTCAGAATCCAAGCAATATGCATCAGCATCAACAAGTCAACAAAGGCAGTAAAGAAAGAAAGAAAAGAACACCACTATTTTTACATGATTTATCCAATTGGACAACATGCATGGGTCATGGCAACCAAGTTTCACTATGCAATAAACTAGAGAGTATAGTGCATGCAAGAAGGTAGCAAGCAATAAGAACAGGCAAACCAAGGAAGCTATCTAAGCTGGAGTTTTTGTCACTTTAGGATCCTGTGGTCAAAATGAGGTTGAGAATGGTAACATACTCACAAGCTGGATGAACACACTCAATGTACACAACAAATAACCAGAAGAAAAAAAAGAACCTGAAAAAAATAAAAGAATCATACTTGGCCAAGTAACTTTACAATGCCTCAGCCGATTCTTGAATAAGTACAAACCTTCAAGGCTTCAGGTGCAAGTAGTTGATGTCATGAGCATCATTCTCCAACGGTCATCCTCCATGAACAAGGTGCACACACCACATGAACATTAGGAGATTGACGAAGCCCCTCTCCAAACGCCATGGTTGTTGGATAGCCCCTCTCCATCAGAATTGCTATCTTGTTTCTTCATTGGGGAACCCTAAACAGGCTTCCAATGAGCATCGCATCATCCTCCCCTCGATGAATCTAGAACCCTTAATCCAGGGAGGGTTTCTCCCATCTCAATTGGCCCTAAATCGAGCGTCGCTCTGACAAAATCCTCCAAAACTGAAATCTCGTATCTGAAAATGAGCAGCGCCCCACCTTCTGACGAAACCCCCAAACTAAAACCCTCCTTTTTAGAAAATGAGAAGCACCCCCTTCTGTTTTTGAGAAGCCACTACAGAGGGTAATAAAAGAAAAGCAGGGAGGGGAAAGGCATCGAGACATGTGGAAGGTTGAGAATCAGCCTAGTGAAACCGCCTTAATAAATCAAGGCACACGACAAACAGAAAAAACCCCCATGCGCTTCATAATAATAATAAAAATATATCTAGTATTTATATATCAATTAAAAAATGTAGAAAATAATTTCCATATTAATTAAGAAAAAGTAGTGAATAACTTCACAAAGGAGGAAGTTGTATCATCCGCATAGTGGCATGGGTGGAGGGATATAAAATCCGAAAATGCACATTTTAGGTAGTTTTTACTTTAAATTTGCACATACTCCTTTAAAATTTGAAATTTTCAAACCATTCAAATCTAATTTATCATAAAAAATCTTATATTTATGAAAATTTATTATTAAATCTAATTTTATTAGAAGAACTAATTTCCAGACACTTCAAAGAATGCAAACATGCTGGCACGTGTCGCTTTAATATGGTCTGTCCTTTCCCCATGCATTCGACCCTTTCTCTAATCCCCTAGTGGTAGGTGACATCCAGCAGGTGGCCTTAAAATTATTTTTTAAAATTATTTATAAATGTTCAAAAGTTTTTTTAGTAATGTTTTCTAAAAAAATTAAATTATTATCTTCCTTTTTTATCAAGTTTTTTATACAAATTTATTTGAATGTTATTTATTTATTTAGTTGTTTAGTTTTTATTTAGTATTATTTATTTTATTTTATTAGTTCTTTAGTTAATTTGATATAATTTGTAAATAATAGTTAATATTATTAAGAAAATTATTATTATTGAATTATGACTCTTTAGTAATTAATTTATAATTATTTTTAGTAATAGATTTATTATTATGAAATGATTATTATTTAATATGAATTAATTGTTTTAAAATAACAGTGAAATAATCATTAACTAATAGATAATTAATGAAGTAATCCTTTTGAACTTAAAATTTACTAATAAATAACTAATAAGTAGTTACTTTGTAATTAGTAAATAATATTAATTAGACAATGAATAAATAATAGTGAAATAATGATTAACTATTAAATAACCAATAATTAACAAATGATTAATAAATGATTATCGAATGATTAACTAATGATTAACATAGGATTAAATAATGATTAACTAATGCTCAAATATTAATTAACTGTTGATTTACAAATAACGACACTACCACCGATCGTTGCTAAATCAACGTCTCCTTTTTTCATCACTAAACAGAAAATCAATTATATAAGGTCTACTTTTATCAGCTCTAGTTAAAAGTGCAAATGATGATAACTTTTACCAGCACTGAAAAAAAAAGTGGTGATAAAGGAGTAGCCTTTATTAGCTCTTTTTTTAACACTCATAAAGGTGGATCTTTATTAGTGCTATTCTTAGTGATGATAAAACCTTTTAATAAAAAATATTATTGATATATATAAAATTATCGTATTAGTTAAAAAACAAGTCTATAATTAATATAAATATGATATATTAATATATATTTTTAATAATTCAAATATATATATAATGTTTTAAAAAAGAATTTATAAAATTACAAATAAATAAATATACTTATTTAGATATATATTTATATTGATATTAAATAATTGAAAATATATGTACACGTATAACTGCATGCATGTATTTGTATGTGTGTGTATATGTGTGTGTGTACATGTGTATGTGTGCATATATATGTTTGTAATTCACGTAAATGTTACGAATTCACTTTTTAATATTTTTGTAATTTATTTAATTAAATTTTTTCATTTATTGTTATATATTCATTAATAATGTTAAAAATATATTTAATCATTTTGTAATATTTATTTATACATATATTTATATACTATACATGTAATATTTTCAATATGTTTGAAATTTATATGAATAATATTTATTCATTTTTATTTATTAAGTTTTAACATTTAGAATATGATTGAAATTTATAGAATTAATCTATTTAAATGATTTTTTAAATAATTTTGTAATATAAATATTTAATTATACAATTATAAATATATATATATTTAAAAGGTATTTTTGAAATTATAAATATAAATATATTTAAATAATTATAAAATAATAATAAATATATTTATATAATAAATATTATAATATATTATATTAGGTGCTTGAAGGTACAATTGCAATCAAATACACACACACCGCACCCAAAATTAAATATTTTTGGCTTGAAGACCCAATGGACATGAAGCCAATTACATGACTCATAGGTCCACCATTGGATGGCCTAAGAGCCCTTCTTACGTCATGTCTACATCGCCACCTGCGCGTCATGCCTACGTCACTGCCCCCTTGATGGCTTGAAGGCCCAGTGGCCCAAAAGCACATTCGGGATGAATAGTAGCACTGCTATAGTATACTGTTATAGTACCTGCACCGCTACGGTGCTATAGTACCCCCGCTACAGTGTTTTCTATAGTAGGTGTGGAAATTTGCTCTCACCCGAATCTACCGCAACATTACGGGGAGCCTTTATCACTCAGGTAAGCCCCCCAACTTCAAAATAATAAATATATTTAGATTGTTTATAATTATATATTAATAAATATATATATTCATATAAATATATTTATAATTATATATAAATACATTTTAAATATTTTTATCTATAATTATAATTATAAATATAAATAAATAAATACATTTTTAAATAATTATAAAATGAATATGAAAATAATTAATATATTTATTATATCTGTAATTATATATATAATTATATATAAATAATTTTTAAATGTATTAATTTATAATTATAATTGTAAATAAATAAATATATAATTAAATAATAATAAAATTATAATAAATAGAGCATGGATGAAGTGTTGACTGGCAAGCCAACCCAAATGCATCCAAATGGATGGGGTTTCAATGGTAACGGCAATTGATTTCTGCCCCTGATTAAAATTGCTGGGACAGCTGTGGGCTGGCGTCTTTGAATGCCACCATGTGATGTTAGTGTGACCCACCGCCCACTGCGGGGGTGATATCTGCAGGTAGGTAACTAGATGGCTGGCGAGCAGGCGGAACGATTACCAGTACTTGCGCCGATGGTGAAACGAGGCTACTGGTGAGCTTGGTTGTTACAATCGAGGGGCCCCCTCCTGATGGCGAGGGGGTGTTGATGGATGGCTAGGTGTAGACAAGGGGACCGACTCAGCAATGTCGGTAGGCTGCAGGACGGAGGGTGGCGTAGTGCGCAGGTGAACGGGGCTCCGGCGGCGTTTGTAGGTGAAGGGGGTGGCATCTTCGATGGCGGCAGACGAGGGAGCATCATAGGAGGGGCGGCGGTTCCGACCAACTGGGGTTCTGCGGCAACTGGAGGTGGAGATCGGGGGAGCGCGACCTTTAGGGTGGCTCTCTCCAGCACTATTACACAGCTAAGGGTAGCGGAGTGGTCTTCAGCCAGCGAGTAGGGTGAATTCCGTTGTATTCTATGGGGCATGGGGAAGGGAAGCCTCGACGCTCACATGACATCTGGCGAGACGGTGGGGATATCCATTATTGGTTTGCAGGGAAGGCTCATTCAGTGTGACGGTGCATAGACGACAGGGAATAATGTTGGGCATTTCGGGGCATAATTTTTAAGGGTAGAGCTGTTATTGGCTTGGTTCATATGGATAGTTTATCCATTAGTGGGGGCTATGACCTGCCCATCCAGGTTGAAGCATGTGTGTGTTTGAGTGTAATTATACCCATAAGTACCTAAAATATATAATTTTACCTCTCACTATGAGAGTTTTCCCCTCTTAGGTCGTCGTTCTCCTACTACGGTGTTTTGTTCTGTTGATTTTATTCAGTGCTGATCCTCCTAATTCCATCGGTAAAGGCTCCCGTCGGAGTTCGCGGTTCCAGATCGTTGCGTTTTAAGATCGGCGGTTGCAGATCTACGATTGCAGTCACCCAGTTCTGTTTGCCGCTTCAAATCTAAATTCAAAGATCCCCGGATCCGTCGGCATAGGTCCCTAGATCTTCATCTGTGTTGGCACAGCAGTCCCCTGTCATTTACACGGTTATTTTTTTCTGGGTTTTTGAATTTTTTTTTGCCTAAATGGGTTAGGGTTCAAAATATTTTTAAAAATGAGTCCAAGATGTGTGAACCTCGTTCACGCATCACTGATCCCGGGAAGATGCGTGAATGGGGTTCACTCATCATAAGCGTGCTGAAAGATGCGTGAACCTCATTCACACATCCTTCACGAAGTTGATGATTGATGTGTGAATGGGGTTCACGCATCCTTGAGAAACTTTTTTTTACTATTTTTTATTTTTTTTTATTTTTTTTTGTTTTGTTATATATATATATTTATAAACAAAACAAAAAAAAATCAGCAGAATTTATCTGTTATTTAATATCCAACAGTACTGTCATTACAGCAGTCTGGATTCTGACAGAAACTCTCACCCAGGATTCTCTTTTATAAGAGGGCTTGCCTAGAAAATCATTCTGCATTTCCGATTTGAGATTCAGGTTCTCTTTTTTCTGCGCAGAACATTCTGCATTTCCGATGCGAAATTCTGTTTCAAGTACGTGACTTTGAAAGACTGTAAAATACAAACTATAAGACCAATATAAATGAAACCTAAAACATGGATTACACATTTAAGAAATAGTTGAAAATAAAAAGAATTTCGTTAAAAGGGTTGATGAATAATAATTTATAAGTTTTCAAAACCACCAATTTGAAACTTAAAAATATTTCAAACACGTGTATTTAAAAGACTAAAATAAAAATTATAAGACCAATATGAATAAAAATTAAAATATGGATTAAACATATAAGAAATAGTTGAAAAGAAAAAGAATTTCATAAAAAAATGTTGATGAAAAATAATTTATAAGCTTTCAAAGGCACCAACTTGAAACTTAAAAACGTTCAAGTATGTGGCTTTGATAACTTATAAAATAAAAAATATAAATGAAAATTAAAACATGGATTAAACATATATAAAATAGCTAATAATTAATTAGTTAATTAGTATTATAATTATTAATTAGTTAATAATTAGTCACTTAGAAATATCAGTATTAATTATATAATAATTAATCAATTAATTTGTAATATAATTATTAATTACATAATAATTAATTAGTTAATAGGTAATATAGTTATTAATTATATAATAATTAAGTATTTAGTTAGTAATATAATTATTAATTATATAATAATTCATTAGTTAATTAGTAAATTAGTAATATAATAAATAATTATAACTATTCATTACAATTATGAGTTATTAATTCTTAATAATTAATTATATAATAATTAATTAGTTAATTAGTTATATAGTTTTTAATTATTATTATAATTATTAATTATATAATTAATAATTATATTACTAGTCAACTAATTAATTATTATATAATTAATAATTAATAATTATAATTAATAATTATATTATTAATTAACTAATTAATTATTATACAATTAATTTTTAATAATTAATAATTATATTGGTAATTAACTAATTAATTATTATATAATTAATAATTACTAATTATAATTAATAATTATTAATTATAATTACTAATTATAATTACTAATTATATTACTAATTAATATTTAATAATTATAATTAATAATTATGTTACTAATTAACTAATTAATTTCTAATAGTTAATAATTATATTGGTAATTAGCTACTTAATTATTATCTGATTAATAATTACTAATTAATAATTAATAATTAATAATTATAATAAATAAATATAATTACTAATTATATTACTAATTAATTAATTACTTATTTTATAATTAATAATTATATTAAAAATTAACTAATTAATTATTATGTGATAAATAATAAATAATTATAATTCATAAATATATTACTAATTAACTGATTAATTATTATATAATAAATAATAAATAATTATAGTTAATAATTATATTACTAATTAACTAATTAATTATTATATAATTAATAATTAATAATTAATAATTAATAATTAATAATTAATAATTATATTACTAATTAGCTAAGTAATTATCAATTAATAATTATTTTACTAATTAACTAATTAATTATTATATAATTATATTACTACTTAACTAATTAATTATTGTATATTAGTAATTAATAATTAATAATTATATTAATTATTAACTAATTAAAAATTATATTACTAATTAACTAATTAATTATTAACTATTTCTTATATGTTTAATCCATATTTTAATTTTCATTTATATTGGTTTTATAGTTTGTATTTTATAGGCTTTCAAAGGCACGTAAACGTTTTTAAGTTTCAAGTTGGTGGTTTTGAAAGCTTATAAATTATTTTTCATCAACATTTTTTATGAAATTATTTTTATTTTCAACTATTTCTTATATGTTTAATCTCTATATTAAGTTTCATTCATATTGGTCTTATAGTTTGTATTTTATAATCTTTCAAATACACGTACTTGAAACATTTTTAAGTTTCATGTTGGTGGTTTTGAAAGCTTATAAATTATTATTCATCAACATTTTTTATAAACTTATTTTCATTTTCAACTATTTCTTGTATGTTTAATCCATGTTTTAAGTTTCATTCATATTGGTCTTATAGTTTTTATTTTATAGTCTTTCAAAGTCACGTACTTGAAACATTTTTAAGTTTCAAGTTGGTGGTTTTGAAAGCTTATAAATTATTATTCATCAACCCTTTTTATGAAATTCTTTTTATTTTCAACTATTTCTTATATGTTTAATCCATGTTTTACGTTTCAATTATATTGGTCTTATAGTTTTTATTTTACAGTCTTTCAAAGTCACGTACTTGAAACGGAATCTCGCATCGGAAATGCAGAATGTTCTGTACAGGAAAAAGAGTTCCCGAATCCCATATCGGAAATGCAGAATGATTTCATGGGCAAGCTCTCTTATGAAAGAGAGCTCTAAGTGAGGGTTTCTATCAGAATCCAGACTGCTGTAATGGAAGTACTGCTAGATATTAAATAGCAGATATTATCCTCATTTACAGCTCTTCATTGGTTTTCGATCTACGACCCCTCTTCGGCGTGTTTCTAGTATGTCTATAATTGCAGATCTACGATTCACCATTTACAGGTGTAAATCTATGATCCATCACCTGCGGATCATCATCTGTAGTTCTTCATTTGTGATTTGTGGTTCACCTTCTGTGGTTAGTTGATTCATCTTCTGTGGATCGTTGATTGGCCACCAGCGGCTTCATAATTACCACCTCAAGAGGGGTTGTGCTCACGGTTTTTTTGCACATGAAGGGTGTTGCTGCTCGTGGAGTCTCCTTCATTTCATCTACAGTAGCTCGTGAAGGTTGCTCCCGCATTGAGGTCCTAGCTTGTTCTTGTCATCTTCGGCTCGCAGAGGTTTGCCCACATAGGGCGCAGCTCATGAAGGGTGTTGCTCGCGAAGGGCATTTCAGCCTGCGAAGGGTTGCTCGCAGAGGTACCAGCGCGTTGAGGTCTCTACGCACCTAGGTTTTTCTCAAGATTTTCTTACATGCGGAGGTGGATATTTTCTCGCTAAGGCCCTGACCCGAAGAGGGTTTGGTTCGATGTCTTGAGCTGTTTGTCGTGATTCTTGTGCTCACGAACAACGTGATCTATTGACTTTTCTGGATTGACCTTTACAATGGAGAATGATCGTTGATAGGTGAAAAAATATATCACAAATAATGATGATACTTTTCTTGTGCGACACTTAATCCGGAAATCCATACCAAAAAAACCCTACAACCTGGGTGCACTGAAGAATACATTGCAATCGGTATGGCTAGATGATGGAGTGGTAAGGGACGTAAGATCTGGACTCTTGATTTTCAAATTCTTCAACATGTAGGATAATTAAAAAGTGGTTCCTAGGATGCCATGGTCATTTAATAACCATCTGTTGTTGTTGGAAGATTTGAAGGGTGGAGAAGATATCATTAATACTGACTTTTCCAAATTCCTCTTCTGGATGGGGCTAAATGGAATTTCCTTAAGTGGCAGATCAGATTAAGTGATGCAGGAAATCAAAAATTGCATTGAAATTTTAATAGAATGGGACTGATCGGACCCCATCCATTGGGGGCGTCAGTTAGGATAAAAGTGCTAGTTGAGGTGGCACAACCTCTTATGAGCGGTACCTTCCTAATACTGGATGGCTCAAAATAATGGATATCCATTGAATATGAAATGCTTCCAATTTTTTGCTTTTTCAATGGTTGCCTTGGTCATAGAAAAAAGACTATGCAGTAAAATTGGCAAACAAAGATGGAAACAAGGTGATGCAATATGATATGTGGCTATGCACAAAGAATCTATGAACATCTTTCATTCTCGAAGCAGAAAAGTAAAGATACAAAGAGAAACTCACTAAGTCTCTCATTACGCAATAGGCCCCCATGCATTATAAGATCATTTTTGTGAGGCCTCCTCTATTTCAGTAAAATTCTTGTTTCCAGGAAACTCAAATGGGGAAGATAAGATTTCATTTGAAATCCCTTTGGTGGAAACTACTAACACTGATGAACCCCAGGCGTCCCCTTCAAAAACAATGGTCATGTCCACAAGAAACACTCCTCCACCGACCCACCCCAAACACATCTTCTCAGACCCCCCAGACTTCATTTCTAATCCTAGGGGGGGCCCTTGAAATATCTTTATCGGAGTAGGGTCCTTACTCCCTCTCCTTTGTTTGTACCCAAGATTCCACAAATGTGGAAGAGGAAGTCGAGAGAAGACCATGGAAATGATATGGGTTCAACAAAAATCATTGGATTAAAAAGAACCATGGAGGAACCATTAGAAAATAAAAGGTACCCCAGAAGATGCAAAGTTGGTGATGATGGAAATTTTCTCGAAAAACAAGAGGTGGAGGCTATAGAAAACCAGCCCCACCTATCACAATGATAACTTAAGCTATAATTGTCGTGGGATTGGAAATCCATGAATGGTTCGAATACTCCAGCACCATTGTGCTAAAAGTCACCCCAATATGGTTTTCTTGTCTGAAAATATATTGGAAAACAAGGACAATGTTGGTATTGCAAACAAAAGTGGCTTCCATGGCTGCTTTTCAGTCCCTCCTTTAAGGCTACTCAGGGGGTTCCTTTTATGGAAGGAAAACATCAACTATAAAATCATCTCCTTTTGACCTAATCATATGGATTCATCTATCCATGTGGACCACTCTCCACCTTGGACTTTTTTTGGGCGTCTATGGATAGCCAACAAAAAATGAGAAGTGGAAATATTGGGAACTTCTTTGCTCACTGCATTGAAGTTTATTTGTATATATCCTTTTTGGAGGTGATTACAATGAGATTCTATTTCAAAATGAAAAATGTGGTGGTTCAAGAAGATCATAAGCCTCGATGACGGCATTCAGGGATGTAGTCTGTAGGGTGGAGCTATTTGATCTTGGTTAAGCTGGTAGTCCCTTCACCTAGTTTTGAGGAAACACTGAATGCACACGCATTGCAGAACAGGTGGACAGTTTTTTAGGATTAATGGAATGGACCAATTTGTTCAGGCGGTTCCATATCTCTCACTAGGCAATAACTTCATCAGACCACTACCCTATCTTCAATGAATTTTCCCACAGTTTTTGCAACCCAAGATATGTGATACCATTTAGATTTGAATGTTTTGGGAAAAAGATCGTGAATGTGAAGATATTGTCTTCCCTTGCTATAAGGGAGGACACTTGTACATTGGTAACAACCTTTAGAAGATGGAATCTAATCTGAGTTCTTGGAGATACTATAAATATTATCAACCTAATAAGAATCCACTATGTGCTACAAGAACATTATTTCTTATCTTTCATATCCTGATGGAAAAAATACTTCTAATGTTGAAGGAATCCACGATGTTATTTCTTTTTTTTTCAAAAGATTTATACTTCAGGGGAGTCCACCATTTCGGTTGAGGTCGAGACTTGAATTAAACCTATGATTACTGATAAAGTGAATCGGTAACTCACAATGGATTTTTTCTGATGATGAGATTCTATGGGGAATTAAGAAAATCCATTCCATGAAAGCCCCTGGACTTGATGGCTTCCATGTTTTTTTCTTGAAGAGATACTGGAATATTATTGGTCTTGACATCACTACTCTTATGAAAGACATTTGGGATGGGTACATCAACATTTTCTCTCTTAATTATACCATTATTACCCTTATCCCAAAGACCAAGAAAACTCTCCTTGCCTCAGTCTTCAGGCCAATTAGCTAATGCAATGTTTCCTATAAGATTTTCTCAAAGATCTTAGTCAATCATCTACGAATGTGGTTACCTTCTATTATCTTTGAAAAACAAAGTTCCTTTGTTATGAAAAGACTCATCACCGATAATGTTATTGTGTCCCATGAGGTGTTTCATTCTATGAAAACATGCTCTATTGAAAAAATAGGAATCTTGGCTTTGAAACTGGATATGACTAAGGCATACGATATAGTGGAGTGACATTTCTCCAGTTTGTCATGACTAAAATGGGTTTCTTCTCAAAATGGACAGAAATGATCATGCACTGTGTTTTTTCTATCTCTATTAGGATTGATATCAATGAAAGAATTACTCAAGGCTTTACCCCTTCTTGTGGCCTTCACCAGGAATACCCCATTTCCCCTTTCCTTTTCATCCTGGTGGCTGATATTTTTTCCAATATCATTTCTTTGGAAGCTTCTTCTAATTCAATTCATGGGGTAAAGATGTGTCAGATTAGCCCACCGCTCTCTCAAATTTTCATTATGGATGATTGTCTTCTCTTTTCAATATCTAGACGAGAAGAATGCCTAATGATTTTTTATTTGATTTGAATTTATGATAGGGCTTCAGGAAAAGTGGTTAATTATGACAAATCAGATATCTCCTTCAGTGCTGGTGTTCTATCGATCAAGAGAGTGTAAATTTTATTTACTGGAGGTATCCAGATGGTTGATAATCATAATAAATATCTTGGTCTTCCTATGATCATCATCCATTCAAAAAAATAAAATTTCTCATCCACTTTGGATAGAATTGGGAAAAAATACAAGATTGGACCCTGAAAAGAATTTTAAAATTAAGAAAAGAAACTCTTATCAAGGAGTCTATTAAATCTATCCCAAGCTACATCATGTCCCTATTCAAGATTCTTGGAGTGAATGTTGACCAAATTCATTCCTACATTGCCAACTTCTGGTGGGGCCACAATAATAGAAGAAATAAAATCCATTTGATTACATGTAAATCACTTTGTACTCTCAAAGTGGGTGGGGGAATGGGCTTCTGGGGTCTTCACCTTTTTAATGATGCCTTTTTAGCTATGTAGTGTTGGCATCTCATGATTCAACTATCATCTCTCTTTGTGTGGATTCTTAGGAAAAAAAATTTCCCCACTCAAATTTTGATGATTCTTCACTTGGTCCCTACCCCAACTTCCTCTGGAGAAGTATATAGGGATCACAAAAATGACTTGATAAAGGAATTGGTTGGAGGATCAAGGATAGAATAAAAGTCAATATTTGGAATAATCCTTGGTTGATTGACAACAATGGCCAGTTTTCTACTTCCCCAACTTTTCCTGGATTTAATAATTCCCCTATCAGCTGCCTTTTTGATGAGTGGTTGGTTTATGGATATAATTAATTTCGGGTTCAATTAAATGGATAAAAGGTTCATTCTTTGCATTATCTACCTAATAGATGTGGGGAAAGATTATCTCTTTTGGGGAAATGATATTTTAGGATCCTATTTAGTGAAATTAGGCTACAAAATTGCTCTTGATGTGCATTATGGGGATGGGGTGGGCATTGGAAAAATTTATAGAAAATTAATGTCCCCACAAAGATCCGCTACTTTTGGTGGAAGATTTGTACATGTATTCTTCCCACTCTGGATTTCCTCTCCTTCAAACATGTTGCTAATGACCCATAATGTCCTCTATGTTCAGATGAGGTGGAATATCCTTTGCATGATATCATCCACTGTCTAAGGGATAAGGCGGTTTGGATAGCAAAGGGGATCTTCTACAGATCTTTTGCTGGATACAGCACCAGATCTCCCATCATTTTTAACGATGTGGTATTCCACATTCTTTGATGATAAGGTAACCTCATTATTATTGGTGGCTTGGAATATTTGGGTTACATGGAAATATTTCATTTTCAACCACACTTCAAAAACTTAGTGCTTTCTCGATTGAATGCACCAATTCCGAGATTTCTGCATGGAATCGTGATTCTACATAGAATGGGTTCTCTAGTCTTCTCTCAACTAATGCTAGATGGAGCCCATGAAGGGATTCTAAAGATCAATGTCGAGGATTATCTTTCTAAGGATGGAATTTTTGGGGTTGCTTTGATGGTCCGGGATCATTGCTGCCAGACAGGATTTGCACCACACCTTTTGGGAACTCACGATAGTTGAATACCATGTTGTCCTTACTGGCCTGTCCTTTGCAATGGATTATGGATGGAATGTTATCTACATTAAATCTGGCTACCTCACCATCATCAACTCCATCAACACAGTTGATTACGGTCTCCAATCAGTTGGCTTTCTAATTAGGAAAATCCAATCTCTTAGTCACAAATTCGCAATTTGTTGCTTCTCCTTCATCAAAAGGGAAGGAAATGAAGCAGCCCACCATTTGGGTACTCATAGTCTGTCTGGAGAGGACCAAATATGGTTCGATTATTTCCCTTTGTGGATGCTCACTCTTGTTTCTTCGAATCTTCATTATTAATATAACATTCCTCGTTTTTTTAAAAGTACCTCAAATATATAATAAATGTAGTTATTGTATTTATAATTATATATATTGATATATTGATATATAAATATATAATTATATAAATATACCAAATTGATACAGACCAGGAGATATAATTATATAAATATATATAATTATATAATATATTTAAAATTATATAGTAATATTTTTAAATATATTTATTTATAATTATAATTAGAAATAAATTAATATATTTTTAAGTAATTATAAAATTAAAATAAATATATTTAAATAATAAATAAATATATAATTAGATAAGTATATATAAATAGATAAATATAGCTATAATTATAAAATAAATATTTATAAAATTATAATAAATGTATTTAAATAATAAATATATTTATTATATTTATAATTTTATAAATATATATAATAATATAAATATCTATAATTATATAAATATATTTATAAATATATTTATAAATATATTTATAAATATTTAAAAATATTTTTAAATATTTAAAAATATTTTCAAAAATATTTATTTATAATTATAATTATAAATAGATAAATATATTATTAAAATTGGATCTTTATCAGTGCCAAAAAAATGTTGATAAAACAACTCTTTATCAGCGGTAGAATTTTAGCACTAATAAATAGGTATCTTTATCAATACTAAAAATGCACTGGTAAAGAGTAGTTTTATCAGTGCATTCTATTTTAGCACTAATAAAACAACTCTTTATTAGCTTTTTTTTAAAGTGGTGAAAAAAGCCTTATAAGTTCTTATAAAAAGAACCCAAATAGAGTCACCTTCTCTCGCTTCTTCAAGCTCTTGTAGAACCGTACTTCTACCATAATCGCTCTCCCAACCATCGCTCCATGTTGTTACTCCCTACCATTGCACCCTACCATTATTGTCGCTCCTTTCTGTCACCATCACTCCCTCATAGAACCGAGCCCTCGCAAAATCGAACCATCACCGCTCTTCATCAATTAATTGATTATCTGAAGATCTAAGGTATGGGACTATTTCTGCTCATATTTAATCAATTCTTCCATCAAGGTATTTACCCACTCTGACCTCCATGCATGTAGTATAGATGAGGTCCTTTCCTTACCATGTTAATAATTCACCATCCAAGGTGAGGCATTTCCATGTAGACAATGTAGGTATTTCTATGAAACCACCATTATAATTAATATCTTGTAATTATTAGTGGTTTAAAATGTTTTCTTATAAATTTATACACATATGGTATACCCTAGTGTGTTAGAAATGTTTTTCAAATGATTTTTGATGCTCAGCATGGGAGAGTTTCCAAATGTATGTCTCTTGTTTTGTTTCCGAATTGATTTAATGGAATATCATGTGTTTAATGAAAGGTCTAAATGGACCATTAAATTTAATTAAAATGTTTTAAAGAGATTCTCGGCATTGAAATGTTTTTGAAGGGAGGCTTTTTTGTTTTTAAAGGTGTGTGTTGAACCCAATAAAATGGTTTTGTGGATTACTAGCATTTGCAAAAAAAATTAAGCTAATTTTTGGAAAATAGATGGTTTCCAAATAAATTTAAAATGGATATTCGATATTTTTATTTCAAGGGATGTTTTGAAAAGGTATTTTAAATAGTGTGACATGTCTTGGCATCTTGTGCTTCTTTTGAAAGCCTGATTGGAACTTTTAAAGAAGTTGTTTTCTAAAACATGTGAGACTCTCAATTGAGCCCCTTATGATTGATATGATTGTTTTGGATTGTGAACAGTTGGGGAATGTTTAGAATTTTTATCTCTTTATATAATTATTATACATGATTATGAAACTGAAAATTTCTTGTGAGGGTATAAGAGGTGATATGAGGTTTTTTTAATGTTCTTTATGCTTATTATTTTCACTTTTTCTGATTATTCACCTATATTTATTGATATCATGGGGTCCTAGTAATTATTAAATGACATGTAAGAGTAAAAACTCTATTTCTAAAGGAAAACAAGATAGATATATTCTTGTAGATTGACCTAGGGTTTTTATTGCGAGTTTAGATCATGGTACGTGAGTCCTAGAGGTTTTTCTATGATGTCTGGGTCCTTTTTGGATACTTTAGAGGATTACATCCTATAACCTATTTGTATACCCTAATTCTCAACTTCATTACATGGAACCATCACTAGTGTTGTGTTTGATATCACTTATTAAGTGTTTGTGTGTGAGTGTTTCCATCACTTAGTAAATCACTCATTACATGGCACTATCACTTATCGCTTCCTCACTTGATCTTTCTTTGGTCAAGGTTTTCCTTTTGTGGGGGTGTTTTTATAGTCATAGATGTGCATTCAGAAATGAGTGCAAGATGTCTAATTGAAGTGGGGATGTGGATGCTTCACTCCCGGTGATTGGGCCCGGCTTCTCTTTCTCCCTCTTCAAGAACATTGTCGTTGGAGGTCTTCGGTGTTAGTATAATGTTTCATATATGAAATAATATCCCATTGAAATCTCATAAAGAGGTTATATCTATTATTATTTGATAATTACCTCGATTTATCATTCAAATGAGTGTGGATTCATGGAAAAGTGGTGACTTGGAAGCTCATGTTTTAGAATTTTTGGGTTTCTCAAACAGGAAATGTATTTCCCTTGGATGTAGCATCTTTCATATCCTCTTCACCTATAAGGAACTGAAAATGAAATCATGGGTTTTTGGTTTAGTTTTCTTCAAGATGAGGATTCTACATCTCCGTGAATGGGACCATAGCTTTAACCCATTTGAGGCATGTAACTTCTCTGTTCAAATGCGAGTCAAAGTTCATGGTTTGAATTGGGTCCTTTAGAATCCTTTAATTTTTAATTATATTTCATTTGCCATTTTAATTCCTATAAAGATGGATAAGGATATGGAATTGTTGATATTTTTCAATTATACGCATCTCCTGGTTGAATTCTACTTGAGCTACACCCTTGTTGGTAAAGTGATGTTGTTAACCAATGACGATGAACTAGAACTATGAATTGAATATGAGAAAATTAATCTTTTTTGTTCGATTTTTAGAGTCATTGGGTATGAGATTTTAAGTTGTAAAATATTGGTTATATTTCTCTTATGTTCTATCAAAGGATATGATGAAAGCCTGTGTTTTAAAAAACACAAGAGTGTGAATCCTGACAGACTTTCCTTGACTACGGAGAAGGGTGTCTCATAGAATGTTGGGGTTTTATAGGAGGTTGTTGTGGCTTCTCCTTCTATGGTTGACAACAGACTTATGTTGAGTGTGTCTACCCCTAATAGACCCCCTACTAAAATAACATTTAAGGTCTCTTCCCAAATATTCGATTTGGATTTCTAGAATCAGGTAGAGGTTGTCACTCAACATGATGTTCCAATTGGTTAGAAGTGTTCTAACTACAAGAAGAAGTCATTGGAAAATATTTCTAGTAAAGAAAATATAGAGCCTAATTATATCTCCTTAATAGGGAAATGGTGACTTGACAGGGGAATAAAAGCTGGAAGTGCGATTATTGGAAAAATAAATTCTAATTTTGCTTTAAATTCCATACTTGTTGGCCTTGAGACTGAGATTGTGCAGGACAAAGTGGTGGATCCTTCCATGAAGGAGGGATCATTCAAGGTTACTCTAAGCATAAGACATATATCAAGGGATGTAATAGAGAAATAGGAAATGGATCTCAGAACTAATGAGGATCATACAAATGGTTAATCAATTGATGAAATTGATTCCCATGATGTGGTTGACTAGTAATGTATGCATTAGCATATGATTGATTCATGAGCTCGTAAAGGTAAAAAAATGTTTATTGATTCTCCTATGAATATTAAAAATAAAAAGGAATAAATTTCACTTCAATCTAATTTCAAACAATTTTTTTCACCTACCCATTTAGATATTGATGTCTCAGGGCTTGTTGTTTCCCCTTTGGAAATGAAACCTAGAGCCTTGGAGTCTAAGTAGGTGGATGAAAGTGATGCATGGTGATCAACCTCACTAGTCATGGATGTTTTGGAAACCAATTATAAATAATAACATGATATTAAGTCCTAGGTGACTACCCATAATTCATATTGAGTGCTCGATTATTTTTTTTATGGGAAAGGAGGTGATGAGAAGGTCAGTCGTTAGGCATGCAGTTCTGTTTCAATCTTGAAAATTATTTCAAAATGGGAAATTCAACCGATAGAGAATCAATCCCTCAAAGGGGAAGATAATGTTATTATCTTGCTTAAAGACTCCTAAAATAAGGATCAGGTTTAGTTAGTGTTTATGCATTCTAACTCAGAGGATATTAGCATTGTCAGTCTTTTCCAAAAAGTTATAACTTGGAGTTGAGATCATCATCCCAGAGTTTGAGGATGTGGATGTGAGTGCTTTGATTATAATTCTAGGAATCAAGAGGAATGTCGTATTGGATAGAAGATTAGAAAAAAAATAGTCTTATGACTGTTTTAAAATTTGAGGGAAGTTTTTCATGTATGGCCCCATTTCCTGTCTTTTATGTTTTATTATTTAATAAAAGGGGTTTTCATGCTTTTTTTAAAACAAATAAGTTTTATATAAAAATTTAAGAAAAAATTACCAATAAAAATGGAACTAATGGATTTGGTTTCATTTTATAACAATTAAAATAGCACATACCTATCATTACACTTGATAAAGTGATTTGAAAAAATAATTGATGTTTTTTTTGTTTCTAAAAAACTTTGGCATTTAATTTTTAAAAAAAATATTAAATAAGTTGTAGAAAATAATTCATTTTGAGTAAAAAAATTAATAATCATAAAGGGGTGAAAATACTTTTAATTAGTATTTTCAAATGCATATTTAGGCTATGCTTGATGCAGTTACACAACATTTATCACTTATAATAGTTGTTTTAAAAAAATTGATAGTTGTTCTATATTTTTTAAAACATTCACAATTAAATTCCTGAAGAAAATCATTCAAAATATACACTTTTTATATTTATTAACTTCAAAAAATTTATTTTAAGATGAAATAAACTATTGAGTATAAGTTAACCAAAAATATTTCATCATTTAAAACATAGTTAAGTTTTTGTGAAGATTTTCACAGCCTCTTTGTTTAATTTTTTCAGATATAAAAATTTTTCTTATTGAAAAAATAATTTTTTTGAAATTATTGTCTCCTTTTTCTTTGAAAAACAATAATTTTAGAAAAAAATCATTTTCTAGATTTTCCAAAATTTATGTTGATTGTGTTTTTTCCCTTGAAAAACATTTTTATCACCCTTTTAAAACTAATTTTTTCAGTTGAAACTATAGTGTTTTTTTATAATTTAAACACAAAATAATTTTTTCCATTTTCTCAATAAATTTTTAACTATCCAAAAGTTAGTTTTGTTTTTAAAATTGAAAAAATCTAGTTTCATTAATAAAATTATTTTAGTAGTAGGAAACAATTTTATTTAATTTTAGAATAATGCAATAACACTTATTAATTTAAGAACTTCAGAAACCATGAAAAACACGGTTGTGAATACCATGACTCTGAGACCCTTTTTTTAATCTTCTTACGTAAATAATGTCCCATATATGATAAACATTTCCAAATAATATACATCCAAACACTCACATCTAACATCAGTAACATTTTAAAATATTAGGCCAAGAAACTGTGCCACTTGAAAAATGAACAAACTCAATTTATAGAGATGAATATCAAGATACAAAACTTAAGATAAATATAAAATAAAAAAATTAAAATAAATATAAAATATATATGATATACTTATTCCAATAGATCGATCTTAGATAGATCCATACCCTCATTATTTAAGTATTCTAAAACTATATTTCAAATTGGAGTATACTCTATCTCATTTCAATAATTTAAAAAAAAATGGAACTTACGATGATAAACTTCCTTTGAAGGTGATTTTACTAACACATAAAAATATCCAAAGTAGATGATTCCAAAACTATTTTAAAATATGTTCTTAGTTTAGTTATATGTAAGTCATGGTCTTTCGAGACATGAAAAAAGATTTCAAAATAGGTTTAAAAATGGTTATCTTGAAAATTATTTATGGAAAAGATCATATAGAAAAGGACATATGTATAAGAATTTTTGGATAAGGATGTAAGAAAATTTTCATCTAAAATAAAACATAATATCTTCAAATACCATGTAAGATAAATTTTTGGAAATAGGTATTGAAAGCATAAGATCGACAAAGGGGAATCCAAAAGCAATGACGTCTGAGGGTGGGATGGAGGGAGACGTATAAGGTTTCTAGGCTATGATAACATGTAGAAAGAATAGACCAAAAAATTATTATTTAATAATGTTAAAATTTTTATATATAAAAATTGATAATGAGATACAAGACTCGAGATAGATAGAAAATTAAAAATTCAAACTAATAGGAAAGTGATGAGATGTACCTATTAAGAAAATAGTCATAGATAGATTGGTATCTTAATTATTTAAGCACCCTAATAGGTTGGTAACAAAAACACCTTATGAAATTCAACATAAACCTTTCAATTTAAAGTAACCAATAATAACACCACTATATTGTAAACTTTATTGGTGAAATAGTTAAACTACCCTCCCATACACTAAAACATAAACCTTCTACCAAGCTAAACATTGAGTCTTAACCAACAAGCATATACTACCATCAAAAGATGAAATAATGTTTAACCTCATTGCACCTCCTAAACATACTTTGCATCAAACATCAATCGTATGGTTTAAATTAGGGTATTCCTCCACAAATACATCTTCTCTCTAATTTGGTGTGAGGTTCTTGAGAGGACCAGTTTGGGATATACCTAACACTAAGAGGGGGGGTGAATCAGTGTTGAGTAATTTTTAAACCAATTCCAACTTTTTATACTTGTACCTCTTGACCTGTTAGGATCTTGATTCTCTTATTCTCTTTTACCTGTCTCATGAAATAATAGAAAGCAATAAAAATATGCACACGATATTTTTACAAGGTTCACCACTTAATAAGAGTAGCTACGTCCTTTCCATGCATGGTAATGACCAGTGCATGGATTCTCCACTATAATGTAATATGTTGTTACAATGGAGTGGCTAGGAAAACAATCATCTAGCCAATGTAAGTCCCTACACTTTGGAGGGGGTAGGAAACAATCCTCTTCCCTGGACTGGTGATAGTCTAGTCCAACTTGAAGCCTCTAGCTGGTTCTTTATACTGCCTATAGATATAGTCTTCTTCCTTCTTGAAAAGGTAGGTTCTACTCTTAGTATTCTTTAATGATCTTCACTTGATTACTTGAAAAGCAGTAGTCAAGAAATTATCTTCTTTCTTTCTCTTCTTCTCTAGTGAAAAAACCAACTACACCAGTTCTTCTTATTTCTTATTCTTAGTGCAACAACTAACTGCACTAATATTATTCTTTCTCTAGCTAGAATCACATACACCAATGTGACTATTCAAATACTGAGGATCCGCTCACATAGCATCATCTTAATTTGAACTACCCTAAATAATTGTAGGCTTCAATTGGGTATAATCTATTCTTCTTCTTCTTCTTATCTTCTTTCTATGCAGCAAACTTGTAATCTGCACTCTCTTCTTCTTCTTTTACTTCTTCAATGCAAAACCAGCTGCACTGAAACCTACTCTTCTTCACTGTTCTCTTTAAGTGAAAAACCATCTGCACCGAGCTCTTATTCTTCCTCTTCTTTCTAGAATCACAATTTCTTAGCTTGCGCACCAATCCTTACTTGCATTCCACCCTAATTGCATGCCTCCCTTCTTGCGCACCTCCCTACTTGTGTGCCACCCAGCTTGCGCGCCACCTGCTTGCGCACCACAACTTGCGCACCACAACTTCCACACCACAACTTGTGTGCCACTATTGTGCACAACTCACAACTTGCACGCCATCTTTGACTTATACACAACACACTTCTTGAAGACACCTCCCTTCTTACACGCCTCTGACAACATGCGCGTCACTTTTTCTTGTGCGCCACCACTTGTGCGCCGCGCTACATGCGCGCCTTATACATAACCTTCAACTTGTACACCATTTCATCTTGTGCGCCACTTCTACTGCTTGCGTTATTAGATATCAAATTTTTTCTTAAGTGTTGAGCCTTAAAAAATGAGGAGGATAGTCATCTATTTATAGGCATTTTGGTGACTTGCACACCACATACACTTGCGCACTTCTCCATCACTTGCGGTCCTCTCCATCACTTGCGCACCGCTCTATCACTTGCACGAAACTTTCTTTCCTTTGTCATATTTTGATATTATGATGTTAAAATATGACTTGCACGCAACATACACTTGCGCGCCCCATATACTTGCATGCCACACTTGCGCGCCGCTTTTGATTTGCATGCCAATCTTTAACTTGCGCGCCACTTTATTTCCTTTGTCATATTTTGATGTGATGATCTTAAAATATGACTTGTGCGTAACATACACTTGTGTTCCACATATACTTGCATGCCACACTTGCACTAGTGTGCCAATAGTTTCACGCCACTCTTGACTTGCGCACCAATACTTGCGCGCTAATCTTGACTTGCATGCTACTTTCTTTCCTTTTCCAAAATCACTTATTTACTCTCTATACTCTTCATAAGGCTTGCATCAATAGTTCTCCAAACTTATGATATTTTTGAAATACAAATCAGCAAAGCATCGTCCTAGTTTATTTTATTCTTTTTGGAATATGAATTCCAAATTACTTCTTCATCCTCACTTCAAATCCTCAATTCCTTTTGGAGTGTTAATTCCAAAGAACTCCAATCATCTCTCTTCATCCAAAAGTGGAGGCTTGAAGCTTCTTCAAATACCTTCAATGTTGCAGACAATGTATCTCCTTTGATACATGTATTTGGAACTTTAAGAACAGCACAACAATCATCTGATTTCAAGCTAATGTGTAATTCATGACATTATTAGAATGCCAAGCCCTTCCACACTCTCTATTATTCTTTATCCATCATTCTCTACTTCATTAAAATCAAATGATTCATTTATTCAAGTAAGATATTTCATGGTTCTCATGCAATCGTGAAGCATTGCATGGTCTTCTTTAAATCCTCATTCTTCGTCAATCATCCTTAGATGGATGATACTTCACCATTCTTCATTTTTGTAAAAAATGTGTCACATTTGACACAAGTTCTTTGAACTTGGTATCAGTTCAATAATCGTCTAAATTGGTCTTCTTAGAGAATTTCTCAAGTATGACATCCAATGCTATGATTTCATAACAATTATCCAGGAAACCTCACTTCATCCAATCTGTACTAACTTTTTAGTCCTTCTTCATCTCCTTCTTCATTTTGATCAGTGTTTATATGTGTTGACAACAAATACAATCTTCATATACAAAGTGGTCCCAACAATATCCCCCTTTGTATTTTTTTGTCAATACCACAAAGTCTCCTCAAATGAATCTGTCAATGTAAAAATAAGAATCTTCTCTCTCCCCGTTACTTGGTTGTCTCCCCCTTTAATTTCAAACTTTCATTTCACTTTATCTCCCCCTTAATGACAAGAAATACAAATTTCATGGTATAGAGGGTTTCATTCCTTTCTTAAGCAGTTTTCCATCAATCATTTCACTCTAAGTCTACTTGAGAAAATCTCGATGTAGAAAACAAGAGGATTTGATTTAGACAACAAAGCTATCCATTATCCACTGATCGTGATACCTCATGAGATGATATCTCCTATACTTGTCTTCAAGGGTTTTCTACTTTCATTCCAGGATAAAGATATTGAAAGTGATAGGAAATAATAAATCCTAAAATTCTTGCACTCACTTCAACAAAAGGATCAAAAACATTCAAGTGAAATTAGCCAGATAAGTGGCCTTGGGGAACTTTCATTCTTCTTATGTCACTGATTGGACTAGTTACCCCCCTTAGTAAAAATAAATTTATTTTGAGTAAACAAGGATGAGATATTAAGAAACAAAATATCTTTTCTAATAACATGATCTTCAGAAAATCTTTAGAGTAATTTAATTTTATACCAACTGATATTGATACTGATTGAGATAATGACTCTGGCAGCTTCTTTATGTGTCTCCCCCTCAAGGGAACACTTCTCCTCACTGAATCCCATGTTTTCCCCCTGAGATCTTAATTCACCTTCAATTACTTGTATGATAATAAAAATTACAATACACAAAGATTTAATGGAATAAGGTGGATCCTCTTTTCTCTATCAATGTGAACAACAAGGTTGAGATGATTTTCTCAACCCAGATTCTCCATTCTTCACACTTTCACAACTGATATTCAATTATGACTGTGATTGTGTGGACTTCACTATTTCTTCCATATCCTTGTGTGTGAGTCTTCTTTCTTCAAGATCTTTTAAAGAACTATAATCTCCTTGTGCAACATTCATCTTCTTGAGGAATTCTTGTTGGGCCGGAGTAAATTCAAAGCATATTCTAACAGTGTGACCAGACTTGTTTCACCTCACACACATAATTTCTTTACCTTCATGTAGAATCTTCCTTTTGTTTTTAGCACAAGTATTAGCCTGTGCATCTTACATATTTATCATTATTTCCAAATATTCTGGAAAAACCACCAAAATATCATTAGGGACTGAGGCATCATTATTGGATCTTCTACATGGATTCTTCTGAGTGGCTTCCTTCTTAGTAGTTATTTTGGATGCACCACCCTTCACCTTCTTGGATTTAGAATCCAAGGAATTCTAATATTTCCTTCTTGAAATACTCCTGGGTGAATTTGTTTTCATATTATTTATTTTATTTCTTCCCAAGGAAGCTTCTTCATTCTTACTCAGCTTCTGTGGTCTTATTTTCTTATATGAACATGCACCATTCATTTGACCACTCCTATTTCATACATAACAGATGTTATCTAACATTCAAAATATGTTTACAGTATACAGATGCTTTTGGATCTATGGATGTTTCTTCTTCTTCTCTAGATTTCTCCCCCTTGATATGATCTTTCTTTGTTCTTTCACTTTTATGGGGTTGTACCAACAATCTAGTGCACAATGCCCAAATCTATTACAACACTAGCATTGACCGACAAACCTTGACTTATTACCATCTTCTTTATAAGGTTTTTGAATCTTCTTCTTGGTATGTTGTGATTTATTTGGGGAGTTATCTTCCACACTCTTTCCCCTATCCACTATATCCATGGAGGTAGGTTTCTTCTCACTTTTCTTCATCTAGAATCGTTTAGAAGTTTTCTTCCAACCCGTACTTTTTGTAGAAACAAAAACATTAGTACAAGTTGGTATGGATGGTACCTTTACTTTATCAGCTTCTTTTGATAGATCAATGAGTGAAGACATGATCATCTTATCACATTTTGGAGGTCATTTGACAGTATAATCCTCCATTGAGCATTGAATACTGGCAGCAACTGTTTCCTTCTTTTGTGGAGACTCAATATGTGTCTTCTCAAGATTGGTAAACTCAGCTTCCAATTCTAGACATCTCATATTGTGGATGACTTCCTGGTCTTCAATCATAGTCATCTTATCTTCACAATCCTTCTTTAATCTTTCAACTTCATCTTAATGCATCTTTACTTTGTTTTGTAACAAAGAGTCAAGTTCTTTGATCTTCCTAGAGTTTTCTTCCAAATATATCTCCTTGACATCATTTCTCTTTTTCTACCCATCTTCAAGTACATGGATCATCTCTTCTAGAGTCTTGTTGACTCCCTATTCATCTTCAACATCTTTGAACCACTTTGAAGAACTTACTTCAAATCCCCTCTTTGTTTCTTCAAAGGATCCAACCTGTCTGGAGAGCTTTAAATATTCGACAATTTTTGTTTGTAAGCCTTTATCCAAAACATCAGTTTCCTTTTCCAGTTGAGTGATATTTTCCTACATGCATTGAAATACTCCACAAACAAGAGATTCAATCTCTTCAGGAATACCATGCAGAATCAATCTTAATCTGTCAACTGATATTTCTTGAGATGTTGTAGATTGATCATTACCACTTGTTCCAGCATTTTCATCATGAGAATAATTTCTAAATTTACTAACACATGCCTCCTTATCATTTGAGTTAGGAAGGTTAACCATCTTATTTGTGGAAACTTGAGCCACCGTCTCATAACTTTCCAATTATAGTGTGTCTTCAATGTCTGCCAGATATAGATAACTAGATACATCCTCTTTTGTAGATAGGGTGGAGTTCTTCTTAAACTTTCTCTTCTCCTTATTTTTCCTATTCATCATAGTCTTGATAGATATAGCCTTCTGTTCAGAGATAACTGAATCTTCACTAAATGTGCACTTCATGGATAATTCAGGAAAGAAACTCAAATCTTCAAAAGAGAATAACTTCAATGTAGAGAATCCAACAGAGGTTAACCTCCCTCTGATACCAATTAAGAGGACCAGTTTGAAATATACCTAACACTGATAGGGGAGGTGAATCAGTGTTGAGGACTTTTTAAACCAATTCCAACTTTTTATCCCTGTACCTCTTGACCTGTTAGGATCTTGATTCTCTTATTCTCTTTTACCTGTCGCATGAAATAATAGAAAGTAGTAAAAATATACACAAGGTATTTTTACAAGGTTCACCACTCAATAAGAGTAGCTAAGTCCTTACCATGCATGGGAATGAACAGTTCATAGATTCTCCACTATAATGTAATATTCTATTACAATGGAGTGGCTAGGAAAAGAATCCTCTAGCCAGTGTAAGTCCCTACACTTTGGAGGGGGTAGAAAACAATCATCTTCCCTGGAATGGTGATAGTCTAGTCCAACTTGAAGCCTCTAGCTGGTTCATTATACTGCCTATGGAGACAGTATTCTTCCTTCTTGAAAAGGTAGGTTCTACTCTTGGTCTTCTTTAATGCTCTTCACTTGATTACTTGAAAAGAAGTAGGAAAACTATTATCTTCTTTCTTTCTCTTCTTCTCTAGTGCAAAAACCAACTGCACTAGTTCTTCTTCTTTCTTCTTCTTAGTGAAACAACTGACTGCACTAATATTCTTCTTTCTCTAGCTAGAATCACATAAACCAATGTGACTATTCAAATACTGAGGATTCGCTCACATAGAATCATCTGAATTTGAACTACCCTAAATAATTATAGGCTTCAATTGGGAATAATCTATTCTTATTCTTCTTCTTATCTTCATTCTATGAAGAAAACCTGAAAGTTTCACACTCTTCTTCTTCTTCTACTTCTTCAATGAAAAACCAGCTACACTCAAAACCTACTCTTCTTCACACATTATCTTTCAGTGAAAAACCATCTGCACCGAGCTCTTCTTATTCTTATTCTTTCTAGAATAACAAGTTCTTAGCTTATGTTCCAATCCTTACTTGCGCTCCACCCTTCTTGCATGTCTCCCTGCTTTCATGCCTCCCTTCTTGCGTGCCACCCAACTTGCGCACCACCTGCTTGCACGCCACAACTTGTGCGCCACAACTTGCGCGCCACAACTTGTGCGCCACCTTTGACTTATACACAACACGCTTCTTGAAGAAACATCCCTTCTTGTGAACATCTGACAACTTTCACGTCACATCTGCTTGCGCGCCACCACTTGTACGCCGCCCTACCTGTGCTCCTTATAAATAAACCTCATCTTGCACACCATTTCTCCTTGCACGCCACTTCTATTGCTTGCGTGATCAGAGCTCAAATTTTATCTTAAGTGTTGAGCCTTAAAAAATGAGGAGGTTAGTCGTCTATTTATAGGAATTTTGGTGACTTGCACGCCACATACACTTTCACACTGCTCCAGCACTTACATGCCGCTCCAACACTTGTGCACCACTCCAGCACTTGCGCACCACTCCAGAACTTGCGCGCCGCTCCATCACTTGCGTGACACATTCTTTCCTTTGTAATATTTTAATATGATGATGTTGAAATATGACTTGCGGGAAACATACACTTGCGCGCCCCATATACTTGTGCGCCATACTTGCGCACCGCTTTTGACTTGCGCGTCAATCTTTAAATTGCACACCACTTTATTTCCTTTGTCATATTTTGATGTGATGATCTTGAAAAATGACTTTCACGCAACATACACTTGTGCGCCACATATACTTGCACTCCACACTTCCACTTGTGTGCTAATAATTGCGCGCCACTCTTGACTTGCACGCCAATACTTGTGTGCCACTCTTGATTTGCACGCCACTTTCTTTCCTTTGCCAAAATCACTTCTTTACTCTCTCTACTCTTCATAAGTCTTACATCACAAGTTCTCCAAACTTATGATATTTGTGAAATACAAATCAGCAAATCATCATCATAGTTTAGTTTATTCTTTTTTAGAACATGAATTCAAAATTACGTCTTCATCCTCACTTAAAATCCTCAATTCCTTTTAGAGTGTTGATCCCAAAGAACTACAATCATCTCTCTTCATCCAAAAGTGGAGGCTTGAAGCTTCTTCAAATACCTTCAATGTTGCAGACAATGTATCACCTTTGATACATGTATTTGGATCTTTAAGAATAGTGTAGCAATCATCTTATTTCAAACCAATGTGTAATTCATGACCTTCTTAGAATTCCAAGCCCTTCCACACTCTCTCTTCTTCTTTATCCATCATTATCTACTTCATTCAAATCATGTGATTCATTTCTTCAAGTAAGATATTTCATGGTTCTCATGCAATCGTGAAGCATTTCATGGTCTTTTTTAAATCCTCATTCTTCTTCAGTCATCCTTAGATGGATGATACTTCACCATTATTTATTATTGTAAACAATTTTCCACCTTTGAAACAAGTTCTTTGAACTTAGTATCAGTTCAAAAATCGTCTAAATTGATCTTCTTAGAGAATTTCTCAAGTATGACATCCAATGCTATGATTCCATAAAAATTCTCCAGGAATCCTCACTTCAGCCAATCTCCACTAAATTTTTAGTCCTTCTTCATCACCTTCTTCATTTTGACCAGTATTGACAACTATTGAGAACAAATACAATATTCATACACAAAGTGGTCCCAACAGTTCTTGGGGTTGATATGAACAAAAATGTGGGGAAAGATGGGATGATAAAAAGTGTTTGTTCTTTAGGTGGGGAAAAGGTAAAAAAATGTTAGAATTAGTAATAATATTGAAGATTGTTGGGTTTTGGAATTATAGAGGTAATCCTTGAGGCCTAAGCCAAATTTTGGGGAGGAAGGAGGATCCCACTTCATATGTAAGAAAAATGATTATACGAATTGGTATAAAATGGATGAATCCATAATTGGATTTGTACTTTAGGACATAAGTTGAATGAATTTCCCACATCACCCACATAAATTAGATTTTCACTTTGGTCACTGACCTATTATGAAAATGTAGGTTCCGGGTGCAGCAGAAGCACGTTGGTGGGTGTACCCAACTTTAATTTTAGCATTAACAACAATCAATATGAGATTAGTCACGATAATAAAATGCTGAATCATTGGAATAGAACGAAGAATGAAAAAGAAATAGAGGAGTCCTGGAACCATATATAGGATCATCATATGTTGGTTATAATTAATTTAATTAATTGAAAAGAATTGCCTTGATGGAATTTTTCTTCCTTGATGTCTCCAGTCACGATCTGATGTGATCAGTCATTGTGTCATAGAATCCAAGTGTAGGATTCCTCTAGCGGTGATCCACACGTGCTCCATATATCTTTGAACATCACTGAAGGGATCTCCAGGTGCTAGCGCAAAAAAACCTTCGCTTGTGATGTATGCCTTTGATCGCCTTGATCCAGTGGAGGTGGATCTCTCTCTCGTAGCTTGAGAGTATTCTTGGTGAAAAAATAATTCTCTCTTGGCTAAAGGATCTTTTCCAAATTTGTTGTGCACAACCCCCAAAATGGATAGGCTAATGAGAAATATATAATTGGGATTCTTAATTACATAGAATAATAAAATGAATTAATTACCCAAAAACATTTATTCATTTCATTTAATTCTTAGTAATACCCCATGTCTAATAATAATAGTTGACTATTATTATTACTTGACATGCACCCAGCAAATTATACCTAATATTATTTAATTAAATAAATAACATTATTTCTCATAAATTCCAAGAAAAAACTACTTGGCATGTATATATTAACATACATGGCGTGTACTTTTATTTTCTATTTTTCTTAATTTCATCAACCACATTTATTAGACCTTCAATAATGACTATTTATTTCTCAAATAAATATCACTGCATTAATCACTAATAAATATATTATTTCGCCCACAATATATTCTCTCTAATAACCAGTGTTGAAATAAATGAAATCAAGCATCCTTTATTAAACCACAATCGAGAATAATCTTTATTCAACTTGTTAAGTTAATATTTAACTGAGATACTTGGACACACTTAGTGTGTGGCCTTCTAGGCCTCTTTATTAGTGGCATTAGGCGGAGCCTGCCTAAATTCCAAGGTTAATGTCTAGCAACGTTCCAGGGCACCCATAGAGAAAGAAGTTAATGCCGCAACAACGTGTCACCTCCTATGAATGCTTAGCGTGTAATGTAATACCTTTGTCATGATATCTCGAATCAAGTGGGTTGCATGCTAGTACTATCAACCCATGTTCTCGATTATTCTTTCTTTGACTTTCTGGAATTGAACTTGCCCATTCTTCATCATGGCCATGGATTTATTTAGGCTATATAAATTCCATTAAAGGGCCTGATATATCTACTTATTTTATGGAACAAAAGAGACAAATCCTTTCTCGCATTATCTATTAATGCAATATCACTCATGACGCACCCAACGTATCATACCTCACTGTGAACAGTGTTTCATCATAGTTTTTGTTAGTACATAAAAGTGTGCGAGTTGTAATACCCATTAATAAAAATATTAAATTCTAAGGACCAATACACACATCTCCATATTGGAACATCCAATGACACTATGAAATGTGGATTTCCTACTGGCGGGTCTCATTCACATAATATCCTCTTGGACATTACCAAGGGCGTACACCATGAGAAGGTGCCTCAAAGTTTTATGAGTCCTCACCTCTAATGGAACGTATTACTTGTGTACCTCAAATAACATCATCCGGCCATAGAACATATATTCAAGAACGGTGTTATGGTAGTTCCGGGTTCTCATCATAGCAGGGATCCACTATGAACCTTTAATGCTAAAGCTATCCTAAGGACATTATCCTATGCATTGTCACACAGAAGAACAAGCATATAATACCATCAAAAAATGAAATAATGTTTAACCTTATTGCAACTCCTGAACATACTTCGCATCAAACATCAATCATATGGTTTAAATTAGGGGAGTCCACCACAACTACATCTTCTCTGTAATTTGGTGTGAGGTTCTTGGGGTTAAAATCAACAAAAATATCAGGAAAGATGGGATGATAAACTATGTTTGTTCTTTAGTTGGGGAAAATGTAAAAAACCATTAGAATTAGTAATAATATTGATGATTGTTGGGTTTTGGAATTGTAGAGGTAATCCTTGAGGCCTAAGCCAAATCATGGGGAGGTAGGAGGATCTCAATTCATATGTAAGAAAAATGATTATATGAATTGGTATAAAATGGACGAATCCATAATTGGATTCATACTTTAGGACATAATTTGAATGAATTTCTCACATCACCCACTTGAATTAGATTTTCACTTTGGTCATTGACCTATTATGAAAATACATCCATAAAATTAGTGTTTGGTTTGTTTTTTATATAAAATATGAAACTATAATGGGGAAATAAATTATTATCTTGGTATCATCCAATAAAACCATCCACTCCAACCAAACTAAAGGAATATTGAATATTTTAGATAGAAAACTAAGAAATGTTGTTTAGTGCTTTTCCAACTCCCCAGACTGGGAACATTTAGTTTTTAGGAGAAAAATGTCATCCTCATCAGCTTCATCTTTTGAATAGTTGTTATTTCATTTTGTTGCCTAAGACACATCCCCAATATCTTTCAGAAATTCAACTATGTTTCTTGAACTACCCATATTAGTAGTCATACCATACCAAGTAACAGTGATCATTGTTGATGAATTTATAGGATAAAACCTACCACCAGTGGAGTAATTATTTTCTTAAATTTAATTATGCATTTCCTTCAAAGCATGATTAAATTATTTGAAGCATTAAAATGTTTGGTTTCCCTTATTTTAAAGGTCCCTTTTGTGTATTTATTTATTTTATTAAATTTATTATTACTAAATCAAATAGAATGGATATGAATCAAAAATGGATGGATGCTAATCATATGACAAAAGAATACAAATATGGGGTGAAAGAGTTCATCAAATTTTCAAAATATCATGCATATGACCCTTATCAGACCCCTTTTCTATGCTTATGTTATTTTTATTCAAGATTAATTATTCAAGAGGAGTTGGAAGAACACTTTATTTGGCATGGAATTGATTGAAGTTATAAATGTTGGACTAAACATGGGAGAAAAGTGAATGTAGCTAGTGATTGGGATAACACTGTATTTTATGGACCATCTGATATGATTAAAAATGTGGAAAATGAATAAGACCATATTGGGGATGTGATTACATGTGTGGATGATGATGAAGATCATATTAAGGAAATAAAAATGATGATTCAAGATGAACTTAATGATTGTCCAAAATTATTTGAGAAGTTAAAGAGTTGTGAAAAGACACCATTGTATGCTGGTTGTATTAAATATATACCATTTTCACTCATAATAATGCTATAAAATTTAAATTCTGGAAATAGATAGAGTGACAATAATTTTACTAAACTATAGTTGAGTGAGATTTTCCCTTTGAAAATAAAACAACTACAACCATGTATACCATAAAAAAACAACCACTATATGATGCATGATAACAATGTAATGAAGTCAATGTGATACCAAAAGAAAATAACACCAAACTACTTCATAACCAAATCAGAGTACCAAAGTGGAAACTAAACTAGAATCAGAAAACAAGAGGAAGACAAAACCAACAAAACTCAAAGACTCCAAGGTCACTAACTCCACTGGTCCCAACATGCTCGAAGATATAGCTCCACAAGACATACTCATAGTATCATGAAGAATCATTAAAGAAATTTGATATCTTACTTTACCTGTTTCTCTATAAACAACATCTAAAAAAGCACCAAAATGTTAAAGAAGAGGTGAGTAATGAAACTTAGTAGGTTTTCCCCAAATGAATTCCCTACTCACGCCACTAGGATAGAACATGTTAGAACATTTATATAAGACAATTTATATAAATAAATTTGAAACAATTTATATCATAATATAGAATAATTTTCATACCAAACCAGTTTCCATGGAAAGAAACCAAACAATTCTTTAAACCATTTCACATCCCTTTTTGACGTACCCAATTCATGATTCACAAGCACAACCACACATGTTTGCTTCAATGATAGTTCCATACTCATGATTTGTTTCTCATCCATCCACCAAGTCATCACTAAGTGTCCAATCTCTTTGTGCCCCAATGGAACATAGCCATTATCTAAGGTCATGTCCCTTGTACCCCAATGGTACACACCCCTTATTTAGGGTCACATAAAAAGCATGAACTCACAAAAACCTGTGTATGTCAAAACCATTCCAAACCAACCATTTCAATACATTTCAAAAAAACAAATTTTTTTATTGAAAACCTTTCTAAAAAACCTTTTTCTATTAATCAAACCTAATCCATATTTTAAGACATCATTTTAAAATCATTAAAACAAGCACTTTACACAACAACCAATTTCCACAAAACCCCAAACCATCCCTAAAGAGGGTTTTTACCATGATTACATAAATTTCACAACCAATTTAATGAAATTAAATAAATTTGAAACTAATAATACATGTTATAATTAGAGGAGTTGATATTGAAGCCACCTACCTTTGAAATTATGGAAAAAATGAAGAAAGTCATGAATTCTTCAATGAAATTGGGTCTAATCTCCAAAAAACCTCCTTAGATCTCATTCCCTAACGTCAAAATAATAATATCTCATCATTATTGGAATCCACTATCATAGATCTATCCCCAATGGATCATATATATGAATAAAAGACTAGGAAAAATTCTAGATATAAGAAAACCCATCAAGAACAAAGACTTACCATGTAATCAGGCCTTCAACGCACAAATAGTTTCTAACAGATCATGGGGGAAAGTCTCCATTGCCTTTGGGGGGAATAGAAACTGAGTTAGGGTCGAAATGGATGGAAAATGAGTGAATTTGGGGTATAACCAAGTTAGATCTACTTTTTTAGGATCTAACTTTTAACCATGTACTGTTGGGTCATACAGTTAGTCAAACAATGCACCAATCATGCACTAGCCACTACCTCAAGGAGCACCTCACAGGTTTTGTTTGCATGGTTAGACAAACATTGTGACAACCATGTTTTTATCTATATTCATATATCCAGGATTACTCCTAAGTGGCTTTATAATTTGTCCAAACCGTTCAACTAAACTTGTGCCAGACCAGAATCCTACTGCCTCTCTTTGTATGGTTTCCTTTAGAAGTTTCATGGTTTTTACTAACCATGTTCAAAATGTGAACCTCTATAAAATACCCAAAAACATTCCAAAAGTTCTTCAAACCCTCCCAAAATTTACCCAAACACTTTACATAATTAAAAATCATAAATTAAGGGTTACTTACTTGAAATCGGTGGTGATCTATTCTCCCCATCATTAGCCTTTCCATCCCAAAAAAGTAGAAAACCACAACTATCTGAAAAGATTTTGGGCCATTACTCAACCATTTCTTTATCTCGCTTCCAAGTTCTTCTTGAATATGACTATGTTGCCAAAAAACCCACACTAGACTGTTGATTTTTCTATGAAATACATTCTCGTTACAATCCACAATCTATACTGACATATGAACCAATGAAGGATATAGATCTAGTCCAATGTTATCTCATCAAATCCCATGGTCAGGATCAAGTTGATACGTTTTCAACTTAGATACATGAAACACATTATGAACCACACTAATCCATGGTGGAAAATCCAACTGATATGACACCTCACCAACTCGTTTAAGCATCTCAAAAGGGAATATGTATTGATTAGATAACTTGCCCTGATTTCCAATATGATGATGTCCAAGCCTTGGAGATATTTTCAAGAACACAAGATCACTCACCTCAAATGAAAAAGACCATCGATGATGATATACATACGATTTTTTATGACTCCAAGTCGTATCCATTTTCTTCTTGATCAACTAAATCTTCTTCGTTGTCTCTTGGACTATGTTTGGCACAACCAATCAAGTATCACCTTTTTTCACCCAAAAAAGTAGATAATGATAAGGAAACCCATACAATGATTCAAAATGAGACATATGTACCGAGTCTTGATAACTATTGTTATATGATAACTCCACTAATAGTATGTGCTCATCCCATGAGCCACCAAAATCCATTACACAAGCCCAAAGCATGTATTCCAACATTTGTACCATTCACTCAGATTTTCCATCCATATGAGGATGATACAATGTACTCATTATCAACTGATTCCCGAGGGATAGCTATAAGGATTTATAGAAACGATATGTAAACCTCATATCTCAGTTTGATACTATCGAAACTGGTATGCCATGCCTCTTTACCACTTCTCAAATATAGATTTTAGGCATTTCCTCCACCATATGAGATTTACGAATAGGGATGAAATGGGCTAACTTTGTGAGATGATCTACTATCACCCATATGTAATCAAGTTTCAAAACCATTATTAGGAGACCTGTTATAAAATACATGGCTATATACCCCCATTTCCAAAGAGAAATAGGTAAATACTGCAACATACCTGCTGGCCGTTGATGCGCTTCCTTGACCAGCTGACAGGTTTAGCATCTCGAAACAAACTCAACCACATTTCTTTTAATACAAACCCACCAAAACTATGATTTTAGGGCCATATAAATATATTGTATTCCATTATGAAGAACCCATCTTGAATGGTGGTATGTATGAATAAGTTTTTCTTCACAAGACAAAGGTACTACCATCCAATCTCGAAACAAAAAAACTGAACTCCCATCCAATTTTCATCCCCCAATGAGCTCCCCACCATTGATTTTGACCTCATAACAATACAATTATAATCATATGTTTATGCCTATTTAACCATATTCACCAAATCAGGAACAAAAGAAAATGAGAAGAAAACTGATGCACCACCTTAGTCTTTACAATCCAAGTACATGTTGTATATCACTGACATAAACTACCACTAGTGTGAAGCCTCTTTTTCTAACTGAGCATATAAATTTATGCTAAATTAATCTACAACAAAATTTTCTTTACCTGGTGCACATATCAAGTTGAAATCAAACATTTGGAGATACTCCATCCATCTTATTTGTCTTAGGTTCAAATCCCTTTTTGAGAAAATATGTTTCAAGCTCTTATGATCTGTAAACACTGTAAATTTATCACCAATGAGGTAATGGAACCATGTATTTAAATCATGGACTACAACAAATAACTCCAAATATTATGCTAGGTAGTTCTTCTCATGCAAACAGAAATACCTTGACCCATAAACAACAATATGATCTCCCTGTATGAGAACACATCCCAAACCAGATCCTGAAGCCTCACAATACACCACATACCCTTATCCTGATTCTAGAAATTTTAAGATTGGTGATGATGTAAGGTGAACCTTTAATTCTTGAAAGGAATTTTAACATTATCGTTTCATTGAAATGGAAAATTTTTCCTCATCAAATCTTTCATTGGTGAAGTTAGTCATGAGAAATAGTGAATAAAACATTAGTAATAACCATCTAGACCAAGGAGACTATGTATCTCAAAGAAATTATTTGGAAGTTTCCAAGATATAATAGCTTATCTCTTTTCTAGATCTACAAAAACACCTCTTTTAGAGATTACATGGCCAAAGAAACATACCTCTTATACCCAAAAATATAACTTTGATAATTTATCATACATATGATGATATTGTAAGATTCCCAACACTATCAACAAGTGTTGATCATGCTCATCCCCTGTCCTTGAATATACCAGTATGTCATCCAAAAACACCACCACAAAAGAAAATAGATACCTCTAAAATATATGATTCATCAATTCCATAAATACTGATGGGGAATTCATAAGACCAAAAGTCATAACCACATACTCATAATGCCCATATCTACTCCTAAAAGCTACCTTTGGAATATCCTTCTTTCTAACTCACAATTGGTGATGTCCTGATCACAAGTCAATTTTAGAGGTCCATTGGCCTCCCCTAAATTTATCAAATAGATCATCATTGCATGGAAGTGGATATTTATTCTTTATCGTAACTTTTTTATGCTAACAATAATCCACACGTAGATTTAGAGTTCCATCTACCTTTTTGAAAAATAAGACTGGTGTTGCCCACAGAGACGTGCTAGGCCGAATGAACCCTTTACTTTCAAACTCTTTCAACTGCACTTTCAATTCCCTTAATTATATTGGTTCCATTTGATAAAAAAGAAGGGAAATAGAAATAGTCCCCAGAAATAGATCAATCGTAAACTCCACTTCTCTTATGGGTGGAAACCTTGAGAAAATTTCAAGAAAACATCCAGAAACTGATCAACCACCGCTGGAAAATTTCTATTCTAAATCTCTTCCATTGATGTAAAATTCAACACTGCCAACTGGTATGATATCATTCCATCTACTGGTGCCAACAAGTCTATTTCACCTGCCCTTAAATTCTAATCTCTTTTAAATAGATTATTGATGCCATCGTCAGTAATAAAACTAACCTTCTGTGTATAACAATCGATGTGATCCTTGAACATTTTCAACTAATCCATACCTATACCAATTGAAATTTAACCATTTGTGATGGGTCAATTGTGATAGAACCCCTTCACAAATAGTTTTTCATGGTTTTTAAAGAATCCCTTTAGTGATAGGTTCGTCACAAAAAGGATAAAAAAATAAAAAAAACTATTAATAAAATGTAATACAATATTAATAATAAAATATTAATAATAAAATAATAATTATTATTATAATAATAAAATGATAATAATGATATAACAACAACAACAATAATAATAATAATAACAATCTAATAAAATTAGTAAAAATATAATTAAAATAATAAAATAATAGAAAACACAATATTCAAAAAAATATAAAAAATAATAATGATAATAAATAAATAATAAAATCATAAAAGTACTAAATAAATAATATAATAATAATAATAATAAAATAATAAAAATGAAATATTCAAAACAATATAAAAAACTCACTACATAGAAATGTAAATATATGGAATAATAAAAATATTACAAAAAAGTTTTACATTAAAATGTTTATCATAAAAATTAAACAAGTTAGTGAAGGGGAGGGTCATATGGAGGAGATGGAGGAGATGGTGGAGGGAAATCCATCCCTAAACCATGAGTCAGACATTACTTGAACTTCATTATTTACTCATGGTACTGCTACTGACATCGATGCATCTCCTCCTGCTACTACTACTCCTATCGATGGAGCTCTTCCTTCTCCCTACGCATTCTCTCTATAAGATCACCTTGAACTCGTAGTTGCTCATCATACTATGCAGTTGATGATGACGACTCCCCATAAGCTCCTCTCGAGCTGCATTCCAATATTTCATCATTACCATAATAACTCCCAATAATCAATTGACAGTTGATACAAACAACTCAGCCTTTATCGAAGGCATACTAGGATGCTTGCATCCACACTGCATCATCAAATCATGCTACACTGGTCTGATCCTAAGTCTCAGCCTGACTCTCAACGTTTATCTGATATTTCATGGCCTCATATGACTTCTTCAATTTCAATTTAAAATTAAAATAGTTGAAATGTTATTTTCAATTAATTTTAAAACTAAAAAAGAAATTATACTAACCACAATCTGATGTTGGAAATCACCTCTAAGCTCTCCAGTGATAGGATCACTGTAGATCCTTCTATAAACATCTAAATACATAACATTAGGCTGCTCGAATACCTATATGAATATAAAATAAATAGTTTACATTTAAATTTACATAAATTATTAAAAAAATATACTTACTATGTGTTGTTTATGTGACTAAATGTATGATTGTGAGCTCAATGTGTCACCTCATGTCTCCCCCGGTTCTATCAACCTATTGATGATCTCCTCTGAAAATGATCTCTCATCTAGTGTAAACATAATCCATCCTAACCATGATATGAAATGTAAATAGGTCGGTGGGCGTAGCAAGACTGATCAAACTCTATGACTCCTACTTTCCACATTGTTTTCCTTCTCAAATTGTGAAAAAAATAACAGCACTACTCGTGCATACAAACCTCCCATACCTCCCAAATAGATTCACACATGCAATCATCGATGGGATATCATAAACTCTATAAATAATTAATAATATCAAGTTATTAATTAAATATATTACAAAATAAATATTATTTAATTATGTACCAGCAAATGATCAAACATGCAACATTGAACATCAATGGGAATATGATTCCATGTAACCCATGGTCCAAAAAATAATTCCCCAATATGGAACTCCCTTGTCCAATATTTATATGTGAAAAACTATGAAAAAAAAGAAAAAATAATCAAACAATTAGTATATAAATAAATTATTAATAATTAATGAAAACTAATTAAAATACACAATTTAACATACCTCTGCATGTGTGGATTAAAGTCAAGACATGAACATCGCTCAGGGATAGATTCTGGAATCATCAATCGTGCAATAACATGCCCTCTCTAAGTCCTCCCTGAACTTCCAGTATTTTGAGGTTCATATAATACAACATCATACTCGTCGTCAGGTAGATCAACATCCTCCAACTCACAAAACAGGTCTAAGTCCATATGAAACACAAAATTACTATTGTTAGAAAATAGTTGAAAACAACTATTATATATAGATATATATTATATATGATTATAACAAAAATTTAACTATATCAGTTTTCATCTTTATCCTCATATTCATATATGACAATGTTAATATCTTCATTTACCTCCTCACTATCATTAATTTCCATAGGAGTTTTAGTTTTATCCTCTCTTTCCATTTCAAATTCATCTGTTACATTAAAAACATCATCATCACTATTGACCCTTAACTGTGGGGGGTCATCATTGATATTAATGTCTTTTTGTGGAAAAGATAGATCTGGAGTAGTCTCTGAAAAATTTTCAATTCCTTTCACTTCAATGAAACCATATTCACTTTGAATAAAGAGATTTTTTTAAAGATTTTATTTTTATTATACTCCACCAATCACTTAACTCTCTTAAAGTAGCACATTAATTTGCATAATAAAATTTATGTTCTTGAAGAGCCATTAATAATAGTTCATTTACTATAAGCAGTATTTTATATTTAATATCAATGATTCCATGTTGTGGGTGAACATGCAAGACTCTCTCAGTATCCAACCACTAACATTTAGACATAGTCATGTAATTCTGTCCCAGATAACATAGTTCAACTATTTCTTCCAACATGCAATAAAAATCAACTTCACTTTATTTAGGATGAGATTCTCTCAGGAAAACAAAACTATTCATTGTTTTTTTGATTCCTCATATGCACGTGTATGAAATAAAAACTATTCATCACATATGCATTATAATATTTAACCCTTTTGGATGGTGGGTTACTCAATACACACAATCGATTATTAATTTTATCAACATGTTGAGATACCTAAAAAAATTTAAAACAATTATCAATATAAAAAAGTAATAAATTTATTTTTTATATTAAACATAAACAATTTAGTTTATAAGTTTTTGAAAGTAGTGGGAAAAATTATTTTGTTGATATTATTCAAAATCAGTTGTTGTAATTTGTGTAAATTGTTTATTGATATGATTATCATACAATCAACAAATAAAATAATATTAATTTACTTAAAAAATATTACATAATGAGTGATAGGTGCACTAATAGTACAAATGGTTTCACATCTTCACATTTGAGTAGAACATATGTATGAGCTCTGTGATGTTCATCATCTAAAATCCATCGTTCACGAACTCCACCAAAGACATGTTCGAGTTAATTAAAAATTGATAATTAATTGCTCAATTAATATTCAACATTTAATTCATTATGGACCATGCAATTATTTTTTTAGGGATATTTATATTGAAAATAATGAGAGTATAAAAAATAAATTTCCTCTTTGAAATAATTTTCTGCAATTTATCCTTCAACCAATACTTTGTTATGTACCTTTTTATTAAATTTCTAAATGCATATCTCAAATAGGTACATCCATCAGAACTGTATCGGACCTCTGCATTTTTCATCATACAAAAAATTTAATATCAAATATTCCATTGAATCAAATAAAGTTGGTGGGAATATTTTTTCTAGTTTACATAAAAGTAAAACAACATCTTATTGTAGTATACTTAGTGCATCATAGTCTATTTTCACCGCACAAATGTCAGAAAAAATATGATATTTTTGTTAGTGCATCCCAAATCGTATAATTCATAAAATATCTAAATAAAATTGGTAGAAGTATTTCCATTATAATGTTATAATCATGACTTTTTAATCTGGTAATTTGAACATTTCTGACACATCTATCCAAATTGAAAACATAATCATCTAGAATCCTCAAATATGAAATCCACTAATAAAATAATAAAATGTTTTCTTTGAAAACTGTATAAGATTATTTTGGATTCATTAACTTCTACAATCAGTCATTTAAAACGGTTCAAGTTCTGGTCGCCTACAAATTTGGACAAGATCTAATCTTATCATATCAACTCAGCTCCATCAACAATTATAGAACATGCATTACACATGAAGGCTCAACATTCTCTTTGACCAAGAGGATTTAAAAGTTCAAAATAAAAGGCATCATCTCAAAATTTAAACCTAGAAGATAAACAACACAACAATCAATAAATGAATGGGATGCACCAGTATCAAACAAAGCTTTCATAAGGGTAGAATTCAAAAGAATTGTACCTCTCAGCGTCGATAGTCGAGGTTGATCATCCACAATCATATGCTCTTCTCCATATAACTACTTACTCACTGCACTTTGTTCTTTATTTCCCAATTGGGATTTCGCTTACTAAGGATTCATGGTATTCATGGAATCACCATGGCTATCTTAGTTAATCTGATGAGAGTTATTTTTCTTCCATCATCCTATCGAATCATACGACGTCTATCACACATGAGAAGTGTCATGAACACCTTTCCTTGGAGCACTAAGACAATGGTGCTAAATATTCTCCATTTGATTACAATTATGGGATTCTCTAGGTGGTGTTGTATACTCTCATTTCATGTGATTGAAAGACCCACATTGGAAACATACAGGTTTACTCTCAGGCCTTGGATGAAGATTCACCAATCTATTCATCTGATTCTGAGTCATTCCACTACCGTATAAATAGGTGTCCCTCTTACGCTTGTTCTTAGTATTATAGTTCCCACCGTTTCCCATAGGTATCAAAATGCGTACTCCACCCATAGTTCCTGAGATATCCCTTTCTTCTATCATCACTCTATTGAACATCTTTGTATAATATATTATTCTGAGCATGAAAATCTTTGAGAGAATTTCTTACCTCATCCCCGATTTAAAAATACATGCCTTTAAGGATGCACTAGCAGAAAATTCAGGGTCAAAGTGGGATAAATTCATAAATTTAGCTACATATTCTATCACTAGGAGATTATCCCACTACAAGATGAAAAATTATGTTGTTGTTACAATCCTGGGCATATGAGTATGGAATTGTTTATTGAAAAAATCTTAAAATTCCTCCCAAGAAAAGCTTTGGTCTAATTTAGCATGGACTATTAAATCCCACCATTGGTGTGCAAGATACTCCAGCATATATGTTTCCAAATTGACTTTCAACTATACTTTTGTGCCTAGGAAATTGAGGGTTCAATTCATCCTATTCAACCACACATATGCTTTCTATGGTTCCGAATTACCTCAAAAGATTGGTGGATTATACTTCTGGAATTGAATGGAGTGATCCACTTTCCTTGGTTCATCCCTTTGGTTCCCCTTATCTATAGCTTGAAAATTATGTACAATACTCTAAACTATCTAACGGTTCACATGTGGCTCAGTTGCTACTACATTCTCAATAGCTTCTTCTGGTTGGTTTCTATGATGCTTACTAGGTTCCATTTTCTATAAACACAACAAAACCCATAAGTCTCATTATCTATCAAATCAAGGCTTAACAATTTCATGTTATCACATCACAACTATCACAACAAGCCTTTCCCAAAATTCCACACTTTCTATTTTAAACACATTTTTGAAAATTCTATCATGCTTTGAAAATCAAACCATTTTCAAAATATCACCATCATGCTATTTTTAAAATCTCACATTCAAAAATATTTTTTTCAATAAATTTCAAAATCAACATTTTTTAACCCAAATAATAAATCTTTACTCAAAATGAAATATTCAATCCTAGTGGGAAGTCATTTCTAACATGCATTTAATTCTATTCTTATTGGATAAACCCATGACAATGATATTACAACTCCTATAAGTGTCTCCAAAATACTTATTTACCCAACTCCCTCATAACTTTAAGTTCAACATAAATAGGTTTTCTATGTCTTTTTGTGCTTTATATTTCAAGTTCTAAAAATCCTATTCCTTACTCCCAATCCAACTCAAGGACTAAACCAGGAAAATTGTAAACTCCAAGACTAACATAACTGATACCAAGAATCAAACAAATTGATATCATTTTTCATCAAGATATTTGGACCAAACGAGACTAATACCACTTGTAACATCCCACCCCTACTCATTGTCTTGGGAAGGTGGAAGGATATTACTTGTCCTTAGGCACATCCATAAGACACCAAAGGCTGACAATAAATTCTAAGGGCTTCAATATAGTTGGGGGAGGATTTTACCTTTGAAAATAAAACAACCAAAACCAAGTATACCATAACCGAACAAAAACTATATGATGCATGATAAAAATGTAATGCACTCAATGTAATACCAAAAGACAGTAATAACAAACTACACCATAACCAAAATTAGAGTACCAAATTGGAAATCAAACTAGAATCATAAAACAAGTTGAAGACAAGACCAAAAAAACTCAAAGACTCCAAGGTCACCAACTCCAATGCTCCCAAAATGATCCAATATCCAACTCCACAAAACACGCTCATAGTATCATCAAACATAATTTAATATTTTTAATACCTTAACTTTACCTATGTCTCGATAAACAACATTTTCAAATTCACCAAAGTTCCAAATCAAGGGTGAGTGATGAAACTCAGTAGGTTTTCTCCAAATGACTTCTATACTCATGCCACTAGGATAAAACAAGTTATCAAATTTATAAAATAAAATTTATATAAAATAATTTAAAACCATTTATATTAGAATATAAAACAATTACCATACCATACAAATTTCCAAGTAAATAAACCAAATAATTCTTTAAACCATTCCACATTAGTTTTTGGCATACCCAATCCATGATTCACACACACAACCACACATTCATGCTCAAACAGTAGTTCCATACTCATGATCAGTTTCTCATCCATCCACAAAGTCATCAATAATTGGAAAATATCCTTACGCCCCAATGTAACATGTCCCTTATCTTGGGTCATGTCCCTTGTAACCCAATGGTATATTCCCCTTATTTAGGGTCACGTCGAAAGAAAGAACTCACACAAAACTGTGTATGCCAAAACCATGACAAACCAACCATTTCAATATATTTGAATAAAATATTTTGTTTTATTTAAAACCTTTCCAAAAAATATTTTTCCATAAATCAATCCAAATCCATATTTTAAAACCTGATTTTAAAATCATTAAAACAAGCACTTTACACAACAACCAATTTCCACAAAACCACAAACCATCAATAAAGAGGGTTTTTACCTTTCTTTTCACATGAATTTAATAACCAATTTCATAAAATTAAATCAATTTAAAAATAATACTTAAAGTTATGATAAGATGATTTGAGAGTAAAGCCACCTCCCTCAGAAATTCAGGCAAAAAAATAGAATGACACAGATTCTTCAACAAACCTGGGTTTAATCTCCAAAAAAACCACCTTAGATCTCATTCCCTAAAATTAAAACAACCATATAACGTCATTATTGGAATAATATATCATAGATAAATCCCAAATAGATCAGAACTATGAGTATAAGATAGGTAAGAAGTGTATATCTAAGAAAAACCATCAAGAAAAAAGAATTACTAAGAAATAAGGCCTTCAACGCACCAAGATTTGTGAACAAATAACTTCTAGATTGAGTAGGGAAACCTCCACAACCTTTGGGAGGATAAAGAACCAAGTTAGGGTCGAAATGGAGGTAAAACAAGCAGATTTGGGGTAAAACTGAGTTAGATCCACTTTTTTAGGATCTAACTTTTAACTGTACATGGTGGGTCACACAGTTAAGAAAGTTGTGTGCAAACCATGCTCCAACCACTACCTCAAGGAGTACCTCTCATAGATGGATTTCATGGTTAGACAAATCGTGCACCAACCATGTTTTTCCCTCTATTCCACTTTTCATGGTTACTTCTAAGTGGCTACATAGTTTATCCAAACTGTACGCCAAACTGTTTTCCAACCTATAAGTCTACTGCCACTCTTTGCACGATTTCTTGTAGGTGTTTAATGGTTTTCACTACCCTTGATCAAATCATGATCCTCTGAAAAATCCCCCAAAAACATTCAAAAAGTTCACAAAACCCTCCCAAGATTTACCCAAACACTTTTCATACTTAAAAAAGCATAAAGAAAGGGATAATTACTTGAAACTGGGGTTTCTATAGAAAGAGTTTGTGAAAATATCCACGCCCCATACAAATACACTAGAAATCACTAAAATTCCAAGTGTTCGATAACAGATTAAACAAATACTGGGTATTCCAGAACATACCTCCATAAGGATGAACCAACCTTGAAATGACCAAATACATAAAAATATTGAAACTTACTAAGAAGAAATTATGATTTAAAGTGATATGCATAGTATTACCTCATTTAAGCACTCGATTTGGAACCCCATAATTTGAGAAAGAGAAAATCCTTTGTTGCAAACTGCTAGAATCCAAACCCGATCCTTTCTCCTTAGATGAAGAATCCACTTACTTGTTTTTCCTATGGGAATTATCATTTGTTAAGGAACCATAAATCTTGCCTCCCATAAGGATATCAAGCTTGATGTCATGATGGAAATCCATTGTACCAAAAAAAGACCCAAATTCCACCATCGTCATGGAAGAGAGCTCCCAAGACCCGCATCCTTCTTCATTATATAAATATATATTATTATATAAAAATATTTATGAGGGAGATAATAACATATTCTCAGGTTAGAGATGATGGTGTTGTAGTTATGGGAGTTCCTCTGTGGAGGTGATGAAGATGGCACATAGGGATCGATTCCTAAATTTTGATTCCACGCTTCCTTGGTTCCAAATATCTCTATAGAGGTCCCTCTCGAGTATCATCTCTGATTCCTAATATTTAATTTCATGATATTGAAGGGGCCTTTATTTCATATGGGAAATCAAGTGAGATTCTAAATCTAAATGATGAACATGCTCGATGTCCGCTGGTGTTTTTTAATGGATCCTCCAGTGGTAGGACTCTCAAGAAAGGATCGTCAGCTCATGTTGAAGCAAACATGGACTCTTTATCAGAATGAATGGCTATGGGTAAGAATTATTTAATCGTTAAGATTTTTCTCCCCAAAGGTGAGAATCCATGGAAGTTTTAAGATCTTTTTTGTATAATTTCTTTCCATTGGGGGGTTTCAGATTGGAATGGTAGAGGTTTCTTCCATGGTATGTTTCATTCGGATGAATCTCAAATCCAAGCATGGTCCTATGGTTCCCTAGTTTTGAAGATGGTAATGTTACATCTCCATGAATGGATGCTTGACTTCAATGTGTCACGAGTCAAGAATTCCTTTTCACGTGCATGGGTTAGGTTGCACAGCCTCAATTGGATTGTGTGGCATCCAAAAATTCTGTATGAAATTGTTGTTTCTATTGGTATTTTAATTCATCTAGATAAAGAAATAGAACACGTTAGGTTTGGAAATTTTTTGAGAATACGGTTGAGATTGATTTGAGTTCTACTCTCATTGATAATGTGACTCTCACTACTCCCACTGATGAAATTCAAATCTATGTGGAATATGATAAATGCCCTAAATTTTTTCAATCTTGAATTTTTTTTATCCATTTGGATAAGAAATGTGTGAGGAATTTATGTAAATCATTTAGTTCAAAGAGGAATCCATATAAGGATGGTGGTGTTAATGTTAGAAAGAATTCATTTAGGATACATGGGAAACCCTCCTTATCTAAGCATCCTGCGTCAAAGCCAGTGGATTATCAAGCCAAGTCTACTCAGACCCAAGGGGATTCATCTTATAAAGCTTGATCATTAGTGGAGAATAGGGAGAAGATAAGGACTTTCTTGGATGCTAATGGATATTTGTTTAATCCTAAACAAGGTGTTGGTAAGGTTGGGGATGGGATTGGGTCTCAAATGGGTAATTAAGGGACTGGTCTTGGTAATTTTTATACTACTACACTCAAGAAAGCCACTCTTGGAGGGTATGTTTGACTTGATAGAGTTGATGGTTTGGGAAAGGTTGATATAGATTTGATGTAGGGTGTTGGAATTAATGCCTCTAGAGAGATTGTTGTTGGACCAGCTAGTGTTAAAGGTTGAAGTAGGGAAGTATCTGTCAAATCATTGGATCTAAATGCTTCATGGGAAGATATTACAGTAGATGAGGAGGCGGAGATACAGCCTAACCAGGATACAATTGTTTAATAGGATGTTGATCATGACCTATGACAAGGTTTTTTAATTACTACCAATAGGAAGGGGGGCTAATGTGGTGGATGATGAGGGCTTTCAGTTGGTTGTGCCTAGAAAACTCAAGGCTCCTTCACTTGCACATGGACAAGACTCAACTATGTAGCTTGAGGTGCATGAACAAGAGATGGTGCTCATTGCTAACCCCAAATATGTCTAGGAGGCATTGTCTAAAAGGGATACTACGGGACCCCCTTAGGGTGTGATCCCAATTAACTTTCCATTCAGGGCAAGGGATGAGGAATCCAACAATCTATAAAGGGAGGATGTAAGTGAGAAGGCTTCCAATATTCCACCAAACTCAGGTACTAGTAATAATAAACTTCACTTGCTTGATATTTTAGACAAATATCATGGTAAGGAAATGTTGCATAAGGTGTTTGGAAATGCCCTCGGACCTATTCCTATTGAAGTAAAAACCTTAGATATTGAGATTGTTAATAACATAAATAAATATGGCTCTTCATTGTTTAAAAATGAATTCATAGGAATTCAAGACATTGAGACTTGTGATGAGGAAGACAATTCATAGAGTATGGATAATCAGGTTGATAATTGGAAGGACCCAATGAAATGGAATAGGGGTAGACACTCGAGAAGATTTTAAGGCTTCTTGGGTTGATTTCAAGTTGACTTCCTCGGTTTCGTCTATTGAGAGAAGAAGATTTTTTCAATCTACAAAGGGTCTACTGCTGGGGTGATCCGTCGGAAGGGGAGCATCGCTCATGTGATAGATGATGATGGAGATGTCTTCGAACATTTTAAGTTAGGTAACTATTAGATTATTGCAAGATTGATTTTACCCATAGGTTCTAAACCTGGTAAAGTTGATGATTCAGTCATGTGACTATCTTTGATTTGTGGATTTGATAATTGGAGATGTGTCTCACTAGGAATAGAGCTCTTCCACCTTCTATTTCCCTCAAAGGATTTAAAATTGAAAGCGTGGGGCTTTGGGTCAATCTCCCTTAATCCTGGCATTCTGCATCTTCATGAATGGGAAAAAATCTTCAATCCATTGGAGGTATGTAACTCATCTGCATAATTGTGGGTCAAAGTTTTTTGTCTCAACTGGATGTTGTGGCATCCGAAGAACTTGTATGATCTTAAACTTTCAATTAGTTTCCCCATGAAACTTGATAATTAAATTGATCATGATCGCTTTGGTCACTATGCTTGATTTTCAGTTGAGGTTGATCTAGGTACTACCATGGTTGATATAATTTATCTCTCCATTGAATCTTATGATATTAAGCTTAAAATTGAATATGATAAAGTACTGAAATTCATCTCAATATGTAAGATAATTGGACATGAATCTGTGAATTGTAGAAGATATGTCTCTTGTTCATTATGTTTAGGTTGTGGGAATGTTGAAATTAATTGAAATAAGAAGGCTCTACCTAAGGTAGCTGCTTGGAATATGAGTAATGGTTTTCAACTGAATGATGAATTCATTCCAGCATAGAGGTTATATGCAGTTCTCCTTAATCATCTTCACATCATGAAGGATGTTTTCATCAAGAGGTTTCTTTTCATGAAGGGTTTGTTGGTGTGTATAGGGGTAACTCTTCTGATTTGAATATAGTTATTTTTGTGAAGGATTCCTCTACCTCCCTAGGGAAGAAATCATGATCTGAAATTATTATGGTGGAGGTTCCAACAATACAACCTAATGTGCATTCCCCTGCTGATGATATAAGAGGGCGGGATAACAAGCATGATGATTCCATTAATGATTTTGATGATTTGGATCATCTTTAAAATGATATCCAAACTAAAGTGGACATGGAATTGATCTAAGAACAATATTTGGTTTCCTATAATAGGAAGGGTAAGGATAAGATGTCCCCACTTCCTACTAAGAAGCTTGTGGTGAGTAACACTTCCCCTGATCCTGGAACAAGCTTTGCACCTTTTATGCACAATGTAACGGAGATCACTCCAAGTGTATGTTTTCAGTTTAAAATGACATTTTAGTAGAACCCACAAGTTACATACTCAAAACCAAGAAACCATATTCAAATTATTATAAAACTTCAGAAAAATTATTCGTAAGTCATTTGTAATGTGCATGAATCAGTCGCACCTCAATGTGACGCATGATGTGACCGGTATGACTCCAAGTGTGTCTTTTTTATTTAAAATTTACATTTTTTTTAAAAAAGTGACATACTCAAAAATGAGAAAACACATTCATATGGTTTCAATATTTTAGGATAATGATTCATAAGTCATTTTTGATGTGTTGGAATCAGTCACACCTCAATATGAAACACGGTGTGCCCGGTATGACTCAATGTCTTTGTTATGAGTTTAAAATTGGAATTTTAGTTCAAAACGTGTGTCACTCAATGAAAACCTAGAAAACACACACGAATTGTCTTGATAATTTTGGAAAATGATACATAATTCGTTTTTGATGTGTAAGAATCAGTCTCACATTAAATCGAAACATGATGTGAGCGGTATGACTCAAAGTACGTGTTTTCATTTTAAATTGACATTTTAGTAAAAAAAACAAGTGATGTGCTCAAAATTGAGCGCACACATTTAGATTATTTTTATACGTTAGGAAAATGATCCATATGTCATTTTTGACGTGTAGGAATCAGTCGCACCTCAATCTGATGCACGGTGTGATCAGTATAACTCCAAGTGTTTCTTTTTATTTATAATTGACATATCATAAAAAAAGAAAAGTGACATGCTCAAAATTGAGCAAATGCATTAAGATTATTTTCATACTTTAAGAAAATGATCCATATGTCATTTGTGACATGTATAAATCATCTGCACCTCAATTCGATACACGGTGTGCCTGTTATGACTCAAAGTTGATATTTTAGTTCAAAACATGTGTAGCTCACTGAAAACCTAGCAAACATGCTCGGATTATCTTTATAATTTAGGAAAATAATACATAAGACATTTGTGATGTGTGAAAATCAGTCTCATATGTCAAACTAACTCACGATGTGATTGGTATTATTCCAATTTCATGTTTTTAGTTTAAAATGACATTTTAGAAAAAAAAAACAAGTGCCACACTCAAATTGATAACCCACACCTTAGTGATGAGTATTTTGTGTGAGTTTCATAATCCAAAACTACACTTAGATTTCTCATGATAAATTTTGATAAATCTATCATCCGGTCTACTTGTGCAAACAAGACAATTTTTGAGTATGATAATTGATGGATCGATGGGTTTTGTAATTAGATTGGCTTGCAGACACTAGTGTGAATAAATTATTTTTCCAAGCTATTTATACAATGTTAATGATGTCACCCACTTGTTGGTTTGTGTGTGTCGATATATATATATATATATATATATATATTATATTACAAAGTTTCAAGTTTTATAAAGAAACAAAGAAGGTATCGTGCCTACAAGTATTTTGGGATACTCAATCCTTGTACCTCTCACGAGACCCACAAAAACACGACCATTGGGTTCGTTGGGAATAAAATATAATATATAAACATAAAGAGAAAGTGGGAAAAAACTTATCGGGTTCTTGGGGGAAAGAATCTACACTTTTTACTTACTTGGCCTTTTCTCCACAAATAATGCCACACTTTTGATGAGTTTTTTTATTAAAAGGATTTTTGAAAAAAACAATTTTTCGAAAGGGATAGGGTTACAAGTATTTTTAAAAATGGGTCTAGAGATGTGTGAACCCCATTCATGCATCCCTGATCTTGGGAAGATGTGTGAATGGGGTTCACGCATCATAGGTGTGCTGAAAGATGGGTGAACCCCATTCATGAATCCTTTACAAAGTTGATGAAGGATGCGTGAACGTGGTTCACGCATCCTACAAAAACATTTTTTTACTATTTTTTTTAATTATTTTTATTTTGTTTTTGTTTTTTTTTGTTTATATATATAACATATATATATATATATGTAAACAAAACAAAAATTTTCAACATAATTTATCTACTATTTAATATCCAATAGTTCTGTCATTACAGCTGTCTAGATTCTGATAGAAACCCTCACCCAGAGCTCCCTTTTATAAGAGAGCAAGCCCAGGAAATCATTCTGCATTTTCAATGTGGGATTCAGGTTCTCTCTTTCCTGCGCAAAACATTCTACATTTCTGATGTGGGGTTCTGTTTCAAGTACGCGTCTTTGAAACACTATAAAATAAAAACTATAACACCAATATAAATGAAACTTAAGACATGGATTAAATATATAAGAAATAGTTGAAAGTAAAAAAAATTGTAAAAAGGGTTGATGAATAATAATTTATAATCTTTCAAAACCACCAACATGAAACATAGAAATGTTTCAAGTATGTGTCTTTGAATGACTATAATATACAAACTATAAGACCAATATGAATGAAACTTAAAATATGGATTAAATATATAAGAAATAGTTGAAAATAAAAAAAATCGTAAAAAATGTTGATGAAAAATAATTTATAAGCTTTCAAATCCACCAACTTGAAACTTAAAAACGTTTAAAGTGCGTGGCTTTGAAAGCCTATAAAATTAAAAGTATAAGACCAATATAAATGAAAATTAAAACATAGATTGAACATATAAGAAATAGTTAATAATTAATTAGTTAATTAGTAATATTAATTATTAATTATATAAATATTAGTTAATTATATTACTAATTAACTAATTAATTATTATATAATTAATTAGTAATATCAATATTAATTATATAATAATTAATTAGTAATAGAATTATTAATTATATAATAATTAATTAGTAATAGAATTATTAATTATATAATAATTAATTATTAATATGATTATTAATTATATAATAATTAATTATTTAATTAGTAATATAATTATTAATTATTTAATAATTAATTATTTAATTAGTAATATAATTATTAATTATGTAATAATTAAGTATTTAATTAGTAATATAATTATTAATTATATAATAATTCCTGAGTTAATTAGTAAATTAGTAATATAATAAATAATTATAATTATTAATTATAATTATGAGTTATTAATTACTAATAATTAATTATTTAATTATTAATTATTTAATTTTTAATATAATTATTAATTATAAAATAATTATTTAGTTAATTAGTAGTATAATTTTTAATTATAATTGTAATTATTAATTATACAATTAATAATTATATTACTAATTAAATAATTAATTATTATATAATTAATAATTATAATTATAATTAATAATTGCATTGCTAATTAACTAATTAATTATTTTTTAATTATTTTTTAATAATTAATAATTATATTGGTAATTAACTAATTAATTATTATGTAATTAATAATTAATAATTATAATAATAATAATAATTAATAATAATATTAATAATTTTAATTAATAATTATATTACTAATTATAATTAATAATTATATTACTAATTAAAAAATTATTCATAATATAATTAATAATTTTATTAATAATTAACTAATTAATTATGAAATAATTAATAAGTAATAAGTAATAATTAATAATTAATAATTATAATGATTAATAAAAATTAATAATTATATTACTAATTAACTAATTAATAATTATATAATTAATAATTAATAATTATAATTAGTAATTATATTAATAATTATAATTAAAAATTGTATTACTTATTAACTAATTAATTAGTATATAATTAATAATTAATAATTATAATTAAAAATTACGATTAATAATTATATTATTAATTAATTATTGTATAATTAATACTTATATTACTAATTAACTAATTAATTATTATATAATTTTATTACTAATTTACTAATTAATTATTAAATATTAGAAATTAATAATTATAATTAATAATTATATTACAAATTAACTAATTAATTGTTATATAATTAATGATTACTAATTATAATTAATAATCATATTACTAATTATAATTAATAATGATATTACTACTTAACTAATTAATTATTATATAATTACTAATTATATTACTAATTAACTATTTAATTATTATATAATTAATAATTAATAATTAATATTTATAATGAATAATTATATTTACTAGTTATATTACTAATTAATTATTTATTTATTTTATAATTAATTATTATATTACAAATTAACTAATTAATTATTATGTAATAAATAATAAATAATTATAATTAATAAATATATTACAAATTAACTAATTAATTATTATATAATAAATAATAATTAATAATTAATTATAATTATTTATTATTTTTCTAATTAACTAATTAATTATTATATAATTAATAATTAATAATTATAATTAATAGTTATATTACTAATTAACTAATTCATTATCAATTAATAAATATATTACTAATTAACTAATTAATTATTATATAATTATATTACTAATTAATTATTTCATATTAGTAATTAGTAATTAATAATTATATTAGTTATTACCTATTTAAAAATTATATTACTAATCAACTAATTAATTATTAACTATTTCTTATTATTTAATCCATGTTTTAATTTTCCTTTATATTGGTTTTATAGTTTATATTTTATAGGCTTTGAAAGCCACGTAAACGTTTTCAAGTTCCAAGTTGGTTGTTTTGAAAGCTTATAAATTATTTTTCAACAATATTTTTTTTATGAAATTATTTTTACTTTCAACTATTTCTTATATGTTTAATCATTATTTTAAGTTTCGTTCATATTGGTTTTATAGTTTTTATTTTATAGTCTTTCATTGACACGTACTTGAAACATTTATAAGTTTCAATTTGGTTGTTTTGAAAGCTTATAAATTATTATTCATCAATGTTTTTTATGAAATTATTTTTATTTTCAACTATTTCTTATATGTTTAATATATGTTTTAAATTTCATTTATATTGGTCTTATAGTTTGTATTTTATAGTCTTTCAAAGTCCTGTACCAGAAACAGAATCCCACATCGAAAATGCAGAATGTTCAGCGTAGGAAAGGGAGAACCTGAATCCCACATTGGAAAAGAAGAATGATTTTTAGGGAAATCCCTCTTATAAAAGAGAGTCATGGGTGAGAGTTTCTGTCAGAATCTCGACTGTTGTAATGACAGTACTACTGGATATTAAATAGAAGATAAATTATGCTGATTTTTTTTTGTTTTCTATATATATATTTATATATATAAACAAAACAAAATAAAAATAAAAATAAAAATAAAAATTTTAAAAATATAAAAAATTAAAAAATTAAATCTTTCTATAGGATGCATGAACAATGTTCACACATCCTTTATAAAGTTTACAAAGGATGTGTGAACCTCATTCACACTTCATAGCAAGGGGGGATACATGAACGGGGTTCACGCATCTTTTATCACATCTGCGAAGGATGCGTTAACCCCATTCACACATCTTACAGGGATTGGGAATGCGTGAATAGGGTTCACGCATCTCCAGACCCATTTTTAAAAATTCTTCTAACCCTATCCCTTTTGGATAATTTTTTTTCAATAAAACCATTTTTAAAAAAATGCCACTTTTGACATTTATTCAGTTACATATTCTTCTTCCCGCACGTTATATCTTCTCCACCACCACCACCATCTCCATCATCGTGACATTTAGAATGACTGTGCATCCTCCTCTACGAATGGGAATTCAAGAACATAAATAGAATTGCTCCATGAAACACTAAATTGAACACCCATGCTCTAATTCCATGGAAATCTCCTTTGATCAAATGGAGGACCATCACCCCAAGGTTGTACACCATAATAACGCACACCACCACCACCCGACAATTCGCCACCATAGGGAACCCAACTCTTCATAGCCCTGCCTCCGTCTATCACATGTGCTCGTACCCCACACGGATTTTTTTTTTACGTTTTTTAAAAAAAATATTTTCCAGAAAACGCTTCCGGCAATTTTTTTTTTAAAAATGCACCTCAAAGGCGGCATCCCGGATGCCGCCTTTGCATTTCGGGGGCAAGGCGGCATCTGCGATGCCGCCTTTGCGCTGCGGGTGAAAGGCGGCATCGCGGATGCCGCATTTCTCCTAAAAAAATATTTTTTTTTTGAAAATTTTTATTTTTATTTTTATGTTTTGTTTTGTTTTGTTTATATATATATATATATATAAAAACAAAACAAAAAATTTCAGCAGAATTTCTCTGCTATTAAAGATCCAGCGCTACAGTCATTACAGCAGTCTGGATTCTGACAGAAACTCTTACCCAGGCCTCCCTTTTATAAGAGGGTTTGCCCTGAAAATCATTCTGCATTTTCGATGTGGGATTCAGGTTCTACCTTTACTGTGCAGTACATTCTGCATTTCCGATGTGGGATTCTGTTTCAAGTACGTGACTTTGAAATACAATAAAATATAAACTATAAGGCCAATATAAATGAAATTTTAAACATTGATTAAACATATAATAAATAGTTGAAAACAAAAAGAATTTCCTCAAAAATGTTGATGAAAAATAATCTATAACCTTTCAAAACCGCATACTTGAAACTTAAAAATGTTTCAAATACGTGAATTTGAAAGACTGTAAAATTTAAACTATAAACCGAATATAATTGAAACTTTAAACATTGATTAAACATATAATAAATAGTTGAAAACAAAAGAAATTTCCAAAAAAATGTTGATGAAAAGTAATTTATAAGCTTTCAAAACCGCATACTTGAAACTTAAAATTTTTCAAGTGTGTGAATTGGAAAGACCATAAAACATAAAATAGAAGACCAATATAAATGAAACGTTAAACATTGATTAAACATATAAGAAATAGTTGAAAACAAAAGCAATTTCCAAAAAAATGTTAATGAAAAATAATTTATAAGCTTTCAAAACCGCCTACTTGAAACTTAAAAATGTTTCAAGTACGTGACTTTGAAAGATTATAATTATATTACTAATTAACTAATTAATTATTATATAATTAATAGTTATATTAATAATTAACTAATTAATTATTATATAAGTAATAATTAATGAGTAATAATTAATAATTAATAATTTAATGAATAGTTATAATTAATATTTATATTACTAATTAACTAATTAATAATTAGTAATTACTTATTAATAATTATTAATTACTAATTACTAATTATAATGAATAATTATAATAAATATTTATATTACTAATTAACTAATTAATAATTAATAATTACTAATTACTAATTACTAATTACTAATTAATTAGTTATAATTATTAATTGTATTTCTAATTAACTAAATATTTATTATATATGTAATAATTATATTACTAATTAATTATTATATAATTAATGATAATATTACTAATTAACTAATTAATTATGACATATTTAATTATTAATAATTACTAATTAATAATTAAAAATTATAATGAATAAATGTAATTAAAAATTATATTACTAACTTACTAATTAATTGTTATATAATTAATAATTATATAACTAATGAACTAACTAACTATTATATAATTAATTATTAATAATTAATAATTAATTATTATAATGACTAATTGTAATTAATATTTATATTACTAATTAACTAATTAATAATTAATAATTACTAATTACTAATTAATAATTAATAATTATAATGAATAAATGTAATTAAAAATTATATTACTATTTTAGTAATTTATTATTATATAATTAATAATAATATTACAAATTAACTAACTAATTTTTATATAATTAATTATTATTAATTACTAATTAATAATTATAATGAATAATTATAATTAAAAAACATATTACAAATTTACTAATTAATTATTATAATGAATAATTATAATTAAAAATCATATTACAAATTTACTAATTAATTATTATATAATTAATAATAATATTATTAATTAACTAATTAATTTTTACATAATTATCTATTAATAATTATAATTACTTATTATAATTAATTATCTTATTTATAATTAACTAATTAATTATTATATAATTAATAATGATATTACTAATTAAATAATTATTTATTATATAGTTAATAATTATATAATTAATCATTATATTACTAATTAAGTATTATATAAATAATAAATAATAATTAATAGTTATAATGAATAATTATAATGAATAAATATATTACTAATTAACTACTTATTTATTATAAAATAATTTTTAATAATTACTAATGAATAATTATAATGAATAATTATATTACTAATTAACTATTATATAATTAATTATTAATAATATTAATTTAATAGTTAAATAAATTATTATATGTTTAATCCATGTTTTAACTTTAAATTATATCGGTCTTATAGTTTATATTTTAGTCTTTCAAAACCGCATACTTTAATCATTTTAAGTTTCAAGTAAGTGGTTTTGAAAGCTTATAAATTATTTTTCATGAACATTTTTTACGAAATTCTTTTTATTTTCGACTATTTGTTATATGTTTAATCCGTGTTTTATGTTTCATTTATATCGCTCTTATAGTTTATATTTTATAGGCTTTCAAAGTCACGTGCTTGAAACATTTTTAAGTTTCATGTTTGTCGTTTTGAAAGCTTATAAATTATATTTCATCAATATTTTTTACGAAATTATTTTTATTTTCAAATATTTGTTTTATGTTTAATTCATGTATTAAGTTTCATTTATATTGGTCATATACTTTATATTTTATAAGCTTTCAAAATCACATACTTGAAACTTCTTATGTTTAAAGTAAGTGGTTTTGAAAGCTTATAAATTATTTTTTATCATCATTTTTTTATGATTTTTTTTTGTTTTCAACTATTTTTTATATGTTTAATCCATGTTTTTAGTTTCATTTATATTGGCCTTATAGTTTATATTTTATAGTATTTCAAAGTCACGTACTTGAAACAGAATCCCACATCGGAAATGCAGAATGTTCTGTGCAGGAAATGGAGAACCAGAATCCCACATCGGAAATGCAGAATGATTTACAGGGTAAGATCTCTTATAAAAAGGAGCTCTGGGTGAGAGCTTCTGTCAGAATCCAGATTGCTGTAATGGCAATACTGCTGGATTTTAAATAGCGGATAAATTCTGCTGAAAATTTTATTTTTATTTTTATTTTGTTTTGTTTTGTTTATATATATATATATATATATATAAACAAAACAAAACAAAATAAAAATAAAAATAAATTCAAGAAAAAATATTTTTTTTTCTGTTTTATGGGAAAGGCGACATCTAGGATGCCGCCTTTCTGGCGTATTTTCGAAAAAAAAATTAACCTAGCCTGTTTTTAAAAAATATTTTTTAAAAACAAATTATTTAAAAAAAAACCCTACCCCCACACTGTTCACCGCCGTCTTCACCAGGATGACCAGAACCTGGACCGACTATGAGAAGTTCAGCCACACGAACGCCACCAAGTGGAGGATAGTGTGGTTCTAGAGATGGTTCTACATGGGAGGCCGACACCTGAGGATGGCTAGTAGGATGGTCTGGCCCATGTGCAGGAAGTGAGAGAGGTAGAAGGAGTATGACCAAAAGAAGACACGGCCGGAGGAGTGGGTTCCCAAGGGGAAGCATAAGAGACACTAGAAGGGAGTCTTAGACCACCGCCAGATCCACCCCATCTCCCAGATCTCGGTGACGGTGGAGAGGAGGGTCCCATCGAATATAGTGGCAGATGGGATGGAAAGGACAAGGCTGTGTAGGTAGGGGAGCAGAGAGGGAGAGGGAGAGGGGGCGGTGGATGCAGGGGAGGAGGAGGGAGAGGAGGGCGGGGAGGGAGAGGGAGAGGAGGAAGTAGGAAATGATAGAGGTAAGGAGGAAGGGCCAAGAGGCGTCCCACTATCGGTCATTGCTCCACTGAAATGTGAACACGGCGGGGTGCTCCAACATCCATGACCAAAAACACGTGGGCACGTGTCACTTTAATATGGTCCATACTTTCCTAGTCATTTAAACCAACCCCTGAGCGACAGGTGACATCCACCAGGAGGACTTAAATTTATTTTCTAAAATTATTTAAAAAAGTTCTTTTTAGTAATGTTTTCTAAAACAATTTAAACTTTTATCATAGAGGCATGGATGGAAATATATAAAACGGAAGACCCAACCCAGTCCGTGTCAAGGCCTGATGTTCCTGATCCCCATGACTAACAACTAGTGTTCGGGTATCAATCAAATACTTTGGGAATAATTTTATCCAATTACATAAACATAAACAACTAATAATGGTAAAAAACCAAAACTGAATAATCATAACCAAACATGGCATAACAAATTTTCAGACTCTACTTTGCAACTTTAAACAAAACCCAAAAAGGCATACAATAAAAAGAGAGCAACAACACTATCCCAAAAACTCCAAGTGACAACATGATCATCCTCCTCAAGCCACCACCACAAAATCTGCAAAGGAAGACCACTAGCATCCCAAACCACCATCTCCAAACATATTTCTTTTACCAATGTCAAATATAACCAAGTGTACATACACCCAAAGTTGTAAGTATGGTGTGAGCCAAAGCCTAGTAGGATGTCACCCAAAAAATATATTTCATGCTATAAACATTAAAAGACAATTCACATGCAGGTTTTATAAAAGAAAAACTAGAAACGTTTTTATATAAAACATTTTATGGAATGCATGCATGCTTTTTAAAATAAACAGCCAAGTGCACCGTATGTCGATGATAAGTACAATATCACATAAGAGCACTACATCATGGGAAAACCTTATAAGCACTAGTGCTATGGGACACTAGGTACATCGAATCTTAGTGAATATTGGAATAACAACCACGACTAACACCATTCTCATGCATGAGCCACTAGGAGGGGGACACCCCATTGGCCTTATGGTCTCCAATCATCATTATCATTTAGTTTGTGTTATATCGTCAATCCTACTTCATGAATCTAGGACAATACACTTCTAAGTCCACTAGCATACTAGTCCTAGTCTGCCCACCTAGATACCCAGGTTTCCCTTTGTGCTCAATTTCCATCTCAATTTCCATGTGCAACATCACTTCCACTTAAACATAGTCTAAACAATATAAACATGCCTGATAAATCACTACCTTCACAACCAAAATCAATTTTAAATCCAAAAGCACACTAAAACCTTTCTAAAACATGTTTTTCACCACTTGAAAAATTTGTTAAACATGTTGAATAGTTTATAAATCACATTCAAAATTCACAAAGAGGGTTCACAATTGAAATACACCCAATTTCCTTTAGAAAACCCACTTTCAATCCATACACATATCAAAACCATTAAAAACACCTTTCGCACCACACACATCAATCATAAAATACATTTAAACACTAAAGAAAGCATATAAAATTCATCAAATAATGTTTAAGTAAGGAACCACCTATCTCAAATGAGGAAACTTCTGAATCCAATGAAAAACCTTAACCGCACCTCAATCAAACCCTCGAGAGGCAAGATTGAACCATAAAAATCAATATTAAACCCTAAAAATTAATATCTAACCCTAAATCAGATGCCTAACCTACTGAAATAGAAAACCCTAAGAAATAAGAGAAGGAACCCTAGAAAAGAGGAAGAAATCAGGGAAAGAGGGACTTATTTGGAAAATCGCGGAAAAACCACACCAAAATTGATTGAAAATGGGGGGGGGGGGGGTCCAAGGGTTACAGTGGAGGAGGTAGAGGCGCCAAGGTCTTATGAACCTAGGTGGGGGAAGAAATGGGTGTTTAGGGTTAAAAATCTAGGAGAGAGAAAACATAAAAAAAACATTTTTTAATGACCTAGACAAGTCGCATGGTTAACTCGCACTACCTGACTTATCGTGTGCAAGTCGTGCGGTAGATACTTCCAAAAACCAACCACCTATTGCATGGTTACATGGGTTGGGGTGCATAGTTTCCATTAATATTGAACTACATGTTGTTTACCAAATTTTTCTCTTTTTCTCCAAAAAGTCAAAGGAAACCCAAAGGAAAAAAGATAGATAGAAAATAAATAGAAAATACCTCAAAAAGAAATCACCGGTGTGACAATTCTCCCCACCATGAAAAATTTCCACCCCTTGAAAGTCATTCCAAATATTGATTAGAGAATAAAAATGGGTATTTTGTCTTCATCCAAGTCTTTTGCTCCCAGGTCTCATGCATATCATTACTGTGTTTCCAAACAATCAATACCAATGGAATAAATTTTCCATGATGGACTTTCTCTTGGGAATCTACTATCAATATTGGCCGCTAAAACATGGAAAAATCAGGCTATATTTCCAATTCTTCCTAATTTAACACATGAGACAGATCCATATTATACTTTTTCAACTTGGAGACATGAAACACATCATGAATTGATGTCCACTACGAAGGAAAATCTAACCTGTATGACACATTGCCAACCCGCTCAATGATCTCGAAAGTTCTGACATACCTCAGTGTTAGCTTCCTTTATTTACCCAAACGGTGATGACCCAACTGAGGTACCACTTTTAAGAACACTTGGTCACCCATAGAAAACTCAATATATCAAAGCCTCTGATCACCATAAAACTTGTGGCAACTCTGAGCTTTCAATAACCGTTTCTTGATTACCTTGACCTTTTAAGACGTCTCTTGCAACAAGCTCGGTCCTAAAAATGAGGTCTCACCTACCTCAACCCAACACAAGGGATAATGACATAGTTTACCATAGAGCACCACAAAATGATCCATTCAGATTTAGGAATGGTAGCTATTTTTATATTCAAACTCGACCAATCCCAAATGTTTATCCCCTGATCCTCCAAAATTAAAGACACATGCTCAGAGCATGTCTTCCAAAATCTGATTTTCCCCATTCTATCTGACCATCCATTTAAGGATGGTATGCCATTATAAATTTGACATGTGACCCCAATTCATTTTTAAGGCCTTCCTAGAAATAAGAGATAAAATGGGGGTCCCTGTAAAAAAACAATTGTTGACGGCACATCATGAAGCCTCACTACCTCCTGAACATATAACCAGCTCAACTCATCCACCTTTGTTAAATCTTTTATCAGAAATAAATGGGTAGATTTGGTGAAATGCGCAACCACCACCCAAATGGAATTCATTCCCTGATGTGTACAGGGTAATCTAATAATAAATTACATGGTGATTTTGTCCCACTTCCAGGTAGGAATGGGTAGTATCTATAGAAAACTAGAGGGCCTTTTATGCTCTGCTTTTACCTACTAACACGTATAACACCTTGATATGAAGTCAGTTATATCTTGTCTCATACCTGGACACCATAAATACTGATGTACATAATAAAACATCTTGGTAGCCCCAGGATGAATAACCCACTAATACTAGTGGTTATCCTGCATCACCACCTTCCTCGGAGATATCAACACTAGAAACGACCCTTGAAAAATAAACTCCATCAGGAGATAATGACCAATCTCAAAGTGTCTCCCCACCATGAAAAGATAGTATAGACCACTGACACACATCATCATGAGACTACTCTTGCTGAACCAGCTCTAGAAGATAAGGATCTGGTTGAACACTGGCCAAGAACACACCTACACTGTCTTCCTTAGTATCTAGGCACATCCGAGCAAAAATTCCCATCAAGGTCCACTCATCACTGGACTCTTTCAATGCCTATACTGGAACCTTTATATTCAAAGCATCTACTATAAAATTACCTTTGCTCAAGGTATAGATGATTCAAAGTCAAACCCCTAAAGATATTTAGCCCAATGATGTGGACTCAAGTTCAAATCCTTTTGGGAGAATATGTAATCCAATATGTTATGATCTAAATAAACCAAAAAAAATTCTATGAAAAGATAACAACGCCATGAATTCAGGGCATGCATCACTACTTCTAACTCCAGGTCATGGGTCGAGTAGTTCTTTTCATATAGTTAGAGTTTGTGGATCCATAAACCACCACACGGTCATTCTATATAAGCACACAGACAAGACCCATACCAAAGGCGTCACAATAAACAACATACACCTTTCCAGATTCTGGAGAGTTTAACACAAGAGAGGTATCCAATCACCACTTTAACTCCTCAGAAGACACCTAATACTCTAGGATCCATTCAAACTTTACACCTTTATGGGTGAGTTCCATCATGGGAAAAGCAGGTTGAGCGAAATCCCAAACAAACTGCCTATAATAACCTACCAGGCCTAAGGAGCTCCTAATCACAAAGACATTCTTCGGCTACTCCCATGACATCACTACACTGATCTTCTTGGGGTCCTCCAAAACTCATCATTCTAAAATCATGGGCCTAGAAACCTTACCTACCTGATCCATAAGCTATATTAAGAGAAATTGGCATAGAGGCAACGTTCCTGAAGAGTGCCCAACATGATCCGCAATTGTTGATCATGATCCCGCTCAGATTCAGAATATACTAGGATTTCATTCAAAAATACCATGATAAAATAATTGAGATACTGGTGTAACACTTGGTCTATAAATTCCATAAACACTTATGGAAAAAATTTCAACCCAAAAGGCATGACTAAATATTCAAAATGGTCATATCTACTTTTGAATTCTATTTTTGGGATATCTACCTCTCTCACCCAGACTTGGTGATAACCAAAATGCATGTCAATCTTGGAGAACCACCTCACCAATTCTAACTAGTCAAACAAGTCATCAATTCAGGGAAAGGGATACTTGTTCTTTATTTTTACCTTATTTAGCTTCCGGTAATCAATGCACAACCTGAGAGATCCATCGGCCTTTTTCACAAATAGAACTGAGGCGATCCAAGGTGAGATTCTTAGGCGAATGAATCCTTTGGATTCCAAACTGCATAGTTGTACCTTTAATTCCCTCAACTCAATGGGGTCATATGATATGAGGGAAGAGATATTGATTTCATCCCAGGTGCTAAATTAATCGAGAACTCCACATCCCACTTCGGAGGAAAACCTAAAAATCCTCTGGAGAAACCTCTGGAAACTCATCCACCATGGGAGGTAACCTACCATTGGGTGAACCACCACCATACTCTAACATGAGAAAAGATAAATGAATAATGATATTACCCAATTATAGGAGTGGAGGTCCGGCATGACCTGAGCGAGGATCCCATTCTCCATGAAAAACCTGTGTACTCCCATCAGTTTCCATGAAAATCACCTACCACCTATAGCAATAAATGTATGCCTAAAATCACACGATCTAATCCATACTGAGGATTACATCAAAGTGGTCCATTTCTAAAACAAGGAAATATCATTCCTAATCGACCCCTAACATAGTGAGTGAAAAATATGGACACCTAAAACCCACTCTCGCTTCTTACCCAATAACATTACTGACTCCATCACACACATCAAGAGATTAGTTGGAAAACCCAAAGAATCCACAAGATGGGAAGAGATAAATGAAATAGAAGCACAAGTATTAAACAAAATAGTAGCTAAAGATGATGCAATAAAAACAATACCTCATATTATCGTAGGTCTTGCATTTGATTCCGTTGGTGATCGGTCCACCGCAAGAAGTTGCCTCATCTTAGCTTGAGCTTGAGAATGACCACTGACCCATGGATCTACCTTAAACTGAATCAACCCAGAATGTGATCCATATCTATCACCTTGACCACCAAAATAATATCCCACTATCCGCTCTGACTAGATCGATATCCACCTAGAATCTATAGATCTTACACCACTCTAATGAGGATGTCACACTTTGAAAAAATGTTGCAAGTGTCCCGTCCCTCCACATCGGTGACAAGGTTTTGGAGGAGATGTGAATGAAGGTCGTATGTTCCCCACTTTCTCACACCAGTGACAAACAACAGAACCTACATCGGAAGCCTTGGATGAAGGATGATGGGATGGATGTCCTGAATTACCACCTCCATTCTTCCCCTGCTCATTATGCTTCCTCTTATTCTCTGATGAACTGCCACTTCCAGTTGCTGACACAGCCCCAAAGGAACTAGACCTTCCCTTGTAGTCAATATCCACCATGAAATCATGACAACCACTTTGTAATAGGTATTTATCTTAAACAGAAGGACCTTATAATAGATCTATAGCCATAACAACTCTCAAAACTATAAGCCTTCATCT